>CAJVRN010000030.1:10187500-10645000 GCA_911728415.1 Lagocephalus sceleratus | reverse complement strand
CCTCTGCTGCCAGCCCCTCCAGCGACCTGCGGACATCAGCCAGTTCCTCCTCATACCTTTTCCGTAGGTCAGCTCCTGGCTCTTGGACCTCTCCTTGTCCTCCAGTTGCTGTTGCAGGGATGAGCGCTCACTCTCCAGCTTCTGGACCCGCTGGATGTACTTGGCCAGGCGGTCGTTGAGGTGCTGGAGATTGTCCTGCTTCTGCCGGTTGGGTCTGGCCGCTGAGGAAGTCATGCTGCCGCTGAACTGGAGTGAGGAGGGTCCCGTTGGTCCAGGGCTTGGGGAGGACCCCGCCAGCAGCGCGAGCACAGCAACCTTCTGGTGAAGCAAGGCGAGCATGTCATCGTTCCTCATGAGGCGCCCCTGGTGGTCTCGCATGACGGCTTCCTGCTCCGCCAGACTCTGGGGCATGCCTGCTGGGTCCATTTTATGGTCGGGTCGTTATGTCACGTTCACAGGGACGGAGGGTGGACCCAGACGCAGGCACAGGGTAACGAGGGAGAACAAAGGTTTATTTCAGGCACAAAACACTAAATACTCCTCAGCAGGAGGGGATAAGGGGCTCTCGGGCCAACACAAAACACCCTTACGGGGAAAAGTCAGGGAACAAATTCAAAGTCCCACAAACCGGGAAGTCCGGGGAACGGACAAGCGGGGAGTCTGGACACACAGGAGTTACCGGGACACAGGCTGGAAGGAGAGTCCAGGGTGAGTCGACAGCAGGATCCAGCACGGGGGACAGACGAGGGAGCAATTGACAAAACGACATCCACGCAATCCACAAAACGACCCGACAGCTTCTGCTGTCAGGGACGGGCCTTATGAAGGCCGGGTAATCCCGGGATCCAGCGCAGGTGCGCGACCTCCCGCTGGTCTCAGAACAGGGTTGGCGCCCCCTATGGGGAAGGAGGAGCGCCAGGCCCTGACACTATTGCTGGTATTTTGGCCCATTCCTCCATGCAGATCCCCTCTAGAGCAATGATGTTTTGGGGCTGTCGCTGGGCAACACGGACTTTCAACTCCGTCCAAAGATTTTCTATGGGGTTGAGATCTGGAGATTAGCTAGGCCACTCCAGGACCTTGAAATTCTTCTTACGAAGCCACTCCTTCGTTGCCCGGGCAGTGTGTTTGGGATCATTATCATGTTGAAAGATCCAGCCACGTTTCATCTTCAATGCCCTTGCTGATGGAAGGAGGTTTTCACTCAAAATCTCACGATACATGTTCCCATTCATTCTTTCCTTTACACAGGATCAATCATCCTGGTCCCTTTGCAGAAAAACAGCCCCAAAGCATGATGTTTCCACCCCCATGCTTCACAGTAGGTATGGTGTTCTTTGGATGCAACTCAGCATTCTTTCTCCTCCAAACACGACAAGTTGAGTTTTTACCAAAAAGTTCTATTTTGGTTTCATCTGACCATATGACATTCTCCCAATCCTCTTCTGGATCATCCAAATGCTCTCTAGCAAACTTCAGACGGGCCTGGACATGTACTGGCTTAAGCAGGGGGACACGTCTGGCACTGCAGGATTTGAGTCCCTGGCAGCATAGTGTGTTACTGATGGTAGCCTTTGTTACTTTGGTCCCAACTCTCATTCACTAGGTCCCCCCGTGTGGTTCTGGGATTTTTGCTCACCGTTCTTGTGATAATTTTGACCCCACGGGGTGAGATCTTGCGTGGAGCCCCAGATCGAGGGAGATTATCAGTGGTCTTGTATGTCTTCCATTTTCTAATAATTGCTCCCACAGTTGATTTCTTCACACCAAGCTGCTTTTCTTCACACCAAGCTGCTTTGCATTGCAGATTCAGTCTTCCCAGCCTGGTGCAGGTCTACAATTTTGTTTCTGGTGTCCTTTGACACCTCTTTGGTCTTGGCCATAGTGTTAAACAAACAGGTTCAAACAGGTGCCATTAATACAGGTAACGAGTGGAGTACAGAGGAGCCTCTTAAAGAAGAAGTTACAGGTCTGTGAGAGCCAGAAATCTTGTTTGTTTGTAGGTCACCAAATACTTATTTTACTGAGGAATTTACCAATTAATCATTAAAAATCCTACAATGTGATTTCCTGGATTCTTTCCCCCCATTTTGTCTCTCATAGTTGAAGTTTACCTATGATGAAAATTACAGGCCTCTCTCATCTTTTTAAGTGGGAGAACTTGCACAATTGGTGACTGACTAAATACTTTTTTGCCCCACTGTATATTAGATAGATAGATGGATATCTTGTAACCATATAGATACATACAGATGTATGACTGACTGCCTTCTGTTCCCAACTCTGAACTTGCCCCGAGAATGCCGGGGTAAGAGTCGGGGTCAGGTTTACCAGGAGTCGGGCAGTGTCTCTAGGTCAGGAATAGAAGGCAGTTGACTTTACCGGAGCTCAGACAGATCAGGAAGGTTGGGATCAGGCAGGGTCAATATAGGGCAGGCAGACAGGCAGGAAAAACTTGCTGAAAGGTCTCGCATGGCAGAATCTGGCATGGAACCAGTGTTTATCTGTGGCTTAAATAGGGGCTACTGATTGCCCACATTGAGTTTTTGTGAATGAGAAGGCATTGGGCGATGTGGGTGGTCCTGGCCTTCCCATAGTTCTGACACACACACACACACACACACACACACACACACACACAGACCAATGCACGCCCATTTTATCCATTTGTCGAACTCAGAAATTAATTCATGACTCACTTAACACAATCAACAGATCCTCTAGTGAGTAGCTAATTTTGGCTCACTGTCACTCTGTGAAGTCTTCATTATATTCCAGTTCATAGTCTGGACCAACTAGCATTATTATTCTACTGTGTATTCTTTACTAGTTTTCTGACTGTTCTGGATTATCCATGGCCAGTGAAGTTGCCCAGTTAATTCTCAACAATTGTAAGGTTCTATGGGGTAATTGTTGTTATTGTCTCTACTCAGGCTGGACCCAAAAACGTATGCCATCTGTAGACAATGATGACTTTGAGACCATCCCCTCTAGCGGAGAGGAGTCTTCCAACTCTTCGGAAGAAGAAGGCCTACATAAAAATGTAGGATACATTCAAAAAGTAAGTGTCTGCTTCCATATCTAAAGAAACAATCCTTCAATCACTAGAAACCTATTTACTTGGTCCATACTGTAGACAGTATATTGCTAAACTGAATAAATCCTCAATAAATACTGCATAAATACTGCTCCACCTTCACTGGAAATCACTCTTGAATCCTAATTTCATGTTCTACAGTCAGACTCTGGTGATGCTCGTTCATGTGAAAAAATGTTTCACTAAATCTTTTGCTATGATTCACCACATTCTAAGATCTCTCCCCTGTCCCCTGAGAGCTCTCTCATCAATTCCTCTGCATTCATCCTATACTCATGGCCACCTTTCAGCTAAACCCCCCCTTTGCTCTCTAATTCATTCCAGCCATATGCCATATGTCTTTTTGGCCGGTTATGTAGATTACAGTGATACAGAAGCTGAACTAAACAGCCCAAAGATGCAATCATTTGTCTCTTGTATGTATAGATCCTCATCATATTAACTTGAATTTTCTTCATGGTCTACCAGAACTGTCTCAGGAAATCTACTTTTCCAGTTTCTTAAAATCATTCACCCAGCTGTCCTTCATTTTTCTCCTACCTGGGGTGGAGATCTAGAATAGGGCCTATCCGGGAGGTTCTTTGCAGTCAGTAGAGCTCATAAAATGTCCAGGGTCGTGACATTCATAAATCTGGACAGGCTGTTCCTTCTTTTCCTGTTAGGGTTGAAAAGATAAATGTTGTTCCTTTAGTGTATATTTTCTTCAATCTTTTAATGTCAGCATAAAGTGAGACAGTGGCACAATTGAGTTACTGTCTAATCATTTTAAAACAAGAAATAATAGCACACTGTACAAAATTGGGTTTTTGGTGTGATCTATGTTTATATGGAATCACTTTCCTCAACAGGAGGACAGCAGTTGTTTTCAGGATCGCTTGACTTATGAGTCTTCAGAAGGACGAGATGTCTTGATGGAAACCAGAGAAATGGTGTTTCTGGACGAAGCAGAGAAGAAGCATGGGTGAGTCCAGTTGAGTTCCCATTCCTCCCCATTGTTAGGAAGGGGCTCTGACAACCCCCCACCCACTAATTCTAGTCTGGTCTGTCTTCCACAGATGAAATCTGTGGGGTTTCATCAAGGACATTTTTTTTACTTGCACTAATGATAATCAGTGTCATGTTGATAGCTGCACCTCTCTTTTTATTGTCACACAATTTCTATACAACTAAAAAATATTTGAATTCTTCATAAACTTTGGCCACAATAAAGTCAAAAAAACTTTTGAGGGACAGGTCTGTTACCTTGACTTGTTTTTCCAGAATTTTCTGCCTCTGTCAATCCCTTCATCCTTCCTTTCCACCAACTTACTCCTTTAATTGCATCTTCGAGACTGGCCCTTTTTGAAGTGATTTTGTGGTCTGCTTTTGTTTCTGTGCTCTTTTTGCCCATCTTCAAAAACAACAGTATTTGTCCTTCATCCTGCTTTTATGTCTTATTTTTATGAATATATATAGTTGGAGAGGAGACAGCTCTGCTGTCTAGTTCAGGTGACCTTGAGTGTTTTAGTTAAGTGGAGTCCATTTCCCAGTTCACTCCTCTCCTGTCTGTGTTGATTGGCCATGTCTGCCTCCTAACTGTCTTTGAAGCACTCTCCAGGCCGACACTTTTAGGATGCAGTGTTTCACTGGTTTGTTGCCTCCTGCTATCAAAGCTGCTTTTTGTTTTACATTCTTTGTCAAATTTAAACTACATGTTAAAATAGACATGAAAATCTTGAAAATTATTGATGGAATTTCAAAGCCATGGATGATTTATATGTAATTTATCATTCCAAACTGGTACATTTGTAAACAGAAGGAAAATTGTGCAACTGTGGGGAAAAACACCTCTTCACAAATTATAAGCCTATAATCTTTACTTCCCCAATTTAAAAAAAATCTTAAAAAAACTGTTCCATAACAGATTCAACATTCATAGATTCATAGATAAACAATGACTGGTTTCACAAATGGTTTAAGATCCAATATGTCAATATCATTGGCACTAATACAATCCATAGAGGAAACGTCATGCTCCAGATCAGTGATCCAATAGCAAAATGGTATATTCATTGATCTAAAGAAACCTTTTAATACAACCATTCACAGCATTTTAAACAACAAACTGGAGTGATATTGGATCTATTTAATGAACAGGAAACAGACATTTTCCCAGAGGCCAAAGGAGCCAAAATTATTTATCATGTTAAATCTCCAAGGTATTAAAATTGGCATTAGCAGATGATACACTTTTCATTCCAGTTGGCAACTTACAGGAGCTTCTAGTGATGATCACAGAGGAAATATACAAGTTTTAACTGATTTGATTCAAAGAAAGTGTCAAACCTTTCAAAAACCAAAATTATATTATTTAGGAATTATAAGAGAAATATTCAAGCAAATATACAGGCAGATACTGTGGACATCATTAAAGTCTATGAAAACTAGTCTCTTGGTGTCATAATAGATGACAAAATAAGCTGGAATGATCACATTAAACATGTACAAAATGAAATGTCACATTGGTATTTCACATTAGTATAAGTAGAGCTACACTCCACTGTTCACTGTTTTTACCATATTTATATTACTGTGCTTGGGTCTTGAGCACTACATATCAACATACACTGAAATTATTATTCTTATTACATTAAAAATTCGGCAAAAAAGAGCAATTAGGATAATTCCTAAAGGTGGTCACAGAGATGAAAAAAACACTGGGCCTCATTCACGAACCGTTCTTACGAACAAATTTGTTCTTAAGCCCCACTTACGAACATTTTACAAAGATTGGGCCTCATTCACGAACCGTTCTTACGAACAAATTTGTTCTTAAGTCCCACTTACGAACATTTTACGAAGATTGTGGCATTCATGGATTTCTTCGTATCTTGGATTTATGCGTAGGTAAGAACAAATCCTGCGAACACTCAGGAGCACTCTTACGCACATTTCAGTGTCGACATGTTGGCATGGTTGTGTTTTCTTCTCTTGTGCAGTTCAATAAAATTCAATCAGATGCATGCGTGCAGTCGCTCCACCATTGAACGCACCATCGGCATTTTAAAGGGGTGCTGGATGTGTTTGGACACAGCAGGTGACACACACTGTTTTTGTTATAAAACCTGCTTAGATTACGTTTATTCATCTAACGTATGACTCTCCCTCACCATTACAAGTCTGTAGGATAAGCATGGCCTGCTGTGTCCTGCACAACATCGCTATGAAGCGCGGTGTCCCTCTTCCCCCTCAGCCACAACCCCGTGAGGATGTGCGTCCTTACGCAATGATGGGGCCAGACTGCAGGCACACGGTTCACGTTCGAGCACAATTAGTTGCTTGTTTTTGAATAAAATGCGTTATTGTCACAATTTCAGTCTAACAGTCTTGATTCACTTTAAAAAGGATTTGCTTTGGGCGTTGTGCTGCTTTGTGCTCTGTCTACAGGGCCCTGCTGCAGCTCCTTTTATGGGCATTAGTGGGCGGTGACTTATGCTAATCGTATGTTAATTAGACTCACCTCGCACGCACTCCCAACGTATGCATAGATGGCATTCACCAATCTACGAACACAGCTGCGAACAATTCTGATACTTACGAACGCGTTGGTGAATCTGGCGTAGGGTTTCCTCAAGCAACTTCTTAAGAACAACTTAAGAAAGAATCTAAGAAGATTCTTAAGAACATATTGATGAATGAGGCCCACTATTCCTAAAAATCATACAATTTAAAATTCAATTAATTCCAACTCAAATGGCACAAATTATGTGTAAAGCAGCAAACAAGATATTCCCATCCATCCATCCATCTTCTACCGCTTGTTCCTCCACTGAGGGTCGCGGGGGGACTGGAGCCTATCCCAGAGCAACGGGCGGAGGCAGGGTACACCCCGGACTGGTCGCCAGCCAATCGCAGGGCGATATTCCCAACAATTATTCAGAACCTTTTCCAGCAAAGACAAGGGGCTAATCATCTGTGAGATGAAAATAATTTAAAACATCCATGTGTTCACATGACATAAGAACATTTAGTATTTCTATATGTGGCATGAAGGTGTGAAACAGACTGGGGAAGTTAAGCCATGTTCAAGCATGAGACACTTTAAACAATGCCATAAACATTTTGTCTTTTCCAGAAACATGGAAGAAGAGGGTTTCTCACATCTTCATTTATGTAGATTTTTTTTTTTTTCAAAGTCTGAGTTAATACATAACCTCTATGTTCGAAGACATACAGGTTAAGTATTAATTAAGTCGAGGCTAGGGAGAAAGGGAAGGTTTTGTTTTATTTATTAAATTATTCATCCATGCATTAAATGCCAGGTAACCTTTAGGGTTTTACAGTGTTTTGTATGTTATACAATAAGTTGTAATGTTGTATTTACAGTGATGCTAAATTTAAGTTTAAACTGTCTTGTTTTTCCAGATATCTCCCCTGATCAGACGAAGGACAGATGTTTGTGGATGGTTGTGAAAGACTATAGATACATTTTGCCTGCTGACATACATTTGTTGGATCAGAAACTTAGCAACAGTGGTATCCTCAGCTGGAGTTTATAACACCAATAACTTAGTTTTTTAATTTTAAATGCGGCCTGTTGTTTTTCAACTGTAGTTTTTTATCTTGGAATTGTTTAAGCTTTGTAATGAAGTGTTTTGGAAAAGCTGCAATCTCAAAACACCAAGAATGTGGCCATTGTCCTGGATGTAAACTAAATTTGGATTGGATGAAGTTCTTTCAAGCTAGAGAAACTGGTCTTCTTAAGTGAGCTTCCTGCAAACTGTAATTTCTTCGTTTTTTTAATTTTCCACTTCATAATACTTCACTTTTCCATCTCCAGGACAATCTGCTGAACAATGGAAGTTGCCTCTCTTCACAGTAGCATTATGTCATTAGGTACATTAGATGCGCATTCCCACTGGCTGCCTGAAGAAGCTGTCATGATTAGATTCAGTTGTAAAGGCATCAGACACTATAGGCATAGGTCTGCTCCATAGCAGATCCAGTGTCTGATTGAATCTACAGTCAATTCTTTCACAATTTCTCTGTGCTGGTCAAACCCATGAAGTATATGAAGAAGTCTTTCGAAATAATCCAGAATTGTTTATTTAACCATTGGCACAAAACAGCAGTTCTGCTGGAAACACCTGTCTGTTTGACAGCATTCTGTGACCAAAGAGGGTTTTTTTTGTTTTTTCCAAGCAAACTTTAGATGAGCACGAGAATAATTTGCTCCATTTGGAGCAGAGAGTTTTTACTTAGAGCAAGCTCTTAGCTGATAATGACAATAGAACATGCTGGAATGAAGAGCATGTTAATAATCCCACTGTTGTATCTGTGTATGCATCAAATGAAATTATTTACACAACTTGACTGAAGCACATCAAAATTGATCTGTCGGATTTCTATAAGCAGAGAATAAATCTGGTCATATTTTCAGATCTCTTATTTTCTTTTTTTTCATATCCTCGGTTCTTCTCATGATCAAAATGTTGTAAGAAATGAAGGAACTCAGGACTGTATCAATGCATATACTCTGATATTTATGTGTTCTTTTAAGAATGAACATTTGTCAGCATGATATTCACTGTTTAAAAAGAGGTATTTGAGGTCTAGCGGTAGCTTCCAGGGTGATTAAATCAACAATTCATTATAAAAAAATTGAATTCTTTCAGAGCCATGTTAAAGATCTATGGCTTCACCTTGTTATTCACCCACCTTTCAGTGTGAAATACACACTTTTCAGCCTAATCACATTGTGTGAACAGCAAGAAGCTGACAGAAGCCAAACTGCATTTGATGAAGATTTAGTTATGTTGCGGTGCATCTCTTCTTTGGAGGAATGATAACAGCTTCATCTCCATGACTTGTCTACATTATTAGATTCTTCAAATAAAGATTTGGACTGTGTAGGCATTGTGAGTGCAGTCACTGTCAGAAGATCTATTTCACAGTTGCTAATGTTAACAGTATTCACAAAGTCAAGCTGAGACCAGAGTCATTGTAAAATTGTTGTAGAATCTGGATATTTGTTATGTCTGAATGAGCGTTTGGACAAGACAAGTATTTAAAATCCATACCAGATACTTGATTGTTTTACTGGAAAGCTGAGAAGAACCATAAAACTTACATCTAAGCTGTTTTAAGTAATTATAGGAAAAATCAGGGAACTTATTACTGCATGTGATTTTTGCAGATAAATGCTTTATTACCTCTGCCAAGGAGGTTATGTTTTTGCCGGTGTTTGTCTGTTTGTCTGCCTTTTAGCAACACAACTCAAAAAGTTATGGACCGATTTTGATGAAATTTTCAGGTTTTGTTGGAAATGTGAAAGAGAAGAACTGATTTAATTTTGGGGGTGATCCGGAAGAAATCCTGGATTCTGGATCACTTTGAAATTTTCGTTAACATTGTGGTAAATGGAGCCAAAAGTTTGTTTCTCAATATCTCGGTTAATTATTGTCCAAACCCCATGAAATTTGACTCAAGGATGGACAATGGGATCCTCTATCATATTCCAAAGGCTGATCTGGATCTGATCCAGAAGATGGATTTTATTGGAATTTATATAAAAAAATGGGGGTGCCCTTATATTTTGGCCTACTGTGCCTTTTATATCAGAGGTAGAATTTTCTAACAAGTGCCATCATGTAGCTGAGTCAATTTTGCATCTGTAGTATGTCAACGGATTATGGCATATGGAGCAAGATCCAGAAGAAAACATTACAGCCATTACAGAAAATACGATCTTCATGAATAACTACTGAACTAAGACATATATTGTTATGATTCCAGTGGCTAATGGTATGTTTTTATGGTCAAGGAATCTAAATATGTAGTCAAAGTATATGTGGGACTAACATTTATGGTGGAAATCACATTATGCCAGGAATTGTTGCGCTTGGCGGAGGTCTGCGCTCTCCGAGCCCTTTCTAGTTGTTAGAAGCATTCAAGCTGTTTCCTGATCCTAAACTGTACAGCCAATATTGACTGAAGGAGTGTATGTATGTAAATATGTTGTCAGCATTGGGCTGTTTGAATAATGGTGGATAAATGAATGAGAATTTTTTTTACTGCAAGCTTATTTTGGACCATTATATGTGTGTTGTGACCTTCACAAGCGATTACATTCCAAATGCTTTTGAAAATGTTTTTTGTTTTAAAACTTTTCTTGATTAAATGTGTTATTTGAACTTCATGGGGATGAAAGTATAGTCCCATTTTATTGGTTTAACATTATCTTCCCACTGCTGCTTGAATGTCTACCATTGCCTTTGCTTATTGTTTTGAGGGTGAGAGAAAATTTGAATAATAATAATCTGGCTTGGCCTGTAGTCTATATATTAGGTTTTTAAACCTGGAATACTTACATAATACCCCCCCATAGAACAATTAAAAATCTATTTGATATTGATCCACCCCATGATTTCCAGGGGACTCATGATGCTTTTCTGAGGTGTCGTTCCAGTTTCCAGGCTGTAAGCCACCTGAGGTTGGTGATGGTTGAAGTAGGTTCACATAGATAGCGTTTATCCTTCTTTTGTTAATTAAAGATCTGTATTTTGTGTCCAGAATTTGAATGAAAGGACACTACAGTATCTTTTTTGCTTTTAAATAAACTAAAAAGAAAAACAAATAAAAGAAGTCGAATGAAAGGATTTCATATGACAGAAATGTTGTTAATGTCTAAATACTATAAAAAGACTGCTGTCAGTACGGCACCCAAAGAGGGATCGATGGATGGACGGATGATGGATGGAATGAATATAACACAAGGAACTTGCTTTATATTGTGTTTTCTTCTTTAATCATTGAAAATAAAAAGTGTAAGTATATTTGATTGCATCCTCTACATTTTTACAGAATATATTAATTCTGTATATTGTGAAATCTGTAATTGTTATTTACATATTAAGTAATTGTAATAAAATGTATTTACAGCGGAAAGTTTTGTCCATTGGTGTCAAAATTAAGACTAAATCTAATGCTTTTAGGAGTGGTTGTGGTCATCATAAATGGTTAAAATATTCATTTGGCAGGGATGCAGATTAGCACCTCCAAGTCAGAGTCCATGGTCCTCTCCTGGTCAGAGAGTAGGTCCTGCCTCAGGTGGAGAAGTTTAAGTATCTCGGGATCTTGTTCAGAAGTGAGGGCAGGGTGGAGTGGGAGATTGATAGGCAGATCAGAGCAGTGTTAGCACATAAAATGTATTTACAGCAGAAAGATGATGTAGGCTCTTAACCGATCTGTCTTGGTGAAGAAGGAGATGAGCCAAAGGTGAAGCTCTCAATTTACCAGTCGATCTATGTTCCAACCCTTACCTATGGCCATCAACTTTATGTGATGACTGAAAAGACGAGATCAGGGACACAAGCGGCCGAAATGAGTTTCCTCTACAGGGTGGCCAGGCTCAGCCTTAGACATAAGGTGAGGAGCTAGAACATCCAGGAGGATCTCGGAGTAGAACTGCTTCTTCTCCACATCGAGAAGAGTCAGTTGGGGTGGCTCAATTATACAGCTAGGATGAATTCCAGTCACCTTCCCTTAGAAGTGTGAAGGACATGTCCCACTGCAGGTGGCCTCGTGGCCAGCCCAGGACTAGGTGGACGGATTATCTCCCCAGAGGAGCTGGTGAAAGTGGCTGGGGTGAGGGCTGTCTGGGCCTCCCTCCTAAAGCTGCTGCCACCGCGACCCGGACCCGGATAGAAGCGGAAGAAAATGAGGCAAAACGAGACAAGACATCAAATCTCTAGTTGCGGCTTTCTTTTTTCCCCCCATCAATTCTTTTCCCTTCTCCAACATTGTCTCCCTCAATGATTGATTTTTAATCTCCCTTTTTAATCTGGGTTTAATCTCCCTCCACTGGACCCATTCCTGGTGGTACTGGGGAAGCCTGGAGTGCCATGGACACACTGGTTAATAGGTTTTTATGCCTATATTGTCACAATGGGATGCACAGATGTACAAATGCGAGACAAGTGCAAGTTGGCCCTTCTTATTCCCTGCTCTGGGAATGTGACATGGCAAATGCTGGAAGCACTTGGATAGGCAACAACAATTGATGGAACTATGGTGTTACTGAATCAAATTTCTGGGAAACAATGTGTCCTGATGCACAAATACAAACTATGGAAGCGCCAACAGTGATTGGGTGAGTCCATACAAGCTTTTGTCACAGACCTATGTGACCTCACCTGGCACAGTGAATGTTAATGATATCAAATCAAATGAAATAAAAAAAATGTAGTTGGAACCAGACAATTTGTCACTGGCTGAAGCTATCAAAACTTCTGTGGAAATGGAATCGACAATAGAGTGTTCTTCCCTGCTGAATGCCTCAGAGGGCGCCCATGCAACAGGGGCTAACACAACAGGTGACACCACGAACCTCTGCAGCCACAGTGACTGACATTGCTATGTTACAAGTGATCAGACAGCGACCTCATGTGGACCATAGGAGCAACTGCGCCAATTGTGGCCCATTTTCTCATGCAATCAGAGCATCTGAGTGCCCTGGGGTGGGCATTCTATTGCTGGTGGGTGCAGCATCACTGCTTAATCAGGCTACATACATAATGTTCTTTTCCCACACACCCGTTGGCCTACCACCCAGAATTCCCCTGCGGTGATACGGAAACTCCAAGATTGATGTGGTGGACACTGTTAACCAACCCACCAGTTATGGGGGAAAAAGCACCTTCCTTCCCCTTCATAGTGCCACGCCAGGAGGGGCAACCTGCTTGGCCCGGACCTGTCCTTTGACCTGGACTTTTTGTTGTGTTCACAAGGTTATTACTGCTTGTCATAAGGTCGCTAGGAGGCGCTCTGAGATGGGAGGAGGAAGGAGACGGGCGGAAGTAAATGCTTTGGGGAAGTTGTTGGTTTTTTCAGGTGTGCTACCAGGTGCTAATAAAAGGTGATACCCCTCAATACAATTTCGTTTTTTAACACTCTCCCACATAACAAATTGGCGACGAGTCGAACTTGCATATATTTTTTGTCGTGACGGAGGATGGCTGTGAATGCGCCATGTCCGGATTTTTTCTTGCCGTGCCCGGGGGAGCCGGCCATTCCGTTTAAGACATGGGAGAGGATGTTTCGGAACTACCTGCTGGTTATCCGCGCACATGGAGACGCGTGGCCAGAGGCGAGGAGACGAGCGCTACTTTTGCATTGTCTGGGCTCTGAGGGACAGCGGATCTTCTACACATTGCCGAACACAGGTGACAACCTAGAGGGCGCTATTGCTGCATTAACCGAACACTTCATGCCGTCAGTAAACGTGGTGGTGGAGCGTCACACGTTTAGGAAGAGAGCACAAAGACCTCAGGGATCTATTGTTCAGTATATTGCTTCTCTAAGAGAGCTTGCTGCCACCTGTGAATTTTAGTTTGGTACTTTGTACTGTCATATAAAACGATGAGTCATGATTATGCACTGTCACATAAAGTGATGAGTCATGATTAAGATGTATCAATGTTGCAACTGGCAGTGGCCTTGGGCGCGCTTTCCTGTAAATTGTGTTGCAGGAGTTCTCACACCACCGAAACCCGGCAGTCGAAGGTAACGCCATAACATGGTCAGCGGATGGTCACGCGATCGGGACCTAAGGTTCAATAACAACTCCTAAAATGGACAGCAATGTGAAACAAGGATGAGACCGGAACGACCGCTGACCTCGACCTACGAGACAACGCCCTGAAGAATACAAAAACTGCCGTGTTTGTTATCTCGATGTCTTTTTCGTGCTCCTCTGCCCATAACTCGCACGTCTTGTGCGCCCGGCAGATTCAGGACACGAGACCCAGAATACTGTATGCACATTTAGATAACTCTGTTAGGATAAATAAACCTTCCGATTCTTAGTCCATCGAATCTTGGTCATCTCTTCCTCGATGCGTGAACACGCGTAGGAAATTAAAAGTCGGTGTTTATTCCTACAGTTCTTGGTGACCCCGACGTGAGTCGGGGAGGAAAGACGAGACGAGAAGTCGTGGACGAGACGACAGGAAAGACGAGAACAAAGCAGACGACTTTCAGCGCAAAGTCGGGGACGTTTCTTCTGTCCGATTGATTTCTCCTGGGCGCCCACAACAAAGGTAAGCAGAAACCTGTTGATTACATCCGAATTCTGCAATGTTGAACTGACTAAATCAAAGGAGAAATCGTGATGACAGAATAACGGGCCCAAGATAATAGTTTAATGGAGTCAGATGAATAAGGAATGATACATTACTCGGTTTACCTGTTAAGTTCGTGGAGAGTTGGGAGCTCCAGAAAACAGAGGGTTTCCGCTCGTTGAGCCTGGGTCACCGTAGAGGTGAACGAAAAACAAGGTTTAGTATAGGAACTGATTTGGACACACGATGGGTAATTTGAGGCGGCGACCTCTTGAATTTAGTCGAGAAGAGTGACCACTAAATTAAAAATGGAAGGTGAATTTGATAGAGAATGTGCAGAATATGGTTGCAAAAGGGACGGCAAACCAAACAGATACACCCCTGCCCTATCCACCAACCACCATGTTCCCCATGATGCGGATTTGCGGTAAAGTCTTGTGTAACATTGATGGTGAGCATGATGATATGACCAGGCGCAGCAAAGAGAGAGTGAGACAGGTGGTGGAACAAGTACAAAAACATCCAGAACCGGGAGTGACCTCCCGAAAGGTAAGTAGGGCCGCTTCAACGCCACACCCCGAGGACACAGAGGACGAGGAGGTCGAGAAGGGTAAGTATCCCCCAATGAGAGAATTGAAACAACAGATGGCAGATCTGCAGAGACGTACCGAGGAGGTAACAGGCCGAATCGAAAAACGGCTGGTCGACCTCTCTAACACAGGAGAGGCAGAATTCTCAACTTTAAACTACGAGCCCATATCAGCATGGATCCTAACTCCGCAGCATGTGGGGGATGAGGGAGACGAGGAAGACGAAATTTATGAGGATGACCCAAATAAAGGTAAAGACAAAGACACTGAATTGAATCTTTGCAATACAAATGAACAATTGGCAGGAGAGCCCCCTTCGGGCATGTACTAACCGCGTCTGTATAATCTTAGACTCAGACAGAGGGGAGGCAACAAGCCAAAACCTCCGGAACAGGGAATGTTTCCTTTAATGGCAACCAGTTCGGGGAGACCAGTGTATCAGCCACTTTCTCTACGCGACATCTCGGCTTTGTCTGACCGCTTGCCTCGTGTGTCTAACGGGGGGGTGACGATGGGTTGACAAATATTACTCACTAATGCAGGGACACATTCCGTGCTTGGGAGATATCAGACAGGCCTTAAGCGCAACCGCTACAATGGCTGAAGCCAGGATGATCGAGCAAACCGCGCAGACCGCGGCCCTTCCAGATGCCACACCACTGAGACAATATGCACAAGCTCTCTTCACCGCAATCAGAGAGTTGTTCCCTGATCCGGTGATGTCAGCTCCCACTTGTTTCCCTTACACTGGGGGAGACCCTAACACATATTATTCAAACTGTGTACAGGACTGGACAGACCAGACAGGACGTGACCCCAGCCCCTCAGTGGCTGAGACAGTAATGTTCAGGACTGCGATCCTGACTGGACTCCCGCCCGAGGTCCAGAGACCACTTAAATCAGACCCAGATTTAATGGCGAGTGACAAACCAAGATTTAAAAGACGCCTGACACATCACTGCAAATTACACTCGAACAAGAAGACACAAGATCAGGGTGAGGTAGAAAAATTAAGAGAACAAATACTCAAATTACAATTGGCACAGGCACGAAAGGACGCCACACATGACAAACAGGAGAAGAAAGATCCTAAAACTAATGCACAGGCTGTCCTAGTTGTTCTTCTTCCCATAATGTGGCAGGCGCAGGCACCCGGAGGCCGGGGCAGAGGAAGGGGCGGATACCGAGGAAGGCGTGGCCCACCCTGAGGTCCTCCACCGCAGGCCCAGCATGAGGATGGCTGCTTCAGCTGTGGCGGATATGACCACTGGGCCAGAGACTGCCCGCATGCCGCTGGCCCACCCAGGGGAGGTGGACACATGCAACAGGGACCCCCTCGCGGGTGTGGACGAGGACACCCCGGGCCCCAGCGATCGCTGCAACCACCCTCAGCGCCGTGGAACCAACACCCATGGCAGCAGGGCGGACAGTATCACTAGGGGTGCCCAGAGGGCCAAGGACCATAGGACGACGCAGGAGCCATGGTCCCTTTCCGGCTCGAAGGTAACCTAATGACTGGACTTTTAGACACAGGGGCAGCGTCATCGTCCATCAACTGTCCGTTACCTCGGGTGGCCTTAACAGAGAACTATGTAACCTTCGTTGGTTTCTCTGGGAGCCCTCAAAGCCTGCAAAAACCCGCTCCCTTAAAATTCGAACTCGCTTGACAAACATTCAAGCACTCGTTCGTGTATTCACCGCAAACCCCAGTTTGCCTACTGGGACGAGACTTGCTGGTAAAAGCCAGAGCCAGCATCCTGTGCGGTCCGGACGGGCTGAGAGTCAGGTTCCCCAACGGCCATGAGATTTTGGGCAGCCATTCAACGGCCCTAACGGGACAATGGCTCATGGCGAGCCAACCAGATCCAACACCAACAGCAGACATATACCGGGCCCTGTTGGACCCGGAGACCCCGGAAACGCCAGGTGTGTTCTATGCCTTTCAGACGTGGAAGCCCTGGATTCTGTCCTTGAAGCCCTATTTTCCGCCTCCGGATGAACTGCACTGCACACTCTATTGTGATAGAGAGGGGGATTTAGTGTTCCAAGATCAGTTTAAACAAATTGAGGGACAACCCTGGGTCCTCACGTCCACACACTTATATATAGGCCCGGAGGGAGTAGCGGCCCATTGCGAACTCACCCCAGAACAAATGACATGGTATAGAATGTCCGACTCAACAGTACCACACATCTCATTGGCTCTAGCTCCGGGGCACGAAGCCCGAGAACTGGGTCCAATGACAAAGAGGGGCGCAACCACCCCCGATTGGCAGACCTCGCAGCTCCCGGGAGTACAGTTCTCCCCTTCCACCGGCATGTATCGTATTGTTTTGTCACCCGCCATTAACACCTCTGTGCCAGAACATCTTTGTATTTCCAGACACCATGGACGAGAATGCACGGATCACGAGGAAGCCCGAGAGCTCCTCAACTCACTTCCACAGGCCTTGTGGTCCTCCGGTCCCTTCGATGTGGGGCACTGCTCGACCGTCCCGCCGGTAGAGATTCAGGTCTCTCCGGGGTCACATGACTACAGGCCCCAGTATCGTTGGACGCCGCTGCGGACGCAGGTATGGAAGACACACTGACTGGACTGTGGGAATCAGGGGTAATCGAGTTGTCAGACTCTTCCTGGTGTACCCCATTGAGACCGGTGCTAAAAGCAGACGGAAAGACCGAATGGCACATGACTTAAGGGCCGTAAATGACGTGACGGTGACTCCAGCACTTCCTGTACCAGACCCACACCTCATGCTGTCTACCATAACACCACAGTGTGTGTGGTTCACAGCCATTGATCTAGCCAACGCCTTTTTCTGCATACCCCTACACCGAGAAAGTAGACATCTGTTTGCCTTTAGCTATAAGGGCGTTAGGCTACAATACACACGACTCCCACAGGGGTTCAGAAATTCTCCTGGCATTTTTAACCAGTGTCTGAAGTCTCTCCTGCAGGATGTGGTCCTTCCAGACGGATGTGTGCTACTAATGTATGTGGATGATCTGTTGCTGGCTGCACCCTCTGCTTCTTCCTGTCTCGAGGCTACGAAACTTCTCCTTCTTAAGCTACACTCTTTGGGACTGAAAGTTTCTCGGAAGAAGCTGCAGTGCTGCAGATGAGAGGGGACTTTTCTGGGGAGGTTTGTGTCAGGAGCCGGTTCAGCTATGTCCACAGAACACAGAACCTCTATTCTAAATCACAAAAGACCGGAAACGGTAAGAGACATGTGAGCTTTCCTAGGCCTCTGCGGCTACAGTCGACACTTTCTGGCTTGCTTCGCTGAACACACGGCCCCGCTCCGTGCCCTCGCTAAAACCGCTGGTGTTTCTAACCTGACTGCTACATTGAACTGGACTCCAGAAGCAGATTTGACCTTTGTTGAGCTGGTACGTGACTTGGCCTGTGCGGCTGCACTGGCCACTCCAGACTATGAACAGCCCTTTCACCTAGATGTGTCTACCACTCCAGAAGTGGTCAATGCCACGCTGTATCAAAAACAACATGGTAAGCGTAATGTCCTCATGTACAGCAGCATTCCGCTCGATGCCATCGAGGCCAGGGCTCCACCTTGCATACGCTTTGCGGCAGGGTTAGCTAAGGTAATTTTGAAAACCTCACATGTGGTGATGTCACATCCTCTGCATATCCTGACAGACCATTCGGTCTCATCATACGTGGCATCCTCATCATTCACATTGTCCTCACTCAGACAGACCAGGCTACTTAAGATACTGACAGCTCCTAACATTCAGTACTTACACACAGGCGGACAGCCTAGACTTACGCCCACACAGTTGCACGGTCGCTGTTTCTTGTGACCTGCGACCTCGACAAGACCTCTCCACTACTCCTTTGACAACAGGACGAATTCTCTACACAGACGGTTGTTGTTTCCGCACACCTGCCGGACCTCTCCAAGCAGCGGCAGCTGTGATAGAGAGTCTGCAGGGACGGTTTCACACGATAGTGACACACAGACTGACCGAACATCCATCAGCACAAGCAGCTGAGGTCCTGGCCATATGCTTGGCCTTGGAAGCTTCAGCAGGACAAGACGTCACTATCTATTCTGATTCCGCTTACGCTGTTTCCGCCGTGACACTCGACTTGGCCTCCTGGAAGCGTAATGGCTTCCTTACGACCAAAGGAGCACCTATCACGCATAAGGCTTTGATGCAAAGGCTGGACAACGCTCTCGCTCTCCCGACTCGGGTTGCCGTCGTTAAGGCATAGTAAGAGCAACTTGCCCACAGCGCTAGGTAACAACGCTGCAGACGCAACAGCTAAATTGGCAGCAGGCTACACACCTGCAATGTGTCTCCTCACTCCCACAACCCCAATGTCAGTGTTACAAGACACCCCCACACACCACGACTTAGTGAAGCTACAGTCAGCTGCCTCTCCTGAACAAAAAACATTTTGGCGACATGCTGGAGCCGTCCGTACTTCAGACGGCCTCTGGGTAGGCCCGTATGGCCAACCTGTGTTTCCGGACGGACCCCTTCTCGGGGCGGTCCTGAAAGAAACGCACTCGCATGCTCACATTGGACCGAGAGCAATGTTGCTCAAATTTGAAATGTGGTGGCATCCAAAGCTTCGTGATATTTGCCACGCCTATGTAAATGAGTGTTCAGTTTGCCAGCTGCATAATGTCCGGCCAACTCTTAAACCACTCCCTAGTCAGTTCGAACCAGCTTTGTGGCCCGGGGCAGAAGTAGTCCTAGACTACACGGATATGTTGATCTCTGTGACAGGTAAGAGGTACCTACTGGTGATCGTGGACTCGTTCACTGGATGGCCTGAAGCCTACCCATGTCGTAAGGAGGATTCCATCTCGGTTGTCAAGGCCCTGACAAACCATTATATCCCAACACACGGTTTCCCGGCCTGCATTCGGTCAGACAATGGTTCACATTTTAACAGCAAACATCTACAAATGGTTGAAGCAGCACTAGGACTGCAACACAAGTTCGGCTGTGTCTGTCAAGTGCTTTGATTTTTGGACTGCTCCCCCACTTGACGGGATGCACCAAAGCTGACTTTTAGCTGGGTTCCACTCAGTGACCAGACTGTTTTCCCATTTTTTGCCCTTTTTTAATCTTCACTTTGTGATGTTTACAGGCAGTAGAAGCAGTGGTTGGTAAATACAAGTAGGTGAAAAACCTTCAAAGACAAAACCAAACATTTACCCTCACAAGTAACAAGTAACTTGTCCGAATTGGGCTTCCGGATGTCACGCCACGCTGGAGTCTCTCCCTTGTATCGTCTTGTTCACACCCAGGTGTGCGATCAGCGCTCCTCCCTCACCTGAGACGGCGCGTGCACATCTCCCCCCGCTCAGCAGAGACGGCGCGTGCACGTCTCCGCTTCACTCAGCAGAGACGGCGCGTGCACGTCTCCGCTTCGCTCAGCAGAGACGGGGTGTGCACGTCTCCGGTTGCGCTCGTGCCCTGCTGTGTTTGCAGAGGCAAAGGGAGGCCGAGTGAACGAATTAATGTATGCATGTCTTGAGACGTAGATGTAGCGCTTAGTCCCTCGACGAACGGGACGTTCGCCGTAACAGTGTCTATCACCCCACTTCGCAGGGCTCTGTGGAGCACATGAATCGCAGCCTAAAAGAAAAAATTGCGAAGATTGGTGCATCGACTAACCTCGATTGGGCCGCAGCACTACCTCTAGCCTTATTGGCCATACGCCAGACGGTGAACTGCAGGACAGGTTTTTCTCCTTTCGAACTTCTTACAGGTCGACTGATGCCTGGCCCAACCTCCTCTATACGACCCTTGGAGGAGGCCCCCGCCCCTCGCCGCTCATTGGCACAGTATTGGAGAATGTTTCATGCTTTCTCCTCCGCCTTCTCTTCGCAGGTTGAACACGGTCCTCCGATAAAGCCGCCCGCACAGGACCTCCCTGAGTGGTCGGAGGTCTACGTGAAGCGCTTCTCCAGAAAGTGGTCGGAACCACGGTGGACTGGTCCTCACAAAGTCATCGCTCAGACCTCCACGGCTGTTCAACTGGAAGGCAAAGGACATAAGTGGTACCACTTCTCCATGCTCCGGCCCCACTTAGCCCTTAAATAAGTGCCTTCACATTTTTATCTTTTCAGTTTTGTGCAAGTATTTTTAATTATCTTCTGCTTTTTGGACCTGCAATGTCTCCCTTCGGTGGCCTGGGGTTTCCCCAGTCCAAGAGAGGGAGGGCTGCTACTGGAGGCATTATAGCCTTCAGCGTTTGTATTATACTGGGGATTTTAATATGGGAAGGGGTAAAGCGATAGCAGATGCGCGTTGGTAGCATTGATCCTTCCTGTATTAGCTACTCCCCTTTCCCTGGAATCCCTAGTGTCCTTACCTTCACAATTTCCTGACCTCACACCGTATAAGAAGATCTTCCCCCCCATCGTGGCTGGGAGAAGGTGAGCCCACCTACATAGACGCGATAGGAGTACCCCGAGGAGTCCCAGATGAGTATAAATTGGTTAATCAAATAGCTGCAGGATGGGAGAGCCTCATCCCATGGGTGACCACCAACAAAAATGTCGATCGAATCAACTATATTCACTACAACGTACAAAAATTGGGGAACTTCACTGCCATGGGCTTCGAGGCTGTTCATGACCAGCTTAAGGCCACTTCATTGATGGCATTCCAGAATCAAATTGCTTTAGACATGTTATTGGCTGAGAAGAATGGATTTTGTGGGATTTTTGGGGACCAGTGTTGCACCTTCATTCCAAACAACACCCAAGCAGGGGGCAAATTGACTCAGGCCATAGAGGGCCTCCGTACCCTGAACAAAAAGATGAAAGAACACTCTGGAGTATATATTTCAATGTATGTTCTAAGTATGATCATTAGTCTGTCTATGATAGTAACTGGAACTACAGAATTAGTTACAATAAGCTTTTTCAAAGAGGTAGGTTTTAAGTCTGGTCTTGAAAGTAGCGATGGAGTCAGCCTCCCGTACCAGGACAGGGAGCTGGTTCCATAGCAGGGAGGCCTGGTAGCTAAATGCTCGGCCCCCCAATCTACTCCCAAAGACTCTGGGAACCACAAGTAGACCAGCGTTCTGAGAGCGGAGCAGTCTATTGGGCTGATAAGGTATCACTAGCTCCTCCAGGTAGGATGGAGCTAGGCCTCTGAGGACCTTGTAGGTCAAGAGGAGGGTTTTAAAAATGATTCTGAATTTAACGGGCAGCCAATGAAGAGACGCCAGTACAGGGGTTATGTGATCTCTTTTGTCAATATCTGTCAGAACTCTGGCTGCAGCGTTCTGGATCAGCTGAAGACTTCTTAAAGAGTTGTTTGGGCACCCTAATAGTAAAGAATTACAATAGTCCAGCCTGGAAGTAACAAAAGCATGAATTACCTTTTCAGCATCATGCTGCAATATCTTCCTGATCTTTCTGATGTTCCTCAGGTGAAGAAAGGCACTTCTACAGACAAATTTGATGTGTGAGTTAAAGGAGAGGTTCTGATCAAAAGTTACTCCTAGATTCCTCACAGACAGACTAGTTTCTAAGGAGATACCATCTAGAGTGATAATGTGATCTAACCTATCCCTGAGAGGTTTAGGACCAAACACCATGACCTCAGTTTTTTCTGGGTTGAGGAGAAGGAAATTTGAAGACATCCAGGACTTTATGTCCTTAAGACAGGACTGGAGCTTCACTAACTTCTCTGTCTCTTCTGGTTTCATGGATAAGTAAAGCTGTGTGTCATCAGCATAACAATGAGAATTTATCCCATGCTGCCGAATAATGTTTCCTAAGGGAAGCATGTACAGGGTGAAGAGGATTGGTCCAAGTACAGAACCTTGACGGACTCCGTGGCTAACCTTACTGTATGAAGAGGGAACACCTCGGACAAGACCAAACTGGTATCTATCAGATAAATATGATCTAAACCAGTCTAGTGCTGTCCCTTTAATCCCAACCAAGTGTTCCAGTCTCTGTAACAGGATGCTGTGATCAACTGTATCAAAAGCAGCACTGAGGTCCAGCAGAACCAGCATAGAGACCAGTCCATGACCCGAAGCTATAAGAAGATCATTGGTAACTTTAAGAAGTGCTGTTTCTGTGCTGTGGTGAGCTCTGAAGCCTGACTGAAACATCTCAAACAGACTGTTCTTCTGCAGGTGCTCCAGTAACTGAGTCACCACCACCTTCTCAAGAATTTTAGAAATAAAAGGAAGGTTGGATATCGGCCTATCATTTGCTAATACATCAGGATCCAGTGATGGTTTTTTAAGCAACAGCTTAATCACTGCCACCTTGTAGGACCGGGGTACATAACCTGTTACTAAGGAAGAATTGATCTGGTCCAGGATAGGACTGCCTATCAATGGTAGAACATCCTTCAACAGGTGTGTTGGGATGGGATCTAAAAGACACGTGGTGGTCTTGGATTTCTGAATCAGTGAAGACGCCTCAGAGAAATATATAGGGCTGAAGGTGTTTAAGGGCTCGTTGGAGAACCTGTATGTTCCCACGGTCAGCACATCTGGTGATGGTCCAGATGTTGGGATGGCCTGCTTAGCTTTCTCTCTAATGGCTAGAACTTTGAGTGAAGAAGCTCATGAAGTCTTCACCAGTAAGAGAGGAAGGGATACATGGGTCTAAAGCAGTGTGACTGAGTTAATTTGGCCACGGTGCTGAAAAGGAACCTGGGGTTGCTCTTATTTTCCTCAATTAAAGAAGAATAATAAGCTGTTCTAGCCTTGCGACCCAGGATACAGCATGCAGACCAAGGCAGCCACGTAGGAGTTATGCTGCACAATCTGCAAATAAACCTGTCTCAGCTTCTTCTGCACGTGCCTTCTTCCGTTGTGGTTCACAAAAACACATGGCCAATTCACGTGACTGTCCTGCAGCCAAATTAACATGCAGAAATTGCAATAAAAAGGGACACTTTGCACGTGTATGCCAGTCACGGCAAACTCAGGTAGTGAAGGAGGTGGACATGCCTAAATATACACTTCTGCTTGTGGAGGGAACAGACATTCCTGACAGAATACAGTGCAAAGTTGACATTCAAACGTCTAAGACAATTCAATCCTTAAAACTGACGGTGGACACTGGTGCAGCTGTGTCTGTTTTGCCTCCACTTCACCAATCATCTGTTCAGCTGGTGACATATTCAAAGACTCCTATGAAGGTGCTGGGATGCATGAGAGCAACTGTACACATGGATGGCAGTAAAGGAGTGACACGTTTCTATGTGGTGGACTCAGGAACTGCACATATGGGACGGGATTTAATATCTACTCTTCTCCTGCGCATTGCGGACAAGATGGTGCACCCACCATCTGCTTCACTTCCTCCTTTGCTCCCTACAGCTGCAGTAGCTTCTCTCATCACACAGGCGACATCTCCTACAACCTTAGGGTGTGCCAAAGGATACATGCATAAAGTTAAAGTGGTACCAACAGCCGTTCCTGTGCGTCAAAAGCTAAGGAGACTTCCCTTCTCAGTGCGAGCTGCTGTGTCAGAGGAACTCGATCGGCTTCTTTCTGCTAGTGTGTTAGAACGCATTGAAGCTTCTCCGTGGGTCTCACCAATCGTGGTCACACAGAAGGAAACGGGAGGTATTAGAATGTGTGGAGACTTCAGAGAGCCTAACAAAGCAGTCATCATGGACAGTTACCCTCTTCCTCACATGGAGGAATTGCTTGCTACGCTCTCAGGTGCTACTGTGTTTTCAACCATTGACCTGGAATGTGCATATCACCAAGTACTGCTGCATCCTGAGAGTCGGGATATAACTGCTTTCATTACACATGAGGGACTGTTCCAGTTTTGCAGAGTTCCTTATGGTCTGGCCTCAGTGCCAGCAGCGTTTCAAAGACTGATGGCCACAGTGCTGCAGGGTGTGCCTAACGTACAGTACTACCTGGATGACATAATATGCTATGGACACACAGCAGAGGAACATGATGCAGCTCTGAAAACAGTTCTTCATCGACTTAACGATGCAGGTCTGAAACTGAATGAGAGGAAATGTCACTTGAGTCAAACCAGTTTAAAGTTTCTTGGACATTTACTGACTGCAAAAGGCATTCAGCCTGACAAGGAGCATCTGAAAGCCATCACACAGGCTCCTGCCCCCACAGATGCCTGCAGCCTTCGTTCCTTCCTTGGCATGCTCTCTTGGTATGAAAAATTCATACATAACTACGCCACAGTGGTAGAACCACTTCGTGCCTGCCTGTGGCAAGATGCCATGTTTGAATGGACTGAGGAGGCTTAGAAATGCTTCCTTACTGTGAAGAAGTTGCTCGTGAATAGTCCTGCCCTTGCTCTTTTTGATCCTGCACTACCGACCATAATCTCACAGATGCATCAGATTATGGTTTGGGGGCTGTATTCACTCAACTGCATCCGGATCAGACAGAACGTACAGTGGCGTTTGCATCAAGAACACTGACACCGGCCGAGAGGAAATACTCAACTGTTGAGAAAGAGACACTTGCATGTGTCTGGGCAGTAGGGAAATGGAGAACTTACCTGTGGGGCCGGAGATTTACACTGTGCACTGATCATCAGGCTCTCACAATGCTTCTTTCCACAAAAGGGGCGGATAGAGCGGGGATGTGCATTGTGAGATGGTCTGTCCGCCTTCTCTGTTTCACTTACGACGTTGTGTATCGGGCTGGTTCACTAAATCACACAGCCGACTGCCTCTCACGCTTGCCTCTGTGCTGCCTCTCCTCTTTCCACAGACTCTGATCCTGAACTGGTTGCTCTGCTATCAACATGCCCTGTTGCTGTAACTGCTGGTGAGTTTGAGGATGCTTCCTCCTCCTGTTCTGAACTTGCATCTCTCCATGCACAGATTCTCCAGCAGTGGCCATCTTCTGCTAAAGCTGTAGAGCCATGTCTGCAGCCTTACTTCAAGATAAAGGAGGAACTGTGTGTGAAGGACAAGTTAGTGTTTCGAGGAACACACCTTGTGGTGCCTGCTTCATTGCGCCATACTCATTAACCTTGCTCACAAAGGTCATTAGGGTATTGTGAGAACAAGACAACGCCTGCGAGAGTTGTATTGGTTCCCGGGAATGGATGCACTGGTACGTAACCACATATCTACATGCTCAGTGTGCCAAACCTCTGACAAGTCGGCAAAGGTTTTTGAGGCACCACTGCAACTGATACCCCTGCCTGAGGGACCCTGGAAGAAACTAGGCATGGATATAGTGGGACCCTTTGAAAGTGCAACTGTCATCTGCAGATTTGCAATTACATTGACAGATTAATACTCAAAATGGCCCGAAGTAGCTTTTGCATCATCTGTTACCATGGAAATTGTGCTTGGATTTCTCAGCAGCGTGTTCAGCCGGTACGGTGATCCAGAATACCTGGTTACTGACAATGGACCGCAATTTACATCTGCTGAGTTCTCATTATTCCTGAAAGAAAGAGGCATCACTCACATCCGCTCCTCTGTGTACCACCCAGCTACTAATGGTGCAATAGAGCAGTTTAACAGAGTCTTCAAGAGCAGCATCCAAGCCATAATGCTTCAAAAACGAGAGTGGAAAAAGGCAACAGCTGATTTCCTACAAGTGTATTAACCTACCCCACATGCCATGACTGGTGTATCGCCATTTGAACTTCTGCATGGTCGCAAGATGAGAACAAAGCTCAACGTGCTTTCTCCTCCTGCCATGACACCAAGTGATACCGTTATACCTGACAGTGTTCCTTCAACAAAAGCACATGAAGAAGTATTGTGATGCAAGACGAGGTGCTCGCGCTCCTTCATTCAGAGAGGGAAACAAAGTGCGAGTACGTAAACCTGTACATGTGTTAAAGGGACATCAGAAATTCTCAGCACCCTTTTTGATAAAGAAACAAGTAGGTCCCTGCACCTACATTTTGGATGATGGAAAAACATGGCATGTTTCCCACCTGACCTCCATACCCACTGAGTTTGGTGAAAACTCAGCTCATGCAGAAGCTGAAGTGGGAGGAAAAGTTGAGCCAGAAGAGGTGCAGCAAACAGGAAATCGACCTGCCAGAGCACATAAACCACCAGTTTGGCTCAAAGACTATAAGACTTAATTGAATGGAAAGTATAAGTGGTTACTAGATGTTGTCATGTTAAGGTTCTGATAAGTGCTTAAGGAATACTGTACGTACTTAAGTTGAATGTTAATTTTTTCATTACTTGGCCTCGGCTAGAAGACTTCGAAGAGAGAACTGTTCAGTACATATTTTATATTTAGGTATACAAGATTACATTGACCATCTAAAGGAAGAACTGTTCTTAAGTAAAGGGAGGGATGTTTGTTCACAAGGTTATTACTGCTTGTAGTAAGGTCGCTAGGAGGCGCTGTGAGACGGGAGGAGGAAGGAGACGGGCAGAAGTAAATGCTTTGGGGAAGTTGTTGGATTTTTCAGGTGTGCTACCAGGTGGTAATAAAAGGTGATACCCCTCAATACAATTTTGTTTTTTAACACTCTCCCACATAACACTTTTCAGTGATGGACAACAGCGGCCAGGCAATAATAAATGTCCCATAGCGCTCCAGGACAAGTGGTCAGCATTCAGAGATGGTGTGCTTGCATTCAGAGATGGTGTGTCAGCTAAACTGTCCTCCATATTGGAGGAGGGCATCATCGAGCATGTTGGCACATCACCATGTGTCTCAAACTTGGTGATTACTAAGAAGATTGTGGGAGTCTGGATATGTGTGGACTTAACCCTTGTGTGGTGTTCGGGTCTGTGGGACCCGTTTTCCCTTTTGAAAAATGGGTCCCACAGACCTGAACACCACACAAGGGTTAAGCTAGGTGAATACAGCTATTATACTGGGCCCTCTTCCTAAGTGCCCTCTTCCTACAGTGGAGGAGTTCACACTTTCACTTTCACTTATTTATTTATATGGCACTTTTCATACATTGTGTAATGCAAAGTGCCTCACAGATGATAAAAACCGCAAAGAAACAGAGAAAATCCAACATTAGAAGAATAAAAACGCCATAAAAACATAGAATATAAAAGCACACACACTCGTAGACACACATGCATACTTACATATAGACAGACACTCAACACACACCCCCGCACACACAAGCAAGCTGAGACATGGCCGGGAGACGCCACCTTTTGGATTCCAGGCCGAGGGTACCGCCACAGAGAACCACCCCGACCCGGGCGGAAAAGAGACATCAAGGCACAGAGCCCCCAGGCCACCCAGGCCAGAGCCATCCACAGGACAGCACCCCCAGCAGTAGACCAGATACATCCCCCAGCCTTGCAGGCCCCCATGAGGAAACATGCAGCCCTCTTCCACAGCTTGACAGTCTTTTCAAAACTGAATTCATGACACACACAAGAGTATTCAGGTACCCATGCAAGCCATTTGGCCTGAGCTCAACACTGGATCAGACCACACATTATGTCTACCTACACAGTGTGTTCAGGGCGCTGACAAAATATCATGTCATCCTGAATGCAGACAAATGCTTCCTTGCAACACCCTTTGTGGACTTTCTGTTTCCTTCTTTCAGACAGGATCATGAAATATCCGAACAGCCTAGATCTCTGAGGAGCTGCAATCACACCAGGGTGAAAGATGAGTTTTCTTGCTGGGTGGATATGTGTATCTCAAGGAAAAGACAAAAAAAAAAAAAGTGGAAAGTGTCCCTTATTTCCAGGTCATGCAGCAGATACAGCCCCAGCTGATGTGAGCATGGACTGTGGCTACTCCTTGGCTCCTAGTGTGGCCCCTCCTCGGCACCAGAACTTTGGAAATCTATGCTGTGTTAACATTCCCAAGTTGGGGCAAAGGGTTGACTTTGGGAATCTGTGCTGCCTGATCCCAGGGCAGTGAGGGCTGTTACATTCCCAAGTTGGGGAAAAGGGTTGACCAGTTCTATGGACATTGTTATTGCTCTGCTGCTTAATTGTTCTTGGTGTTTGGCACTATTCTTGTTCACACTAGTTTGATCTAGACTGAGACATGCATGTTGTAAGGGTGTCCAGTATAAGATGGACATAGGCTTATAGGAAAAACACAGAAGAAAAAAATACAATTTACATGAACTAATTATCCTATATTTAGTGTTTAAAATGCAAAATGTGATTATTAAGATGTGTGTGTGTGTGTGTGTGTGTGTGTGTGAATGTGAATATTAAGATGTTGACTCATTTCTGGAAGCTTAGACACAATTCAGAATTACTAGTCACTGCACTTACGATGGGTGGCAGGTTATGAGTCTATTTATGTGAAAATGAAGTGGATGGTGTTGAGCTTAGAAGGAAGAGAAAGTAGGTTTAGTGAAAACCCTGAAATGAGGGAACATGTTTATTTGTTTTCACAAAGCCAGTTCAGTTTAATTTGAAACCAGTTACCCAGGCAACATACTCCTGCTCCATGAGTTTCCCTGCTCTTAAGCCTGCAGACTGAAGGTGGCAGACATGGCCTTTTTGTTGGGAGGCAAATTTTGTATTTGTGTTTCTGTTTGTGCCTATATGTTTTGTTTTCCATCCCTGGTGATTTTAGGCAGGTGAGGATGACCCACATTGGCTCTCTCTCGCACCTGCAATTCATCAAAAGAAATTTACACTCACTCACATGACCAATTTACACTCACTCATATGACTGCCGGCACAGTATAAAGGGTGTCATCAGCTGCTCATCGCCAGATTGTTGTAAATCTTACACAGTAGCATTTAGCTCTTTTTCTACTTCTAAACTGACTCTGTTCCCTATGTTTCAGTTTGCCTCGACCCTGTCCAGCCTTGCATACCCCATGCATCAGCCTCCAGACCAAGTCATCCTTTGCATCCTTTACACATCCCCTTGAATCTGTGTCCGCATTTTGGATCATTTCTTGGCATTCATAACGATGTCTTTTGTTTTGTGTTCTCATACAGGACACAGGGTTGTAACTTTATTAAATGAAAAGAAAGCAACATAAACATCATCATTAGTCAAATTCCTTCATGTCGAATTGACACATTTCATCAGGAGATGTGCATTTGGCTTTGTATGTAAAGCATATATGTACGTAATTATCTGTCATACATTCCTGCCTTTCTGGCATATGTTAGCAACACTGACAGCATTTTTGGTTAATATTATTGATACAGCAACATATCAGTGTGTCATTGGCATTGTTCATGCCAATTGAAAGAAAAAAAGGGATATAAAAAGGAATGGCAGGAAAAAAATGAGAGATAATTTATGCAAAGCCAATTGCACTCTGCAACGAAATGTCTCCATTAGACACACAAGAATGTGAGTAATGACTCTGATCACATGTAGCTCGATGCTCTCTACTCACAATCTGTGATTGTCTGTATAGGCTACAATAGGTTAAGGTTTACTGACAGAAATGTAAAAAAACACAACTTTTATTCGTGTGCGTATACACACTCACATATGTTAGATTCACGGACTCACGGAGTATTTTGCCTGGTAATTTACTCAGTTACGCTGAATTGGCTTTGTGAAACACTCAAAATCCAGGTTTACTCATCTCCGGGATGAGTAACTCGGGGTTTTCACTAAATCTCCTTTCTGAAACGGGCCGCTAATGATGGCATTTTGATAATAATGTCAGTTCTAGTAATTCGTACTCTACATATTCAACCTTTCCGGTATAACGCGAACGCCTCAGACCTGACAGCCAATTGCAGCGGTTTGTAATTTGAATTGTGGACCAATCGGAACCCTTCTTTGAGCGGACGCCGATGCCCTCCTCTCCCGCCACTGTCCAATCAGCACGCCAGCCTGTTATTTTTCTTACTTTTGAATGGGATGTGACTGTTTGACACAGTCTCTCGATTACGATGAATTTAGTAATCTGTCAAAAAAGAGAGGCGGGCACGTTTCTTTCGAACTGATTTGATTCTCAAACAACAAAATGCATTGAGGATTTATGCCAACTGAGAAATGTTTGGTGTGCTGTGAAGAATGCTCCGAAAATAGGGGATTCATAGCGACTCGCATTTGTTGATTAACTAGCTCGGTAGCTTAGTAATTTAGCTAATACTGGAAAACGTATTTGATTTGACTGGTTCGCCAACAAGCTTTACCTCCGGAACTTCACAATCTGACTCTCATTTTATCTCCAAATTGGGGTTTTTGAAGCAGCCGGTAAGATTCGAATATATCATATATACATATTTGAGCAAAATAAACACGGTTTAGCCTGTATGGTTTACCATTTCAACAATCTGAAATGTGCTGCCACAGTTCGATCGTAGCAGTCGATCTATTTTGATATAGATAACCTTTATTATATAGATATCCTTTATTTTATGGGCGCTCACGTCCATGTTAGTACAGCATTTCAGCTTCATTCCGATTTTGTGCCTGCTGTTTTAAGTAGTAAACGTGGCTGATTTACCGTAATTGCACAGCAGATTGGTCTTTCAGCAGAGCAAGTCACTTTAGCTGTTTTGCTATTATGGTAGCACTCAGTTATATGTATACACTATTATCACAGTTGCACATTTTTTTCCTTTTTTTTAATTTATTTTTTTTTTTTTATAAAGCTGACCTATATATGCAACCATGCTGCGTTATATGCTTCCTCTGTGATATGCTCATTTTTTTCTGTCATCTGTTTGTTTTCCATATTATTTCTCATTCTCTGTTCATCCCCCATTCCTTGTTAGTTTCCTGTAACACTTCTCCATGGCTGACAGCAGCATACTGACTTTAGGGACAGCCCGGAGTTTGTTGGTAGACTCTTCAGTCTGTGATTCAAGGATAGCTGAAACCACCAAGGACCACATCTTCTTAGGAATGACATGTGAAGATGGTGAAGGTAAGTATGTATGTTCAGCTCAACCACAATAGTAGCAATCTATAAATACTAACTTTGGCTGACTGCAACACACTTCTATCCATCTTTTGAGAGACAAAATTGTTGCCATGTCAACTGTTGCTGCATCTGCTTTCCCACAGACATGCTACCTAAAGTGGAGACTAGGGTTGTTCTGGTGGGAGAAGCGGGGAAAAATGGAGTGCTGCTGAAAGCACTGCAGGTATTTTCTCTTAATTTTAAAGGTCCAACATTTTACCAACATTCAAATATGATCATCTGTTTTTGAGGAAAGAAATGTGTAGAGGTAGTAACATTAGAGATGCACATATGTAGGTTATCTGGACGAAAATGAAAATAACTGCTCTGACTTAAATGAAAAGGTCTCAGCCTTCAGTGCAAGTACTGAATGAGCTATAGGGAATCATTTCAATTCCACATGACTCAACTAGCTAAAATGTCCTCCTCAAACTACCCTCTGTGAAGTTTTATTTGAATGACTATCTTTAGAATTTAGAAAGACACAGAACTTTCCGTCTGGTCCTCTCTGTCCAGCGAGCCTTTCTCATCCTCACCCAACCTTCTTGCACTGTTGCTACTATTCAAATGTTAGTTTTTGACATTCACTTTATGGTGGTTGGTTTTTACAGGCCATCAATGCAATGGAAGTCCCAGTGGTAAAGATAAAGGAAGGCGATGTGGGCGGCGAGGAAAAAATGATGATAAAATCAATAGTGAATATGGTACAGTACTGTGGCTGGGTCTCTGTGTGACTGTCTGAAACTGATGGGAAAACGGGGAAATGTTGCATGGATCTTAATTTACACTCACTCATGCATTATGCATTACAGACACCAGTGGTGAATGCTCTCTAACAGAGATTTACACTCATGGTAATTCAAGATTTCTTTGCCTGGCGATGATTGTAATTCAGTCATTTTAGAGGGTATTTTTTTAATCTCAGAATTTCATCAGCTTTATTATTGTTACTGATACCCATAAAAGATCTTTTTGCAAGAGTAGGGCAGATAAACAAGAGTCTGCGCAAGAGAAACTTTGTATTTTTGAGTATGATCTCTTGTTAAAGAGACTTTTTCCAGTAAACGGTTTAAAACGCATATAAACCATTTTCACTTCTATGTGTTAATTTGTCACAACATGGAAGAAAAATCTATCCTGGTTTTGTCCACAGTTCAGTAATGTGCATTTTTACTTTTGATATATGCAACATTAGGTTTCAGACACAAGTCACAAATAGTAGTAGCGACAACAAAACAGCTTAACTTTTAATAGTTTTTCATTATAAATTGTTTATGAATTATTATTGAAATCCATCCTGTTTAGACATTTGTTGATTTATTAATTGAAGATCATGATGACTACATGATTACACTTTTCTACGGTATAATTTCACAAACATTATGTTACATAAACACCTCATTAACAAACCACCACACCTCCAGTCCCTGTCAAGACCACGTACTTGCTTTGTTTGTTAGTTGATGCGCTATGTTGGACAGATCCATGGTAGTTTTTCCTTTTGATCATTTGTGAAACGTCTGTATTTAACGATCCAATCTCTCACTTACCAGTCTTAACCTAATCCAGTAATGATGTGAGTGTTCATTTTTTTCAGCTGTTCTCTGGTGGGCATCCACTGAAGAATAACCTAATTAGCATCCTGTATCAAAATTTCTGGCTATCATAAACTACAATCCCCACTGTGGTCAAACAGTCCAGTAGATAATTTCAGTTTTAGTTTTTCTTCTCTTATAAAATTAAAAAGTACAGTGTTTAATGTAAGGTAAAGCCAGATGTTGATTCATTTAGCAGAGTGTTGTTTTCTATCTGGAAGAGGGAAAAAAAATCAAAGTTGGTTCTTTTTCCCAGTGAATCTTTATGTTGCTGGATAGGTTAAAAAGGGAGTAGCAGCAGTAGTAGTCATCCCAGCTTTTTAGAATTAAAAAAAAAAGTGGCATTAATGTTATATTTTGAAAAGCAATTAATTAACTTGGAAAATGTGTGCAATATTTTGACTGAGCTTCACAAAATGCTTCCTGTGTTTTAAAATTAGAATGAGAAATAAATTGATCAAACCTCCAGCTTCACTAACATGTATAATCAATCACTTTGTGTTTGTGGGCTAATGAATGGTGACCTGTAAATGTGAGAACTACTTAGTCCAACTGTCCTTAACCATGAATCCTCTTCTTTAGGACATCAAAACTCCATGCATGATCACAGACAGTGTTGAGGAGTTTGGAGATACAGAGAACACAGACTTCGAGACAGTCTTCATCCTGACAGACTTTGATTCGCCCCAGTACCACTACTTGTACAAACGGGACCACCGCATTGTAGGGCCCCCTGTTGTGCTGCAATGTGCTACGAAGGAGGAAGTGAGTGATTAAAAACAAGCCAAACTCTAATAAAAAGAAGCTATACACCTCAGACATTACTTGCACTGAAAATGGTTTGATGTATTTTGCAATTTATATAAATTATCCATAAACATGAAGTGAGTCTTTTGATCAAGGATAATGAGTTACTTACTCTCTTTAAATCATTGGCATATTAATTATTATTGTAATTATTTCACTGATTGTGTTGTGTATTTTTTTTTTTAATTATTTCTTCTAGCCTCTGCTTTTTTCATGCCGTCCTCTGTTCTCCACCACAATGCTCAATTTGTCTTTGTGCTTCACTGGATTTCGAGACAAAGAAGAGATGGTAAGGTTTTCCCTGATGTTGCATAAAACATTTTCCTTTGAGTGGAAATGTGAATGTTTCCTTGTAACCCTCAGACTAGAGTCATTTTGTGTTTTGAGGCATTGATATGCAGCCCCAAGACTGGTGAGCATATTTGTTGAACAGGATAGTTATTCAAAGAGAAGAATCATTATTTCGTCACTGTTTTTGCAGGCTCTGGTTTTCTACTATGTTATTTTTCTACAAGTTTATAAATATTATACATTTCTCTGGAACTCTGTAATTTTACTCACTGCTTTCTTTATATATTCACATAATTCATGGTTACAGCTGACACATTACAACAATACCACTGAGGACCTATTTGAAGAACATGTTCAATCTGATTTAATTATGCCTTCTGAATTTTAGCATTCACATTAGATGTAAAAAAAAAAATTAACAGCACACTACTGTTAGATCTTCAACCTCAATATAGACTGGAAAGCATTTAAATTTGACATATTTAATCATAATGTGCTTTTATAATTATGTTTTTCTTTCTTACCTTTTATTTTTAAAGCTTTGGACAAAATCAGTGACCTAATTTAACACAAATGCAGCAGCTGGTGTGTGTAATCATTGAGGTATCTCAATCAGTTAGTGGAGAGAAAGTGTTTCAGGTGATTGTAGTGTAAGGGACATGTGTCTGAGAGGTTAATACTCTTCTGAATCAGTTTATCCTGCTGAATCAGTTACAAGATGGGGACACAAGAACACTTCATGCAACTCATAGAGAAGCTTATTAAAATTAAGTTAAATAAGATGCTTAAAAAACAAAGATCTTGAATAGGTCCAGAGAAGTTTACTTGGATTCAAGTCAGGACACTGGGTGGGCAGCTCAGAGTTGTCTCTAGGCTCCTCCTGCACTGTGTCTGGGGTTATTGCCTTGTTGGAACGTGAACCTTCAGCCCAGTCTGAATTGATTCCCAATCTTGGTAACCATTGCCGCCTTCGCCTTTTCTTTTACCAAGAACCTTTTTACCAGAATGCTCAGCTCAGAGAAGAGCCCTAGTTGTTCCAAACCTTTGCTTACAATGATGTTGACTTTGCTGGTGACCTGCTCTGTCTTTATTGGATTAATTATTTGTCTTTGCAGAAACAGTCTGGTGGTATTCAATTAAAATCTGCAGGTTTTGTTGTTGTTCTCAGAAAAAAATATTTTCTCTGCAATATCCCTTAATAATATCCCTTAAGTGCACTGAGGAAGTGGTGCATAGTAGTTGATGTACCTTCAGTGACAGATGTCTTCTAGTAGATTTTTACCCCTGAAATTACAGAGTTGCATGAGTGATGAGGCATGAGTGCTGATGTAAGTTTTGTAGCGCCAACTATTCTGCTGATGGTTTGGATTGCTCTCCATGTGCATAGAATTAAGTTGCACTTTTTCTTGATCTGCCAACCTATGGGTCCTCTTGTTTTTCTACCAGTTGGCTCACTGGGCCTTTTTGTAGTACGTTACCTCTCAGTGACATTGAACCACTCAGAGTAACATCCAGTAGAATATGCTTCATTTGTGCTGCCAGACATTAATGGACATTAATTTCTTTCTTCAGGCCACATGGAGCATATCAGGCTTTTATTTGGGTTCTGAATAAAAAAAAAACAAACACTTTTTTATTGAACTTCTGATGCTTTTTGGATGTCTGCCATAGTGATTACATTTTTTTTAGATGACATTGGTCTGCATTTAGATTCATTTGCTGGTGAGAGTGATACCTACAGCTTTCTTCTGTATTCTCATGTCTTAGTCTTGTCCTCTGTCATAACTACCAGATATTTTAACAATTTAAAGGAGACATATTATGCAAAACTCCCTTTTTCGACGCCTTAGTCAATACATTTTCATATGAATAACCTCCCTACCCCAGATATCAGTTTCAACATTTAATTCAATGCTAAGTAAACTGCCGTAGTGTTAGTGTAAATGTGTCTGTAAATGGTCTGTTATGCACTTCTGATTTGAATAATTCTGCCCTCACATTGGGTATCTCCCATACAACCATGACCACCTGTGCAAAGATCCACCTACCTGAGACCACCCTCACATCTGCACCCTTGCAGAAGAGATGGGTGGAGCAAAGCATCTCTGTGGGCAGAGCAACAGTAGCTGGACAGACCTGCTGCCATTAAAACAGATATTACTGCCATAATTTCCATTACATTTTAATGATGGCTCCTTAAAAACCCAGCAACCTTTGATTGTGAACGTAGGTCATCATAATCACAAATAATCCATGAAGGTCCAGCAGGGAATTGAATGGGCTGTGGACAGAAACTGGAGGTTTTCTTCCAATAGTCCAGAGCTTCATGGACCTTTATGGATTTGTTATGACCTGGGTGAGTGAGCACCTACATGGACCACCAATAAAGCAATACTGTATGAGACTTATGCAGAAATGCTGCCCTTGAATTTGAGTTATTAACTTCACCTTTATGACAGATAACATTGACACAGATGAACTGATGTTTTTCAAGGTAGACAACATCAGATCATTGTTAATCATTTATTCATTTGAAGCAGTGACAATACGATATGGTAAGATAAGAGCTAAGAAATGGTATAATTGATTAATCAAAGTGTTTATTCTTTGTAAGCTCTGCAAGAGGTTTATAATAACAATTTTTGTAACTCATTTAAAATATCTTGTGTATTGTAGCTCAAACGAACTGAACTTTTTTTTTTTTCCATTGTCCTTTTAGAAGAGCCTGGTGAATCTAGTTCATCATATGGGTGGAACCATTCGGAAAGATTTCAGCACCAAGGTCACCCATCTCATTGCTCACTCCACCCATGGAGAAAAATATAGGGTATTCTTTCTCTCTTTTCTTGGGGAACATCTATTCAAACTTGTACTTATGAGTCATTGCTGACATTCAGTATTGCCCGTACTGGTTCCATTACAGTTAGGGATATCGCTTGTGTACTTATTAGATAATAATCTTCAGAATCTCTTTGTTAACATCCTCCATGGTTTTTTAAAGTCTACATGTATTGTCTATCACTTCATTTCTCCCTTTCACTCATCTCAAAGTTGCACAGCTGCTATTTTTTGCATCACCTGGATAATAGAAAACATTGAAGTTCTTGACACAGAGAAGGCAACACTGTTTTCCATTCCAAAGTGAAATAAAGTATAAAAAGGAAGTGTTAGATAGCGATAGATTTGTTTTCGTTTTATCCCTGCAGTTACTTGTTGGGGTTTTGATTGACAGGATACAATTTTGGCAAAAAAAAAGATGCAAAACTTTATTTTGCCTTGAGGTTTCACAGGTGTATGCCAAAGCCCTAAGACATATATTGTATCTTCTTCACAGATGTAGTGTGTTTTGCTCTGTGCTGTTCTTATTTTCCCCTTCTCTCAGCTGGCAGTGTGTATGGGGACCCCGATTCTCACTCCATCATGGATTTATGCAGCCTGGAATAAAAAAGAGGACATGTAAGTTAAAAATTGTTAAAACATTTGCTATTGGTGTGGGTACATATATATATTATTATATACGTATATGTATATTATTATTGCATCTTTTAATATAAACGTCCTAAAATCCACTAAGACATACACATTACATCTCTGGTAAGGTAACATCAGATACTTTGAAAATCACCATTACCTTTTTTCAGCTGTATAACATGTTATATGATCAAGTATGACATGATCCCTAAGTGGCCCAAGCAAACTGATTGAAAAATATCAAGTCAAACTGATGAAGAGACTATCACCATCCTAGCATTTCAAAGGCCGGTTTTGCCAGTATCAAATTAAATCAATCAAATGTGACCGCCAATGTCTGCCTCTTTCGGGTTGTGTGCATGTGTATCTGAACAGAAACTCAGCCCCAGAAACATTGATGTGAGAGTAATCTGCTTTCTTCCTCTGGTTCAGTCACTTCCATGCAGATAAAGATGAGTTTCGGTCAGAGTTCAAAGTGCCTCCTTTCCAGGACTGTATCCTGAGCTTTTTGGGTTTCTCAAATGAAGAAAAAGCCAACATGGAAGAGAGGACTCTAAGGCATGGTAAGCACCAAGTCTTTTCCACATTTTAGAAACACCTTTCAGTCCTAAAACTCTGTGTCTTTGTGCATGTATACATGTGTTCTGTTTTGTCCTGCATGTCAGGTGGCAGTTATCTTGAGATTGGAGATGAGAGATGTACACACATGGTGGTAGAAGAAAATTCTGTGAAGGAGCTCCCATCCTTTCCCAGCAGAAAACTCTTTACTGTCAAACAGGAGGTAGGTCTGGAGCTTTTCAAATGTCACTATTCTTTAGTTTGTCACCAGCACAAACTCATCTCAGTTTGTGACTGGAATGGCAAATAGTCATCCTCTTTAAATCACTGATACAGTTTCTTTCTCATTCCTTTGTGTTATAAAAAGCATTATAGATGTCCAGCTTCTATCAAATGATTTCAACCTGAATTGAATGATAGTTTCTCCATAATGACTACACTATTTTCACTCCACTGCACTTTGTACTGCATTTAATTATGTTTGTCAAGGGTCAGTTATTGTTTCTTTTTGTTTTTTTTTAATATATATATAGTGGTTCTGGGGAAGCATTCAGATGGACGCTCGGGCTGGAGAGTCCATGTACCTCTATGAAAAGGTGACTTTATATGTCTGTGCGTTTGTCGGAAAGATTACTTTTACTGGTAGTTCTCACTTTTATTCATGTTCTCACGTTTATCCTTTATTCTTGAATTGAATTAGATGCTCTGAATCTGTCTGTCTGTCTGTCGCTATCTATCTATCGCTATCTAGTTAGTTAGTTAGTAACAACCTGTTCTACTCTCCCTCAGAATGACAGCCCAGTTATGAAGAAAGCGGTGTCCCTGTTGTCTCTCACCACTCCTACCAGTAACCGAAAACGTCGGCGTCTGAAGGACACGCTGGCTCAACTCACCAAGGAGACTGAGATTTCACCCTTCCCACCCCCCCGCAAAAGACCATCAGCAGAACATAACTTGTCTGCGCTCTCTCACCTGGACATTTCTAACACCCCTGAAATGTGCAAGGCCCTGGCAGGTAAAACAATGCTTGAATAAAATCCACAAACACCCATGTTTCCTTACAGTTAACCCTCTTGCATTTACAGAAAAATTAAAATGCACTAAAGAATATTCTGCGTTTCTGATTGAGCTTTATCCATAAGAGAAACATAACCACAAACGCATCTTTATACCAGATGATAGAGAAAGGAAGAATTCAGATAGCAAAGAACTTGACCATCCAACCAGACTTAGAAAAAGGAGAAAACCCAGGGAAAGGAGAACTTTGACCCAGAGGGAGGAGAGGAAGGAAAGGTGCTCCACGAGAACCACAATTTCCTTTTTGCATACAGTGAAGGAACAGCAGCCAGGAACTTCTGCAGGTCAGGTTTGCTTTTGAAGCTAGAGCATTACACCCCTTATAGTGTAATACAATAGAAATCATTTTGGAACAATAAGAGAGACTGCTTGGTTTTCCTACCTTTTTAATACGCTCTGCTTATGTGTATCAATATAAGTATGCTTCTCATCCTAGCAGGCTGCTGAAGCCATTGTAGCTCATATTGTGGGGGTAGATTATATGAATCACTGAGTGCAGTTTATTATCTCCCGACAGCCACTTCAGTGGTGTCCTCTGATGAATTTGTCTGGAACTTGTCCTGCAGACACTTCATTAAAACAAAAAACAAGGGAGGGGGAGGCATAATAACAACAGTGCAAGTGAGACTGCGTTATATGTTTAATTTTAAATTGATAAAGCAATTTTTTATGGTTTTTGTACAGTGACTGACAACTCTCTTTCCTTAAGGGTTTGTAGATCAAACTGGCACTGTTCATGTGCAGTATTTTCCTTTTTTTCCTGTAGAGAATTCTAGAACCTCCAAGAGTTTAACACCTGTTGTGGCAAAGCAGTCAGCCAGATGGCAGGTCTCCAAGGAGCTCTACCAGACGGAGAACAACTATGTGGGCATTTTAAACACCATTCTCCAGGTACAGCCCTCTCTCCATCTGCCTAACATGATGAAACAAATTATTTAACAATGACACAGTAAAATCTGCCACAAAGGTGCCTTTTGTCTTCTTATCATAAAAGGTCTAGGGCTATTATCTTTTCAATGCTTTGCATTTTTATCAACCCTTACATGACTCATAAATGATCTATCCAGATGTTTTTAAATGGCTAACTTGGAATCCATACAGGATTCCAAATTCCATTTTATATTGGAGTTTAAAATCACAAAGCTGTTGTGCCTGTATATGTGTGTTTAATTCATGTTACTCTGTGTAGTTCTGTTTGTGACATGTAATCAGATGTCCAGGCTGGCACTAATAAAAGTGTGAATGGCTTATTAAAACAGTACCATTGCAGCTTGTTTTAGAGAACTGTGGGGTAAACTGAAAGCTCAGGCATATCATACAACCGATAGTACACACTGATGACAGCTCATGCATTTATCTGAAGTTTATATGAAACACAGTCTGTTATGAAAAGTACATTTCTAATTTTGTTACATCTTAATGTATATATTGTAATATAACCCATTTGTTCAAGACGGGATATTTCACCCACTGCCCTTAGATCCTTTATATTTATGTATATTATATTTATGTTTGGCCCTTCTCAGTGATGTTGGTATTTCCACCAGCTCTGCAACACACTATTTTGTTCTTGGTAAGAAGTTGCAGTCTTTTGATAGAAGCCTCCATTCGGAGAAGATCATAAAGAAAATGTTATTTATGTGTCATGTCTGCATAAAAAAGTTCTGGTTGCATGAATAAATTGTTTTTACTGGTAATGTGAGTTTAAAAAATATTTTAATGGATTTTTTTCTGCCGGGATTTTTTTTGCACAATTTTGAACTTTTCCATATCTGTTTCTTTTTGAAGCTTTTCAAGTTTCCACTGGAGAAAGAGGGGCAAGTTGGTGGACCCATCCTGGCCCAAGAAGAAATCAAGACCATATTTGGCAGCATCCCAGAAATCTACGACGTTCACACCAGAATAAAAGTGCTCAGTCCCAGTGCTTTTAATATGCAGTGCTTGTTTATTTTTAGTGTTTTCACAAACCTTCATTGTTTTGTGTTGAACTGTCTTGTATTTTTTTCAAATCAGAGTGACCTGGAAGAGCTCCTGACTGACTGGTCTGATGACAGAAGTGTGGGAAATGTCATTCTCAAATATGTGAGTTCAAGCTATTAAATTGGCAACAACAGCTACTGTAATTATTATACATTATTATTATTAATATTTTTATAAAATAGAAAATAACTGATTCTCAGCTTTTTCATCCATACACCACACCTTTATTTTTGTTTCTTTATTTCAGAATTGAGCTCAAGTATTAGATCTGTTTGAGCATTATATGGCTATTGGTCAGAAGAATAATTGAATGGGTTGAAGGTCCTGCCTCAATTCCAAGTATCAACATGCACTTTCTAGTTCTTCAGGCCATCAATGTAAGGTTGAATCAGTTAATATCGGACATAGGAGAAAAAAAAAAAGTAACACTGACCCCTGGGCCACACCTTCTTCAGCTGTGGCAAGACAACTGCTGGATCTGCTGCATCTGCTGCTTTCTGTCATGTACGGCTGTTTGCACAGCTGACTAGAAGACTGATGAAATTAATAAATTAAGATAGAAGATGTATTTATATTTATTAATTGATGCGCAGCACATTTTAATGAAAAACAGGAAGATAGATGGTATGAGAGAAGGGGAAAGAACTTTTAAAGTTTTGATTGGCGTCATATATGACTTTCTGAAAAGACACAGCCTTTTAATAATGCCATAACTATGCAATTAAAAATTCAGAGACATTCAACATACATCTGGCTGAGATGGAGGATGTGTGAACATATTGATCTGTTAACATGGGCATCAAATTAAAATTACTATCTAGATAGAGGATGGGTGGCCCAGGACTGAAGAAAAGCAGCCAGTGTTGGTTTACAAAAGACATTAAGCAAAAATTAACTTGGGGTAGAATGAAAATTTAATTTCTCTGCAGAAAAATGTTCTGGCAATCTGAAAATCTGTCCAATTACAATAAAAAAAGAAAAGGTTATAAACTATGTATTGATATGTCTATTGACATTTTTCATTCAGAGTAATAAACAGACACTCAGCTTCTTTAAACACATTCAGAAGTGTTTTCCTATCAGTTACTGTCCACCTCCTGCTGCATCTGACTTGTCTTCTTTTTAAATCCTCCTAGTCTAAAGAGTTGGTGAAGGCCTACCCACCTTTTGTCAACTTTTTTGAAATGAGCAAGGAGACCATAATTCGGTGTGAGAAACAGAAAGCTCGTTTCCATGCTTTTCTGAAGGTATGTTTAGTTTTTTCACTGGGGATGGATAGGATTAAGAACCACATTCAAATTAAATAAACTGTATGTGTTGTTTTCCTGCTGCTAATCAAATCAACAGATCAAACTTTATTTATATAGCACATTTCATACATTACAAATGCAGCTCAAAGTGCTTCACAGAAATAAATAAAAACAGCAATGTGAAATGTAATAAAAAAACATACCATACCCTCTCGCCAAGCATGCCCCCAGCACATCCACGTCCGTGCGAGCACATCCTCGCACATCCCCCATATCCCCGCACACCCATATCCAACCGTCTGCGCAGTGATGCCAATCAATTAGCATGCCAACGCCAATGCCAATTAGAATAGTAACAGATACCCCTAATGTGTTGGCAACAAGCAAAGATGCTACTTTAACATAATCAGTTTAGGCATTTCTAGATGACTACTTATCAATTTATGTTTTGGTGGTTTCATTATGCTTGAACATTCTAATTGTTGATTTATTTGAAAAGCCTTTGTCTAAATAGCTTAAGATTCACTGAAGCAGCTTTGCTGTGACTCATTTTGCCTTCTAAGTTCAGCTTGTATAAATGACACATATCTTCTCTTTGACCTTGTAGATCAACCAGGCCAAGCCAGAATGTGGCAGGCAGACACTGGTTGAACTGCTGATCAGACCAGTGCAGAGGCTCCCCAGTGTGGCCCTTCTTCTTAATGGTAAAACATATGCACACACTCTAATTACATAGCTTTCAGTCTTTAGTTTCAGTTGATTTCTTCTTATTCCTTTCTTCTTACTTTCTTCATATTCACCTGTTCATAAATAATTCATTTTTATCTGTAATTCCAGACATAAAGAAGCACACGTCAGATGACAACCCTGACAAGATAACACTAGAGAAAGCAATTGAGTCCCTGAAAGAGGTCATGACGTGAGTAAGGCTTTCTTCTCCAGTTTAATTAACCCTGAAGTTGAGATCCTAATTCCATCTACACAGAAAATATAAAAAAATGCTTGAGTTGGAAGGTAGGATCAGTATGTAGGCAGGGATAGTTAATTGCCAGCAGGTAGAAAATATCAGTTTAAGTGAGTCAGCCTGCATCTGCAGCTCTCTATACAGCAGCAAGAGCAAGCCTGCTGGAGCTTAACCCAGTGAACACCTCAACTGGTCTGTCTGTAACTCTAGGATCCAGTGCATGTGAAGGCCAACAGCTCCCCTCTTACATGGAAGTGAACCTAATTTCTGTTGCCATATAATTCTGTTTGTACTCTTCAGTCACATCAATGAGGACAAGAGGAAGACTGAAGGCCAGAAGCAGATCTTTGATGTCGTTTATGAAGTTGACGGCTGTCCTGTGAGTAAATTAATTCTCTTTTGCTCTGACACTGAGGCTTTTAAACAGATGTTACCAAGTTATCAACAGCTACAGTAGAATGACATTGGTGTCAATTAGAATGACATTAATGATCTGAAAATTCAGTACATGCATCAAAATGTATTTCACTGCTCTTATTCTTTGTCATTGAGCACAGTGTACCTCAGGAACCACAGAAATAGAAAGGCAACTGATATTACTGATGAAATGTTGATGCATAAAATAATCCATTTAATAGTGCTAACTGATGAATGAGTAATTAAATTACAAGTTTTGATATTATGACTTGTTAAGACTAATTGGTTCTGCAGCTAGTGAAAGATCCACTAGTAAATTTATAATCATCCATGAAAAAATGAATAAAGATGTGACTAAGTGTAGCTGTAGAAGAAGCATCAGCAGCATACATAATGAAACTGTTTAAAAAAACGTATTTACTCTCGTTATCCCTGCAGTACATTCACTGAGGCAGAGGTTTCAGAGCACTTTGGCAGAAACTGTCCCACTCCCACCTCTATAAGACTCTCTGACTCTTTAGCCATACACAAGTTCATCAAGGCTAATAATGCAACTGATCAATCAGTGACTATCAATTAAAAGTGTAGGATTTTTAATATTTGTATATGTATCTATGTATTGATCTATTTATAGACCTCTTATCCACATCCACATAGTATGCCGGTACCAGTGACGGGTTGTGCATTTCACACCTAGGCCTTCTGTGATGTCCTACGTAGTCCGACTTCAATAACTACCTCTCATAATACCATAATTTATGACACCACAGCTGGAAATACTGAAACACACTTATGCACTACCAGGCATTGCATCACCTCAATTGCATACAACACGGGCTTTTCTGGTGCATTTCAAATCAATAAAAGCGCATCAGCAATTAAAACATATCTAAAACATAGCTAAAAAGCAAAAGGCTTTTTAAAATGATCTACCCAAAAATATTTAATAAGTATGGATCCAGTGTGTTTTGGTTGATCTGCATAGCACTGCCAGCTCTCACAAGTGAATATCCAATCACAGGACGTGTACGTGTCACGTTCAATGTGAGGCCAGCTAGAAGGCCTTAATGTCAACAACTCGTGATCTGATTGGCAATCACAACTTCCACAATCATCAACTGTATGTGCCCGTTCACTTACAGTGCACAGACACCCGCAATGTTGATTCTGAAGGCCTCGGGCAAATTTCATACAGCCTAGCAACACAAGTTAGTGGAAGTCTGATTGGAAAAAAACTTTAACCTAAAAACAACACTGGAAGGAGCATAACATGACAAGAAGAGAATATAAATATGGCATGCTAATGGATTTTTATTTAGGGAAAGTGAATTCAAAATTAACTTTTATTATAATTTTGATTATGATTTCTGGTTATGTTAGGCCATGAGAGAAGACCTTGCTGGCCCTGACAGCCTAACACTGGACAGTACACTCATTCTTCCTCACTCACTCTGCTTTGTTCCCCTCCCCATTTCTCTCCGCAGGCTAATCTGTTGTCCTCTCATCGTAGTCTGGTATACCGGGTTGAAACGGTCGCCCTGGGTGACCAGCCATGTGACCGTGGTGAAAATGTCACCCTGTTCCTCTTCAATGACTGCCTTGAGGTGACAGTCAGACACCTGAATGTCACAGACCAGCATATCTTATACCCCTGACTCAATATCTTCATTTACTATGACAGTATAGTTTGTTGGACATGGAATGAATCACACAATCAGTGAATGGTTCTTATTTAACTATCTGTTTTAATGTTTTTTAAAAAAAATATGTTTAATATATGCAATACAATATACGTTTTGCTTCTGTTGTAAAAATAAAAGCACTTTTTATTCAGTTAATACCAACGTTTTGTAAATAGTATAATTCATTTTACTATTTTGCTATTTTCTGTAAACACAAAACACTGCAGTATAATCACTGTTAGATCAGGACTTTAGTGACAGGTGTCAGCTACTCCCATCAGCATGCACCAGTTCAGCTTTATTTAAACCTATCTTTTATCTGTCTGACAGTTTTCGACAGCTTTGCTTTAATGGCTGGCTGTGATGCAGTAGAGTGATGGCTGCTGTGCTGCCTTCACTCCTGTTGCTGCTCCTTAAACTTCAGAAATCTGTTAACATATTTCAGCCTCTTGTGCTCGAACTCTGGTTAATTTGAAATATTTATAGTTGCCTGCCATTTGATTGTGTGTCTTTGCAGATTGCACGAAAGAGGCACAAGGTGATCAATACATTCAAGAGTCCTATGGGACAAACACGACCTCCGCCCCCACTCAAACACATTGCACTGATGCCATTATCACAAATCCGACGTGTTCTGGATCTGCAGGACACAGAAGGTGATGGAGCGACAATATCTACATGTATAAACTGTCTTCACCATATTCTCCACCTACAAGGGTTTTACGACACTTCTTTGTCAACTTATTTTAACTGGAAAAACACCAAAATTCCTTATACTTCACTCACTAGTGAGGACAAAGGCAAGAGGTTTCTGATGGCCTATTATATAATAATGCAGATATAATCAAAAAGCTGTTTCCTCTACTTTCAGTTATTGAAACCTCCCACTTCAGTATTTGTCAACACTTACTATTGGGTCTTTTCCAGACTGTGTGAATGCTTTTGCTTTGGTGGTTCGTCCGCCGACTGAACAGGAGAATCTGCTGTTCAGCTTCCAGTTGACTGGGGAGGAAACAGTTAAAAGTGCCTGGCTGCGGACACTTTGCCGTCACGTTGCCAACACCATCTGCAGAGCTGATGCTGTAAGTCCTCTCCCTATCTCTCTTTCTCTCTACCTATCTGTTCCCCAGAATCCTGCCCTGACCATCATAACTAAATGTGTTACCTGACCCTAAATTTAAACTAATCCCAGTGCTAACCAAGAATCTTTGAAGTTGTGCAGACCAGCCATGGTGCACATTTTAGTCACACTCTGTGATGCATGTACAAATGGGAAACATCCACAGAGATTTGCAGGCCAGAATGGAAGCTGTGTTAGTTTTAACAGCAGTTAACACTCAGGGTGCACTCATGCTAGACAATCAGCATGCACAATTCTACAGAATGGCATGGGTGTTCTTGAGTATCAATCAATCAATCTTTATTTATATAGCATCTTTTACAATCAAAAATTGTTTCAAGGTGCTTTACAGAATCCATGGTATGGGTGATCACAAATGCACACAAGCACACTTAACTATGCACTGTGTGAAATGTGGTCATAACGCATGAACCATGAGAATTGCTGACTCCTGTGGTAAATAAATCCCAATGTTTCTGAGGGTGAACTGACAAAAAGACAGACAGTCATTAGTATGAGACATGTTTTTACATGGCATTGCATTGTAAACATGCCTGTTTCATACGTGAGAGTACAATCTGGTCATGTTTGTTGTGGTCCTCATAGTGAATTCAGGCTATTCGGCTCATGTTTGTAATGTTAAAACACTAAAAAGTACCAGCAACATTCCTGCAGTAGTTGACTGTTTTCATCTCATTCCAATGAAATAATCTAAACAAAAATTGGGTTTGAATTGTAGAACAGTGATGACAACACTTAAAATAGCAAAAGGAATCGTTGCCTTTATTTAGTGTTATAAAATCCAACAACAATCCTGCCTCCTCTGGCATCCTTCAGTCCCTACTGTTAGTTGCTGCTGCTTTGATTTATAACCATGTTTCTACACTATTGTGTCCCTGGATGGCGGTCCAAGCAGCCTTTATGTTTAGGTGTGAGTCTTTACGTCAGAGTGACTGTCTTGTGAATTCAGTCATGGTATCAGCTGTGATACAAGATGCCCTCTCTGCGGTTCATAGTATTTATTTCTCTTGCCCTGGTCCAAGCCTGAGGTTGCTGGTTGACAACAGAAAATGATGCCCCTGTGGCTTACAGTGCTGCTCCCGATGTGCTGCTCCCGATGTGCTGCTCCCGATGTGCTGCTCCCGATGTGCTGCTTCAGCTGACTGGGCATCTACTGATTGTGTCAGTCGCTCTGTGTAGAACTGCGTTTTCCTTGACCTAGCTCTGAAACAAGTTTTCCAGCTGAATGATGGAGATCTGATTGTTACCAGCCATGCCAAGCCTGTATGGTTGATGGAGAAGCCCAGATTTTTGTCTTACCACTCCCTTTCCTTGACCTAGCTCTGAAACAAGTTTTCCAGCTGAATGATGGAGATCTGATTGTTACCAGCCATGCCAAGCCTGTATGGTTGATGGAGAAGCCCAGATTTTTGTCTTACCACTCCCTGTTTCCCTGTTCATGGGAAATATTATCTCATGCACGAAAATATTCAGAATTGGAGCTCTCAGTCATTTCCTGGTGCAAGAGTTGGTCCTGGAATATTATCTCAAATGTGGCTTGGTTTTAGACCCTGATGCTTCTTCTAAAAAAGACCAGATGACAGTAGACAAAGCTAGATGTTGATATTGTTTGTGTGAAGAAACTTCTTTCAGTGAAAAGAGCTAGAGCAGCTTGTTTTTCTCTGGCTATAGATCTTTTGAGGCCTGCCTTTTTCTATTGTCTGGGCTTTTGAAATGTTTCTGTATGGTTTGATTAATCTTTGTAAATATGGAATTAAATCTTGTTTCTAAAAAATCAGTTTTGCCCGTTAATGTGATTTTAGGTGATTTTCATCAAACAAATGTATGCTTTCTTGGCGATTTTCCAACCTCTTTCTAAAAGAAATTTCAGTGGCTCACCATTTAACTCTTTATCATACATACTCTTAATGTACCGGTATATGTCACTGCACCCAGTTAGGTTTGGAATATTTGCTTATCTCACTGCTCTTCGAGCCTTTACCTCCACATTTCACAGCAACTTCACAACTTCTCACTATCAACCATATCAGTCATTTATTTTTAAATTTACAGACAGAATTATGGGTAATAGGGATTATTTATTCCAGGCATCAGAATTCTGCCCTTCCCCACCCATTGTTGCTTGACCTATTGTAGCTCCAACATTGTGGAACTTTTTCTTCATCAGCAACCTGCGTCCATGCTGGCAGGTCTACCTGCAATTAACTACCTGTAGTTAATTATTTTTTTGTACACATGCAATCCTCTTGTACGTATGTATGTATGTATACATACTTTGGAAATAAGCAAGAATCTGAAATAGCCTTATTTCAATGAACACCATTAGCCTTATCCTGCCTGTTTTACTTATGTAGAGGAAGGAAGGGAGGTTAAATAAAGCTGCCTTTCTGTAATTCTGCTCAGGACCAATGACTCTTGAAGAAGCTGTTGTTAATCGGACAGCAGGGGGCGATGTTGAACTCTCACTGCTTTAAAGCCTGCAGGTAATTTCACACTGCTGTGGTCTCTGGGTCACTGCAGTCTGAATACCAAGTAGACAGGGCCCTGCTCATTAACACACACTTTGCTAGTAATCTGTGTATTCTATTTTTTGTCAATTTGAATTTATTATTCTTATTCGTCCTTTGTCTGGCACTCCTGCTGCTCATCTCTCACCTTGCTACTGTTTTGACAGCAGCAGAATATGTGCTGGTATTGATTTCATGAGCTGCTCACGAGCTTTGGCTCAGGTTTTGCTGTATTGATTTTGAAGCCGTGATATTTGTGTTTTATATCCAGGAGAACCTGATTCAGTGTACAGAGCCAGACTCTGTGCAGGTCAGCACCAAGGATATGGACAGCACCCTGAGCAAAGCCTCTAGAGCGATTAAGAAGACGTCAAAAAAGGTAAAAGAAGACGGATCTAAATGTGTCCTTTCAACTTTAGGTGCCTTGGAATCTAGCTTTGATGACAGTGAGCAGGCCAAAGGGGGCTGATAGGATTCTAGCATTTTATTTTGTGTTTATTCAAGTGAAATAAAATCAGATCATTAAAAAAAATCTATTATTGTCAGCTGTGACAGAGCTGCTGAGTACTTGTCTGGATGCAGTGTTAGTTCACACCAACAGGAAGTTCAAGTCCTGATTAGGACTACAAATCAAATCTTTTTATACTTGGCTGCACAGAAACATTGTGTACAGAGAATGCTTAGCTTTGATGTACATTTTTCCAACAGTGGGTTCAAAGTTGCATTAGATCATTTTTGCTTTGCTTTAAAAGTCTTTTTTCCAGAGAGAGCAACTACATTTTTAACAGACAGGAGGTATGATGCAGCATGAAAGTCTTTGGAAAAAACAGATAAGCTTATGTGACATTGTCGAATTGTTTGTGGAAGAAAAAAAAAAGATACATTTTAAATCTGCTTAAAGATAACTTTGAGGGAGTATTTGTGAGCAATGAAACTGGTGAGGTTAACGCAGCAGGGTTATCTTTTAACAATGTTTCCTTTTCTTTATGATTTTTTAATTTGTCATTTTGGCCTATTTAAAACAGCCACCTAAATTATGTGTTAATCATAAACATATGTAGAAACAAACAAACAAAACATACATTTGCATGTGGGCAAATACTGTAGAATACAGTCTTTTGAGACAGCTGACATAAAGATACATTTATCTTAAAGTCTAAATGTGATCTTATATACAACATGGTGACCTATATGCTAAACATGATTTACTTCTGAATTCCAGCTCATCATCTGACTAATGTAACACCTGCACTAGTCAGAACCTCTTGACTAGACTACAGATGATATGTACCAACAGTCAGATAGATGATTCATACTAAACAACCTTAAATAAAGGTTGGGCCTGCTACCAATTATTGGTTGATTGTATATGTTGATGCCATACTTTAAATGTGTTTCAGGTCACAAGGGCTTTTTCCTTCACAAAGACTCCAAAACGAGCCATCCAGAGGGCATTCATGGCCAGCTGTACTCCGGATGACAAAAACGGCGAAAGCCATGCTGGAAGCAGCTCCACGTTGGCTGTAAGTCTGTTTACATTTGTTTTAGAACTGTCTGATGTCTTTTTCATGGACCTTTCATCCTCTTATATTTACGTAACCAGCAACTTATCTTTCTAATTTTTTTTATCAAGGTCGGTTTCAACATATTTGTGACATCAAATTAAAAGTCAGCCTCAATTTTTCAATTATTGATGGAATATTCTCATTAAGAACCTTGCCACATTTGGGATGAAATCAAGACAATAGTGTGTGTGACATTAAGTAATGTCATGTTACCAGGTGTCTGATTTATGAATCAACATGCATAACCAGTATGTTAAAAAGGTGTGGGTTTCCTTTTACAACTTTAAGATACTTTGGAAATGTATCCATTGTCAGTAGGAAAGCCCTCCTAAATGTTTGAGATAGAATGGGTTTTCTGATGGATGGTGTTTGTAGGGTGGATTGTGAGACATGACAATGTCTGCAGCAGGCTGGCACACCATTGCTGCTGGTTAAAATTAATTAAAACAGTGTTAAATTTTTTTAACATTTAGCGTTTTATCAATGTGTTCTAGTCAGTGACTGAATTTCATGTTGTGAGATGAGTTTCAACTTTGCAACTGTAATAAAAAGATAAATAAGTAGTAGAACGAGTCGGCCTAATTGAGTATTCAGGATGTGGATAAGTGATCAAGGTTTAAACACAACAATGTTCAGCAGCATTGCAATAACTCGAAGTTTGAATGTCAGGACTCAGTATGGCTACAGATGTGCTTTCAAGGGAAAATGAAATACAGTCATCCAAATGAACAAACAAACAAAATGTCTTTTAGAAGAGCTATGCTTGAGAAACATCTAGTTTAAGCTATACTGCTTAAATAGAAAGGCACCTCTTTACAGGGGAAATGTTGCAGACAGATGTGTATCTAAATTAAACTTCGGTTTCAGTATAGAGTAGTCTTTTCTTGTTTTTCATGCGGGGTTATTGTGAAATGAGTGCTTTGAAATAAACAACAAAAAAGTTTGGGACATGAAACTGACTTATCTAAAGCCAAGTTTGAAAACTGCAGCCCTTTCTGCTTTTATATGTTCCCATAAATGGCAAAACTGTCATTTGGAGTTGATATATAAGCAAGGAAAATTACTAACGTGTTTTTTGTGCATATGTCAATTATAAATGAGAGCCCCACAAATAACATTGTTTTTCTTTCCACACCCTTTGGTATAGATTAAAATCCTCCTGATCTAATTGACTCCACATTTATGCTGATGCTGACATTAATTCAGGGTGGAGACACCATAAATATAGTTTTTTAAGAAGGCAGTGAAAATTTGGAGCTAAATCATTTTTTGTTGTTCAGACCAAACTTTTTTTTTTTTTTTTAAGGTATCAGTGATCGGCCAGGTCTCTCAGCAAGGCCCCTTATTGGCACAGATGAGCATGTTTTTAAAAAGGCCACCATATATACAGACAGTTGCTACATGCCAGCAGAACACACCAACCTTTTTGTTTAAGTAAAGAATAACCTGAATTGTGTCATGTCAAAAACTGACCATTGTGTGTTTAAGTACTGATGTGATTAATTGTTTCTGCTGATGCTCTGAGACATTCCTCATTGTTTGCTGTCTGTTTCCATCTTTGTCTGTCGCTGCTCCATGTGCGTCCCCTCAGATGTCTCGATCTGCCTCAACGTTCAGTTTAAGTGATTCTGCCAAGAGCAGTGCTGTGGTGCAGCGCTCGAACTCCCTGGACCATCCACCTGTCAGACCCTGGGTGCCCATCAGTATACGTGTTCCCTGCAGTCCAACTCAAACCCATAGCCCCAACCCCAGAACTCGCCCTGAATTTAGCCAAAACCTTGACCCCAACAGTTGTCTCCAAAACAAAGAGAGTAAATCTGTCCACAATGCTCCAAAGTCACCTCTGCTGCCAAAGTCTCTGTCAAGTCAGTCCCCAACTCTCAAGTCAGTAGTCGGCTCCCAGCAGACTATCCACATGTCTGTCGGCCTTCCACCTGTACGAAACTCCAAACTCTGTCAGCCAAAGAACAGCCAGCAGCTCTCCTCTGTAGGGTGCCATTCAAGGTTGTTGGTCTACAGGAATCTGCAGGTGGAGCCACACAGGGCTGTGAAGAGCATTCCTCAAAGGGAAACATTGCTGTAAACTGCCTCCAACATTGAGCCCTGGATTCTGATGTGAGCAAACAGTACACCTACCAGCTTATTATCTTTTCAAATGTAATTTGAACTTCTTGGCTGGTTTTCCCAAATCAACTCCTTAGAAGCTGAAACCCTGTTACAAATGCTGTTCTGCCCATTTATACCACTTGGTTTTAAACTACACAGTTTAGTTGTGCAAGGTCCGCCAGTCTGAAGGGCAGATTTTAAGGGTTGATTTGGAACTCCTTCTTTGAATCGCATGGGTCACTAACATTGGAGGTGGGGAGTGAGATCACTGGGTGGCTACTGTTATTCCTTAGCTGGATGAGCACTGTGAAGCTGGGTGGGTGTGACATGGGGCTTTATTAGGTTAGTTTTTATAAAATCCATCACAAATGTTGTTTTCCAGTCAGCCAAATAACCTTTCTGGATATCTATGTACAGTCATGCCTCGGTTTTCAAACGTCCCAGACCTCGAACAAATCGGAGTTCGAACGAAAAATTTGAGATTTTTTTGCTTCTGATGTCGAACAAAAATTTGAAAGTTGAACTCCGCGAGATGAGCCAAGAGAACCCGAGAAAACCCGACCGTGCGGCCTGGATGCCGACTGACTCCGTTCGTTGTTATTGACAACAGCTGTACGCAGACGTGTTCGCTGTTCTTAATGCAAAGAAAAGAAAAAAGTAACTGTATTTTCGTTACTCGTTTTGAGTGTAAAGGGAGAGATTTTTACCTGTTATTTACCGTATCTGTAAACCAGGCTGGGGATAGACAGATACGGCAATACATTCCCCAGCCTAGCCTACTCTATTAATTCAGTTTATTTATTACATGTATATTTATTTATATTATTTATTTTCACATTACCTACTCACTTATTTATGCAGTTTACAGATTAAAAATGTTTCCATTATTTGTAATGGGAAAAATAGATTCAGAATTCGAACAAATCACTTCTCGAACCGCCTTCTGGAACGGATTGTGGTTGAAATCCGAGGTTTGACTGTACTGTATATCAGACATCCAGATTTTGTTTTAAGGAGGTGCATGAACTGAGAGGTTGTATATTTAACTGCAACTGCAATTAATCAGAAATGTTTCACTGCTCAAAAGTCTGCCAATGGTTATGGTTCAGTGTTTAGTTGTGACACTCAGGATAAGGAGATGGCTAATGTTGATATAAGGTTCTCAGCAAGAAGTACCAGGATATCTGTGTGTCCAGACCATGATCCTGCCATGTCTGGTAAAGTTGTCTCTAAAGAGATGAGAGTGCAGCCAAAGGTATCTCAATCTGTCACCAAGCTGGTCAAAGATAAGTTTATCATCTTTAATGTTACATTATGTTTTAACATTAGCAGATATGTTGTCCGGTCATGTAAGCATTGAATAAACAGCATCAGAAACGATTTCCAAAGAGTTTGTTGAAGATGACAACTATATTTACTGGATACCTGCAGTAAATACCTGCAGATTAAGCTGCAGATTTGTCAGGGGAGGGAAAAGAAGCCACCATATGCATCACAGTCAGTCAATACACTGAGCTATGGCACCTAATATGCATTTCACACATTTCTTTCACTCATGACTGCCCTTATGGACCCCCTGAACCACTGTGCCTTTACTATTTCAGTTGCCATTTTTTCCAGTTCAGAACTGGAAAAAAGTTTTCCAGTTTTTGTGTGATTCATCTCTTTGAAATGACAGTGATTTTAGCATCTTATCTGTTTCACTGTTGGTGAAATACCAGGTCACACAGGTAAACACAGATTGGGCCTGATGTGATTGGAAATATTTAATTTAATTTTGAATAATGTCAGTGAAGTAACTTCCCAATTCATCAGCATTTACAGCCTGTTTTTATTCAGCCCTTTAGCACCTCATCCTTGCAAATAAGGGCATTTTTCACTGATAAATGCAGATAGAAGGGACCAATCTGGGACCTCTTCCTCAATGAGGTGTGATTCAGTTCCTGTTTACACAATGTTTCATCAGGAAACTCACAAGAGTTTTACAAGAGTTTAGACAGCAACACAGTGAAAAATACCACTGGAAGGACTGGAAGGACTGAAAATACTGCAGTACCCATGCTAGCATTCAGTGATAAAAGTATGTGGAGTAGTAGTATATGACTGGGAGTCTTACTGAGCCCCATCCGCATGGCAGCATTTTCAGGTTATTTGAATTTTGTAATAAAGTAGAGCAGTATTATTTTCTACATCCAAATGTCTTGCAGCTGCCTCATGAAGCCTGCTGGCTATATTGTACCTGCTGGTGGAACTTCATCCTTTTCTGAGCAACACTGTCATACAGGAACAAAGAATAGCTCATCTCTATACACTTACTACCATGTCTCTGTGTAAAGACCATTCACTTGTGAAACATTTATCTGTGGTAAATGTGGTGTGTCTGTGTACAGGTGTGTAACTACTCTACACTGGTGATATTTGACTGAATACTCAATGAAGTCTTTCTGATTTTCTGTCTTGAAGATCCTCTCAGTTTTTAAAGATGTTTAACACTTTCAGATGAATGATTGAATGTCTTTGTTCATGCTGATCTCATGGCATCACATTTGTGTCCATGTGTCATTGCAGGTTTGTGAGACCTTCATCTTGACTTGTATTTGAGAAGAATGTCTGTATTTTGGAAATGTTCTGATGAAGATTTTTGGAGAATCTGACTCCTTCCTCTCTCTTTTTGATGCCAGACACATCACTCTCCATCCATGGTGAATTTGCCCTCCATGTTTGAGAGGAAGTACCACACTTTCAGCCGTTCCACCACCCACCTCCTCTGAGAGGCTGCTGCAGCTCAGGCCAGCAGCTATTTCACCAGCCTTTCTTTGAGTCAATAAGTAGAAGAATCATCCGTTATGACCTTCAAGGAGGGTGGGTCAAGGTGTCTTTCAATATGCGCATGGTGCCTAAATAAAGGTGCCGTCATCCTGAACCGGTTCCAGGCCGTGTTGGGCTGAAGCTGGCTGCTACTGTTGTTGCGTGTCATACTTTTAAATGAAGAAATGCTCAGTGTGATGTCACACTGTTCTTTTAACTTCCTGTTGAAATGTACAATAATCATAGTGATCATTCAATAATTAATAATTGTTTGACTATCTTTGATTTCTAGGTGTTTCTATTTACCAGATGTGTAAGTTGAAGTTGTTTGGTGTCCCCGTCCTATACTGACCTATTGATTTAACATAAGACACTAATTTCCAAACGTATATTAGATCTTTCCAGCGGTCCCTTTATAACAGTACGAGATTTTCTTGAGAGGAATAAAGCACTTTTCTCTTCATTTATTTTGCTTCTGTCAAGTTGCTTTTCTGTTGTCTATAAATGTTTGTACATATTTATTATACCAGCATTTTCTCTTATTTATATTTTTACATCTTGTCTCACTTTTTAGAAAGGTTCTGTTGTCTCCCTTTTATCTATTAAATGCGCTTAAATGTGTACTGTTCTTTATTTTGAAAAGCAATTATAATAATTTGTTGAGATGTCTAAAGTTCAACGGTCACCTGAAATTAAATTCTTATTTGCTCTTTACGATATGTCTGATTTTTTCTGTATAGCTGCCTCTGTCTGTCTAATATGCCATCAAATAAACGGTTGCTACAGTGTAATTGTTGCTGTGGTGGTTGACATACGTGCACACAGCTGCTTCAGTGAGCACCAGTGTGTTCCTAATGTTCCGGCCACTTTCCGTTTAGCAGTTGTGTCATGACTGGAGCGAGAAAGAGAGTGTGACAATTTTTCTTCTGGTCAAGATGTGCTGAGATGAAAGGAATCTTCTAGACACCGACTTGGATATGAAGATGTTTATTGGAGAGAACAGTCGGGTATCAGTCGGACACTGCAGTTTGTCCGAGGGAGGCTTTCTTGGTTCTGGTGGTGACGATCTCCTCCGAAGTGCTTACTTCTGGTACCCCCTTATATAGTAAAGTAAACACATCCTCTCCTGGTGAGCTCAGCCCACTACAACCAACCAGATAATATATGGCCCAGCTTTTTTTTAAGCAGGGACCCAGGAACCTGTGGACCCCAGGACTTCATGGTATCTTTCAATCGGAGCATTAAAAAAAAAAAGTATATAAAGATGGTTCCAGTTTCACATGTGAACATAGGAAACAGGACACAGCTGCACCACCATAATATGGTGCCAGGATGGCTGAGAAGTTAAGGTTCACAGAGGGCAAAGTTAGCAGAGAGCATATACACAGGTTGCAGAAACTAACTGGTGACTTGTCCTTATATGGAACGGCAATTGAGCGCATATGTTAAAACAATGGTGCAGCCACTGAGGCCTGCGAAAAACTGATACAGGCGCTTCAGATACTACAAGAGAGAGAGGTGTTCAGTCACATGCAGCCTTTCCAAAGCATAAGGAGATAATTTGTGTCTGTAGGAGGGAGCATGCTTTACAGACCACACTGGGAAAAACCCACAATGAAAAGGACAATGGTAGCTCCTTTCATGTTTGCTTTTCCTCAACTTCGAGTAAACTGTTGGGTTTAAGAGGTAAAATTTGCTATATATAACTTCTGAAGCCCAAAAAGAATAGAATTCTTGTCTACTACAACCTTACTGCATCTATTACAACCTTACTGCACCAGAGCTCTGATGCAAGACCACACCTTTTGTTTTCAGTTGTTTCATTGTTTTATTGTGAGCAAAGTAAAACGAGGAAAGGCTGTCATTAACAATGAATAGCTTTGTGCGTCCAGTTACATGAAATTTGATTTGGAGTGTGACGGTAGAAGGAAATAAAGTTCTTTAATCGGTTTATTGAAACAGCCCAAAAAATACATAAAGTCTTTGACACATAGCATGTATTCCATGGGTGGTTTTAGCTTTGTCTTGGCTGTGAGTAATAACATAACTTTAACACTACTGGACATTAACTTAATCTGTTACTAAGCAGCAATGACTCAGAAAAGATGTAATGAAAATTTATTTCAGCTTCAGGCCATCCAGAGATCACCACATCAACACTTGTGTGTGGGAGAGGTGCTGCTGTTCCTGCTGGGCTCCAGCAGCCTCACAGCTCTGCTGGATGTTCACTAGCACTTTTGGCGGTGCAGCTATATCACAAACAATCACTTCTTTTGTTCCGTGAGCATTTCCCTTAAATAAACCCAATTGTTCATTCCAGAAATGGGAGGTGAGATACAGCATAATCCATCAGGCCATGTTGTTTCAGAGCAGCTATGAATAAATTATGCTGTTGATATTATTTCATTTAAATGGTGGTCTAAACTCAAGAAAAATTTTGAGCTAATTATTTTGGTGGATGTTTGCTTCGTGTCATTAAATATATTAGGTATTTGGTTTATTTGATATTTGGGGATTATTTGATACATGTTCTGGTATGGACCTGTGGTACAAACTTGAGTATACATTGTAGACATATTTCTATAATACATCTAAGAATGTGCAAATCAACTAAATGCTTTGTTCCGTTTTTTTCTTCTTTCTGTTTAATCAGTCCCAGTTTAATTCTGCATTATGCATTTTTCCACCTCCAGGTTGTTTTTGAGGAACTGTCCCCTCACATGTTAACAGTCTGGGCTTGTTAGTTCATCCCTCTAAATTAAAATGTCTGTGTATTGGGTTGTATTTCTCTCCTTAGGAAGTTCTTTGAACCTGGCTAAACTTCAGGTTCCCAAATATTTTCTGGAATAGCCTTCACAGGCAGACAGAGATGAAGTAGTAGACATGGAGATGTTAGAGCTGTTGGATCGATGGCTCAAATGAAGAGAAATGGTTTGGTGGAGCTGAATGCTTGCAACCACTTGTGAGCTCTTTAAAAGGTTAAAAATGATATTGATGTTTCACTAAGCTGAGTGTTTATTCAATTCAGAGGACATGAAAGGCAGCAAGCAGGATGCATATTTCCATGTTTTACTGCAGTAATGACAGGATGAGGGCACTCACTCCCCTCAGTTCTCCCAGCATTTATAGTATGACTGTGTGTCATAAATGCAGCTCTCATCCCAGTCTCAGTCCCAGTCCCTTAGGGATACCCTTCCTGCTTATCAGCACTGAATCTTGCGTTCAGGTTTTCTGTCTCACCAGGACAAATGAATTAGAAACATAATGAAGATTTAAATTCAATATGTTCGTTTCTTACATACTGTATCAGAGGGGTTTTTCGACAAAGCCTAAGCAGCTTAATGTATGAGATGATGTTTGGCAGATGAATATTGAAGGTAGGAAGCTCTGTCAATGCCCTTGAGGTGACGCTGTATAGCTAACCCTATTTACATAAATGGGTGGAGGAGGCTTTAAAGCTGCCTGTGTGTTTACCCAAAGGTTAGAAGACCTGAACTTTTGATTTCATTGGGTGGATTATGGAAAAAGAAGAATGTCTTTGATCCTAGGGGGGGTCAATCTGAACCCAGAGCAATAGCTTAGCAGTTACAGTAATGACAGAGTGAATCAGTCTGGGCTCCTAATGATTGATGAACGGGTGGACATCAAACTACAAAATCTAAACTTCCAGCAACACATCCTTTAGCCATGTCCACATTGTTTATATCATCAAGCGCTTGGACAAATTTTCCAATATTATAATCCGACTGAGGTTTTGGATTTATGTTTTCTGTGTTTGTTACACGCCAGATTTATAGATGGGCCAGAGGGAGCCTGTTAGGATTGGCCAGAAGATTCTGTTTCAGTGAAAGAGTGACACTAGAATGTTACTGGTCTCTGGTCCTGTGGTGCTGCACAGCTGGCAAAACTGACTCTTTGCAGCCATGGCCACTTTGTTTTTCTTAACTTTTTATGCATTTAACTAACATTATATTGACACACAAGAACTATGTGTGCTCTGCTGTGGTTTTAACAATAACTTGTGAAAATCTTCCAGTCGGAAGTAGCACTAGCAAAATATCTTGAGCTAGTGAGGATGCCAATATTGGTCCACCCCTAACTCCTTACCCCTACTTGGCTCCTTACAGCCAACTACTCTTTTCCAGCTGTCTCTTCTGCAGACTACTTTGGTATTAAACCATGAAGACTTTTCTACGCTTACTGTTACTTCTCCTGGCTCTCACTAAACTATGGAGGAGGCTGCTTCCAGTCCCCATGGACAATGTCCAATGGGCACTGAAGTCCAAGATAAATTTCCTTGTGGAGGACAATAAAGTCTATTCTGATCTGATCATTCAGCTCACTAGCAGGTCAGAGAGTGTGGCTCTCCACATGGGACCTCAGTATCCAAGTAGACGCTGAGATTCTCCAGAATTCTTCGATTTGCTCTGCAGAGGAGTTGGATCCCACTGGGGTTTGAACCTTCTGACAAAGTGAGCGTCTTGCTTCAGACAACCTGCTGGCTGCTTGACATCCCTCTGGTCCTCAGCCTGCCTGCCTGGTTCCTCTGTACAGAACCTGTTTACTTCCAACTTATTTGCTATTACCTCTGCTGAGAGTCCCATCAATAAAGGCCATTACTAATGCCACTGCAAGTTACAGGTACAAACTAGTCTTCATATGTCCAATGTTGCTTGTGATCCTGCTGTTGATTACGGACAAAGTTTAACATTTTTCTAAAATGAGTCCATCCATAATAAACATGACATGAGAGCATGGAAATGCACTACTATTTACTGACAATGGGCATGATAGATGGATCACTAAGAGGATTAAACATTTGTCAAAAAGCATCCAAGCAGCCCTCATTAAAGTATGTGTGCATGAGACAGATGAAACAAGAATGCTAATGTCTTATTGATGATGTAATCCTCGACGGCCCTATTGAAGATGTTATGCCTCAAGTCAAGGTGATGAGAGCAACATCAGAGTTCAACCTTGATGTGGAAATGAGCCTGGACAAGAGGCCAGAAGATCTCCTTCATATGACCCTGCTATTATTTCACATCATGCTGCCTAAAGAGTTGTGGAGTTGGGTTGGATTTTTTCAAACTCCCTGTACATCCTGCATCAGTACAGCCAACTGTACTGATGCAGGATGGTTTGGACCCGTTTTCTTATTCTCTAATGCTAGTTAGAAAATGAGCCTGAGGAACCATGCAGTTCATCACACCAAAATCTAGCTGAGAGGGATTCAAACTCAACCACCAGAGAATGTTCACTGCTGCAGTCCCTTCAAATAAAGGTATATAATATAATAAAGGTATAATTTATATAGAATAAATATATACACAAAGTATAATTTGAATTGATTCCAGTGTGGACTGATATGTTGCAGATTGTTTGCTGGCTGTCCCTACTGTCCAATTCATGTTGCCCATTGAATAATAGATGAGAGAAGAAACTGAAAAGAATCAGCAGTTATCAGTTGAAGTTTGTCCTGTGTCTTGGAGAGCAAATATCAAAAGGACTGTCAGACAGACTTTAGTCTGGACTGTTTACCAAAGACCTGGTCAGTTTCAATGCATTTGCAGGCTTTAATGGGATATAATGTCCCTCTTGTGTTCCATTGCCTGCCTTGGGGTTTCCTCACAAGTGGAACTGCTTGGAACATCTCCTCAGGTAGATTGTCTGTATGTAACGGTATATAAGTAAGTACGCGTATAAGTTTAATGACAAAGAGGTATATACTGCACTGCTGACTAGAGTGGAAGCTCAATAAAACATATATACCCACAGCCACCCACATTCACAACAACGACAGACTGTATTCTCATACACACAACAATAGCACATGGACTGAACCGCCATTTACAATTTACCAGGACCTTATGTCCTTATGTCCTGTAACTAATTTAACCTGCACTACTGTAAAGATTTCCAATACTGCACTACCACTGTACATACAATCATACTGTACATAATAATTATAGTTCATATCTTAGCCTTATATAACCCGTTATATACTCACATTCATAATCGGTTTATAGCCTTCATATTTATAACCCAATATATCTATAACATATATATAAACTGTTCATAGCCTGTACATTTGTATATACCTATAGTTCTAGTTATAGCATATTCATAACGACGTTATAGCCACAATATACCCATGGTTATATCTTCTTCATACTGTGTACATTTGTAATATACCCTAGATAATATGTTCCATATTCTATATTCTATTTGCTAAGCACTTCTGGATGGATGCAAACTGCCTTTCGTTGCTTTGTACTTGTGACATGTGCAATGACAATTAAGTTGAATTCTATTCTATTCTATTCTATAAGGTACTGTGGCTCTAAACAAGTTCCCTGTTCCACTCTAGAACACAAACCTGGGGCAATAGATTGGAACTAAAATGGATCTAAACCCAATCTCTATGGCAGGAAAGTACCAGTATGTCTACGTTTCTCTGTTCCATGAATATTTGATGTCCCCTATTGTTTGCGGGAGGGGGGCAGAAAATCGTAATAAGATGTGCTCCCTACTCTCCCACCCAGTCTGTCTTTAGGCCTTTCCTTCCTGCTCTGGGCTTTTTTGTGTACTGACAACACTTACTGTTCACAAATGAGATAGCAGCATATTCCTTCAACAGGAGGTGATAAGGAGATATAGGTAAGGAGGAGACAGGAGCAGGGAAGGAAGATTGGTGAAGAAATAGCACAGGCGGAAGGAGAGGAGAGAAACTGAGAAAATTGATGGGGGTGAGGGGGCATAGAATGCTGTTTGGGAAGAAGTGCTTAGTTTCAGCACGACATGAAATAATTGAGGCAGATTCTCTCCCATCACCACCAATTAAATTCTCTAAAGAAATTATCTCAGTCAGGAAAACTGATTTGAATCACTCTTGCTCTTGCAATTGCTGACTTTCTTCAACTCTCTAAATGCTAATGTGAACTTTTGAGAGCAAATCGGCACTGCTGAAAATGGGTCAAAACTCCAGAAACCGGTATGCGATGCTCATGGAAGGCTATAAAACAACAACTAGACTACCATTACTTCTACTACTACTACAAATAAGAATAAGCATAATGAGAATATACAAACATATAGTCAGATTACAAAGTAAAAAATGGAAATATGGCTGAAAGTATACTGTTTTCTTTACAAGACAGCATCATTGAAGCACACACATGCTATACATTTCAGCATACACATGGATGATATGTGTGTAATAGTGCTTGTCTCAATACAGCAACATAAGTAGAACATTTGCTGTGCACAGCTCACATGCAAACCATACCTGGGATTCACAGAGCTACATCAGCAGCCACATCCTGCTTCTTTCCGAGGATGATAAACCAGTTCGCTTTAATGACACAAACTAGTAACTAAAGTAACTGAAGAGGCCATTAACAAAGCTGGGAAACATTTTAATTTCCTGTGATCTTTTTAAACATTGGAATTGTGATTCTGATTCACAAAAATTATCGAGTATTAACCCTGGATGACCGTTTAGATGTACTGTAAATGTAATTACACCTCATATCCTACCAGAGAAGGATGCCATTAATTTTGAAATTACTGCAGATGCAAGCTATGAAAGTGCACCTTTCAGTAAGCTGTTTTCATTCCCATTTTTTCATTGATGACCATGCTGTGGTTGAATGTAAAGAAAGTTTGAGTGCGAAACAGACCCAATAAAAGTAGAAAACTTCTTCATTCTTTAAAATAAACCTTGTTACGTGTGTGTAACAAGGATTCTAAACTTAGAAGCTGTTGTGACATCATTACAGAGCAGACTCTTGTTTATGCAGTTCTCAGCTATGGAGGACCAAAAGTGCCAAAATTAAATAAATAAATACATAAATAGATAAATAAATACCATTAAATCATTAAAAGTGTCAATAAATAAATAAATTTATAATTAAATACATAAATGTATCATTAAAAGTGTCAATAAATAATTAAAAGTGTCAATAAATAATTAACATACTATTTCATGAAAGACATATATTTATTTCACGAAAGACATATATTTATTTCATTGTCCGTGTCGCGTGCATCATGAAATAATTTTATCTGTCAAACTCACTCGTCAAACTCGGGTGGGCGGTGGTCTAACGCCTGATTGGTTATCCTGCACATCCAGTCAAGGCATAACGATGCCAGATCGAGGCAGCGCTTGTGAACACACTTCTACACACTAGGTGGCGCTGATCACCTCTATGTAATACTACATACTAATACTTATACTACAGCAACCACAATCCCGCACTTTCCGCAACCAAAAATTATTGCACCCATATTATGCCAACGGCTCAGTTATGGATAAAACCTGCCCGGAACTGCTCAGAGAAGCTGCGAATTTAATTGAAGAAGCCCTTCGAAGAACACCTTCGGCTCCCGCAGCTCCCGCGACTCCGGCGGCTCCGGCAGCGCCGACACAGCATCCACAGCGGACCCCAACTCCTCAATCTCGTACACCTGTCCAAGCTAAGTAAGCTAATTTATTTTTGTAGTTAGCAGCATGCCATGATCATTGCTGATGGCAGGAACGTAAAACGAGTTCGCTATTTAGCTTAGCAAAGTTAGCGAGCAGTAGGCTAACATGCCATATTGGTGACCTTTGAACTGTGGTCTTATTTTGTGATACGGCTGAGGTAGCAAGACTCTTTGCTCCATATAATAGTGTCTCCAGAAGATTAACGAGACGACGACCAGCACCGAACCAAAACAACAGAACAAACTACACACACACAGTCTTGTCTAGCTGACAGCAAGGCGGATAAAGTGCCAAGTATACCACTGAAAGCAGACCTTCAGAGTGCAGGACTTGGCGACGCAAAGGTGACATTTTCAGGTTTGCTTTACTTGCTTTACTTAGCAACAACAACAAAAAAAACCTTATTGTCTGTGGCCCACTACATTGATTTGCAAGTTTTACATAGGATTCAGGAGGTTTACATAGGTTGTTACTGCTAATAACTATGGTAGTAACTTTTTTATTTTCCCCAGGGAATGATGATGATCCCATGGTTATAACAAACAAATTGATGGAAGTATTTCCAAAGCTCCAAGAAGGGGGAGGCTTTGAACTTCTTAGAATTGTGGGATCTACTCGCAGTCGAAACCTCTGCTTACTTCAATGTCCCAGCACTGGATACACCCTTGCATATCTAAAAGATCCATCAACGATGATTGGACAGGCTACAATCTACATACGTCCACTTCAACAGGATCTACCCATAAATTGTGTACGTAAATAAGCAGACAATCAATTTAGTAAATAATGCAAATGAAGCTCACAGATCTTTTATCATTAAAAAACCATTGCTTTATTTAGGAGAGCTCCAGTTCCAGTCCAATCATTCCCTGCATCACATGTCGAAGGGAAGTTTCGTTTTCTGCGATGAGGAAACACAGATTGAGCTGCACTGGGCAAGTACTTCTAAGTCTCTCTTAGAGTGTTGTGCACACAAACAAGTGAGTATGATGATAATTTTAATTTTGTTACTTCAAGGACACACATGCAGGAATCAGAAAGCGAACATGGTCAAACTGAGGACACTGGTAGAGGGACAGTCCCTGTCAAAGACAGTGCTCCAGTGACACCTGAAACATCATCTCAGAGTTCAGCAGTACCAGTGATTGACAACAATGCATCGGAGCACACAGAAACAGACAGTAGTATGTGTCATCACAACAGGTTTGCTGTAAGATTGTCTGCAAGTGAAACTCAGTCATTAGTAAACTCACACCTGTAATAATAATATATGATAAATAAATAAGATGAATATATTGTAAATGATAACATGATAATTAATATATGATCAATTAATAATACTATGTGATAGAATATAAATGTGATAGAATATAAATAAATAATCACATGCAACTGGATGATGGACTCTAAATGTTAAAATGTTTATCTGTTTAGAATGGTCTTTTGCTGTTTTTATGTCACTTCAGCTTTGTGACAGATTTTGAAGATGTTGGGGGTCACATAGTCAGTGAAATGGACAGAACTTTCCACCCTTTTTATAGCCTGAAGGAGAATATTTTTTTTGACAGGTAGCATGTGAGCTCCCAAAATTTCTGTGGAAGAGATAATCTTTTCCTTTTTATTGTTTGTTTAGAATGGAAGCTGATCAAGGAACCAGCTCAAACTTCCAAAGTTTTTAAAGAGAATTTACTTCAGGAACATGCATCTGGTGTTGTGTAACGACGTTGCGGTCTGGACCCAAATGCAGGCACAGGGTTACGTGGGGAGAACAAAGGTTTATTTTCAGGGGTTAAACACAAAACACTCCTCGACGGGAGGGAACAAGGGCTCTCGGGCCAACACAAAACCACCCGCACGGGGAAAAGTTACAACAACCGAACCTCTACCTCCCCACGAACCGGGATGTCCGGGGAACGGACAAGCGGGGGATCCGGGTAGACGGGCACGGGGTTCTGGACGGGAGTCCAACGGGGAGACCAGCCAGACGAGAAAGCCAGGCGAAGATGACGGTAACCATACCGCTGTGGTCCAATCAGTCCAGTCCACAGGGCAGTTGAGTGCGACAGTACAGTTCAAAAATTCAAAACGATTCGACCGCTTCCACTGTCGGACCCAGGCCCTAAGAAGGGGAGGTAATTGCGGGATGCAGCTCAGGTGCGCGACCTCCTGCCAGCCCCATGTCAGGGTCTGGCGCCCCCTATGGGGAAGGAGGTGCCCAGACCCTAACATCTGGGAAACCACTTAAAATGAGAATGGATGTAAGGGACTCTGAAGAAGAAAGGGAACGGGAACTTCTCTCCTTCTATAAACAGCAGCAAGAATGGACATGCCCACTTCATTGTACCCTTGTTGGTAAGGAATATAAATGTATCAGAAAGGTTTATACCACTCAGGTGTATTATATGAAATTGTTGAATGGAAAATTAGATGAAAAAATTATATAATTTGACAAAAAATCTTCCAAGTACAATATTATTTAGGATGCTGTTTTAGAATGACATAAATAGAATATTGACTATTTTTTGCTTGCTTAAATTTTACCTAATCAAGTCTGCATTAATCAGCCATGATTTTCCCAGTCTATCAGTCTTTTATTTCAGGTGATGTTGCTGTCGGAGAGGGAGTGATGCGGTACTTTATGGCAACAATAATATCCAAACTTCAGTTTGGGTTCAGTCTAGATCTTGTTAAGTCCCTTTAAAATTCCGAAGGTTAATTCAGTTTCATTTAAAAAAAATTTCAGGTGGTTAATTGTTTTGCCTTTACCACCCTTGGTACTTACAGGAGGAATGGGCCGAGCATTGCTGTTGGAGGGTGAACCTGATCATCTTGTTCCAGCGGCATCAGAGGTGCTTATTGGAAGCAACCAGGTGGCAGGAAGGATGCTGGCCCACAGTTTTCTACATGATGGTCCCCATGTCGCAGGTTTAAGTCCTGCTGTCATTCATGTACTGTGCAATGGGGACCCTGAAACGGCAACTGTTTTTACAGAAGACTGCCCTGATCTGCATATCATAAAACTGGTATGTAACACAAAAAACATTCTCTTGCAAAAAATATTTGGGCAAATGTAATCACCTCTATGATCTTCATTCAAGCTTGAACATGAAGAACTTACACCAGAACAGAAGCAGACAGTTTCAGATCTTGCATTATCTTGGGACTCCCGGCAGTCACCAAAACAAATCGGAGATGGCTCCACAACAAACTTCTCCTCCATGCAGTGAGTACCTGCCGGTTAACTTAACTGGCACAATTCATAGCTAATGCTGGCAGGGATAAAAGTAAGGTTTTAGTTGTGTAATTCATGGTTTGGCCATTGTCATGTTGAAGTTTTTCACAACCACCATTTAATGCATAGCTTATCTAAGTAGTATTTATAGTTTAACCACAGCATTTCTCACACCTGTTGAGTGTTGAAATTTAGGTTGAGGATTTCTGCTGTAATATTTGTTGGGTCTGTGTTTAGGATCATTGGGAGAACCATGCGCCAAATTAAACAGTTGAGAAAGGGGCTAAAAGATGTGATGGTATGGCCACTTCTGACATCTAGGCCTGATGTCCCACTTCTTTTCCCCAAAATGGCTGATTCAATCTTTGTTGTTCACACCTCAGGTAAGGCAGGATTTCAGTTTTCTTTTTAACTCACTGTATGATCATTGAAATATTTTTTTCAATGAAGAATGTGATCTGAACATTCCTTTGACAAAGTAAATTAAACTATGCCAAGTTGTTTTCTTCTTTAGTTTCTTAAGATGCTCCTGCAAAAAATCACATGGCCAGTTGAGGATAGTGATGATGAGGACTTTGACGTAGAGTCTACATGTCGCATCACTGGCTTTCTGAGGATGTTCATTGAAACAGGTATGAAACTGTTTATTTGGCTACTTGTATCGCTCTCTTTATAAATGTTTCATTGATAGAGATGACCAATTGGAATCAAACTAAGTGTTGTCTTGCGTCTGTTTTATGACTTTTAGCCTCATCAGGTATACTGGTCCAGCTGCTGAAATTCTGGGTTGGCTGGCAGATGCTTCCTCCTGAGCTCAGAGTGGAGATCACTGGAGGAAGTCTTCCTACATCCTCTATGTGCTTTGAAACACTGAAGCTGCCAGCTCATTTCAAAACCTATGAGGAATTTGAGGAAGCACTTTTCACAGCCATAAATAGTACACAGAGTAGATTTGGACTTGTGTAATTTTTTTTTCAGATGGGTCATTGCATTGGTTCATTATAACCCTAAACTGACGCAAGTACAGTGTGCAGTTCTTGGCCATTGTTTTATTCAGATTTCATTTATCTTTTTTCAGAAACAAACAGTTATGCAAATTAAAAATGTACAGCATTGTTATCCATTATGTGGAGCATGAGTCCATCTAAAAGATCACAGTGGTGACTATGGTTGTTTTGCTTTTGTTTTTTTAAATCCTGAGGAAAGGAAGTTTTTTCAGTTTAGCTTTGCTTGGTCTGTGCAGCAAAATAAAAGCATCGGATGGACATCAGTTTGCTGTTATTCTTGATAAAACCTGCACAGTGTCTAAATATGATCTAACTGCATCAGTGACAGACAATCCTGGAGCTGGCAAGGTGGCGACCTCTTCGTCTGTGAGCTCTCGGGCCAGCTGAATCTCGGGGACTGACACAGTACCTCCATGAAGACTGTGATTCCAGTCGATTCCATAATCTATATATACCTGAATGGAGGACAAGCATGATCAATCTTGTGAAAAATTAATGACATTTCATTAGACGCGGTTTCTTCATTGAGAAATCAAATGTTGCCTATTCCTTTGAGAAAAATAATGGTTGTGTATATTAGGCATGGCGACAATTAATTTAATGGCTAATTTGGTGACTGTAGACACTATAGCGTAACACATTAAGTAAATACAACACTTTTTGGAAAAAGTGGTTTAAGTTTAATTTTCTCCAACGTCAGTGGGAACCGCCATGAGGCCTTGCTCTCTGTATCTTCCCCAGAGTTGCTGTGGTGAGTTATTCCTTTCAGTTCTAAGACCATGAAAATTCCAAGCATCTTTAAAAGAGTCAAGGCTTTGTTGAATTAGTGGGAGAAAGTTCCGGTGTAGTGCAAGAAGATGGACTTCATTGTCTGGATCCAAAAATTGGATCCCTGATCTTCCAATGAAATGAAAACTGGATAGAAGAGGTCAAGGGCAGGTTCATAAACATCCCTCCACATCCTCTCTATCCTGCATTAAGAAAAAAATTGAAAGTGTTAATATACGTTAGATCTATGCCAAAGATGTACACTCAACTGCTGTGGTTGTCGTCTGAGCATAGCTGCCAAACATATTTACCGCTGATTATGGATGCTTCTCCCTGTGATGTGTGAATTCCTGTCCGTCTCTCTGCTCCTGATCATGAATTCTACCACATCTGCATTCTCACCCCCTTTATCAGACTGTACTCTTGATGGCAGCCCATACTGCTCAACTGCAGCAATGAAGCTCTGAAGGACTGTATGAGCTCTATTACTTCCTGCCAGTTAGGTAAACCACTAAACAGCTGAATCCATCCACCCCACCATGGACAAGTCTCCATCTGTCAAGCAATCAAGAACAACTTTGTTGTAAAACAATACTAATGACACATCTGAGAAAAGATGTATTGTTAATCTAGATCAGTGGTCCGTGGATCAATTGGTACCGGGCCGCCGAGAAATAACTTATTTCCGTTGTAGTTATTATCTGAGTCTGAACAATCTTTTATTTTGAAAAATGACCGGTTACATCTCGGTCACTTGAGCGCCAAAAGCTATCAAAATGAGTAAAAAAACAGACGTGGAAAGTTTCTTTTTAGATTTGCAATATAAACAATCTATGTGTACCATCCCGGTCCGCGGTAAAATTGTCAAGCATTGACTGGTCCGCAATGATAAAAAGGTTGGGGACCACTGCCTTAAGCCATATTGTGCCATGCGCCTCCTAATGGTCCTCTTTGCACACCAAACATCGCCGCAATTTGACCGGCTGGCAATCCACCAAGAACATGGTGCTCAAAAACCGCAATCGGTATGTCAAATGCCAAACGCCCGGGTCCCTGTATCCGTGTGGCCTGTTGTGCCCTCGGAGAGAAACGGCGAAGTACTTCTTCTAAGCTTGCCGTTACTCTGTTGTCCATGTCCTGGTTGGCAAGTGCAGAAATTAGTCCAACAGCCTCGATAAATTCTTCAGTTTTATCTTCCACATGCTCTGGATCGGCATGTCCCGCTTCCATTCCCTCTGCTAGTTGTAAAAGACCGCTCACCAACTCCATTGTCAGTTCCTGGAGTTCCTCCATGTTGTTTTCCAACACCTGTGACTTCAGACCAGACGAAAGCAACCGATCAGACTGGATTCGCGTTAGCCCCGCCCACCCGAGTTTGACGAGTGAGTTTGACAGATAAAATTATTTCATGATGCACGCGACATGGACAATGAGGCCTATGTCTTTCGTGAAATAAATATATGTCTTTCATGAAATAGTATTTTAATTATTTATTGATACTTAATTATTTATTGACACTTTTAATATACATTTATTGGGTTGTATGTTTAACTTGTCTGTATCATTTATATTTGCAGCTTTGATTTAGTTTCATGTTCCTCTCATGATAACCTTTTGTTAACCTAGTGATCAGCTGATGATGAATCTGCTGTTTCAGGTCAAACCATTGCACTTGCATGATCACACTTGTATTCCATTTCATTTATAATTATTCTGAAATCTTCGACACTTGATTACTGTCTGCCAACAGCAAAAATTATGAGAGGAAGTTAACACATGGAGGAACTGGGTCAGAGCTACAACCTGCTCATCTAATCAAATAGGTTTGCTAATTCTTTTCACTTGACAATTCTGACAGTGAAAGAGGAGGAAAACCATCAGTTCCTGGCTGAGTGTATTTCTGCTGCACAGAGCAGACATATTTAAGAATCAGCAGCTTGGCACAGAAGCCTTTTGAAGCTCAAAGCAGTATATAACTCAAGCATACTGCTGATTTAATCCCTCCATTCTTTTGTACCCTGAAATGATTAGAAAAATAATTTTATGAACACTTGACATTTGCACGCATTCACATTGCTACTGCTGTCTGAGGGAATTTCACAAAGATCAGACAACAAAACAACTGAATTGTAGTCAAATATATTTTTGAAACGAGAACTTTTGTAGGTGAACATGTATGCACATACTGAACAGGCAGGTAAACATGCATTCTTATTCATGGCTGTTTCTAAAACACAGAGAGACAGTTTTCCACAAATAAAATGTTGCTGTGTCATGCAGTGATACTGGCTGACAGCTTCAAATCATCACAGCACATGGTTAAGTTCGAGATTACCTCAGAGCTTCAGAAAGTTGATTGGTTCTGATACTAATTCTGCCTGCAGTGCTGCCTTTGATATCACTGATCATACCATCTAGACTGGAACAGCTAATTCAATCTTCAGTAAAATGTGTCCCGACATGTTCACTTGGATGAGCACAAGACTAGTTCAGGTAAGATTTATCAGATTGATTCCTAATTCGCTCTCACACCACATGTTTGCAGTCAGTCAGCTTTCTAACGAACCCTGAGCAGTGCAAAAAACAGGAAAAGCCAGGAAACAGGTTCTCATAAATGGATATGATAGTGGGAGCACCATACTGGCTATTAGTCTATGCTGAGGCCTTGCTCAGGGGCATGCTCTATAATATATTAATTTCCTGTTACATTTTGTTTTTTCAATTTTTTTGGAAGTAAATTTGGAGACTAAAACCTTTGTTTTCGGTAGTTGTCCTGAAACACCATAGCTCCTCTGACCATTAACGAATGGGTTTGAAATGCTTTCAACACATGATGTGACGCGTGTTCAGCCTCAGGGGTTTAACCGGATGGTACAAACCTGTTTTCAATTAATGGTGAGCATTAGCACTTACAGCTAAAACTCCAAGTGTTTCTAGGGGATGGTTAATGGGTCTAACGACATATAAATACTTTCAATTCTCAACATAATGACACATTTTCATCTTTTCCATTAACAATATTGCTTTTTTGTCATCCACCCTCACTCACAGTATGTAATTATTCCCTTTTAAAGAAAATGGGTCTCACTCTGATTTTAAATGGCCTGTTTTAATTTCCAGGAGCTTGTTTCAGAAAAGGCAAATAAAACAAAATCCTGGTAATGTCTGGTTTTTGTTTCTACTGCATCACTGAGGGTCCATTGTCCTTTTAAAGTGTACACAATACACAAAGCTTTTTTCAGTTTTATTCCAGATATTTCTGTATGTAGAGTGCCTCTCCACCTCATAAATATCAGTTTCAACAGCTAATTCAATCTTCAGTAAAATGTGTCCCGACATGTTCTGTTTTGCACTTCTGCCCTACAGTTACATAACAGATTTATAATAATAATACCACCCTCGCACTGGGTATCTCCTCCCATACAAATACTGCTACCTGTGCAAGGATCCGCCTACGTGAAGCCCTCCTCACGTCTTCCCTGGCAGAAGAGATGGGCGCTGCTCACAACAGTTCATTAAGATTTAGAGGAAAAGGCTCTCAAATCGGCCACTCTGGGCAGGGCTGTGAAACTGGTGCGTTTAGAGTCTGAGAGTACTCAATCCTGTCAGGTTCGGAACCGACAGGACCCAATTGCGGAATACACGAGAGCTCAAAACTGGGGTGGGGGGAAAAAACGGAATTTAATTAAATTATTAACAACCTGCGGGGAACCGGGTGGACGGGCGGTCAGCGGTGAAGCCGGAACAGGAACACCTCTCGGGGCGAAATCACTTTTGGGACGTAATGTTCCCACACCGAACTCCGCTGACTGCGCTCTCAAATAAGGCACTGATGGCCGATCAGAGACAGGTGCGCGGCCACAGCTGAAATGGGAGTGCGGGGGCCCCCTGGAGGAGGCAGCGGGAAACAGGGAGTAGGCCGGAACCTCACAAATCCTTTGGTTTTTAGACCAATTTTTTTTTTTTCAACTAACACGTAATTTAGACAAGTAACATGTTAACTGGCAAAAAAGAAGCATAATAAGCCACCTTTAATGTTTAGCCCATCCAATATTAACCCCCCCGTGAAAAAAATCTATTCATGCGTGCTGCAAAACCTGTTTAGTCAACAGAGAGAGAAATAGAGAAAGAGAGAGAGAGAGAGATTTGTGGTCCTGGGTTGACGGATGTTTCTCACGGACAAACTTCATGATCTTTGACCTTTGTCATTATGCTTACACATAAGGGGATGTAAAGTACATGAGACATTTTTTTAAAGTGGAGTACAGGTGGTGCTGCGGTGCCTGCTGGAGAACTCCCTGTTCATCAAGAAGGAGAAGTGAGTTCCACTCCCCGTCAGTGTTGTTCCTGGGGTACATCATCACAAAGGCGAGCGTGCAGATGGATTCTGCCAAGGTAGTCATCAACTGACTTCACCCAGACTCCAGAAAACAGCTGCAGCACTTTTTAGGGTTTTTAGGGTTCGCCAACTTCTTATTAGCAATTACAGCATATGCCAAGAATGCTAATTTCAACATTGTGTGTTTCTTTTATAGTCAGAGAAATGTGAGCACCCTCATGAATAGTGATGACTGAATTTTTGTAGGATTTGACCCTGCCAGTTCCTGACCAGTCTTCTTTTCCTGGTTCCGTGAAAGTGCCTGCCTTCCGTTGGACCCTGAGTTTCTGCGGGTTGATGGTTCTCTGGCTGTATTATACTAATGGTACTGGTCTGGAGATTTTCTCAGAGCCTGACTGGTCCTCTGCCAGGTCCTCATTTTCACTGCCCACAGGAACTCCAGGTCTTGCATTGGCTGTTTAATCCATAACCTTGAAACATTATAATAACTATTTACCAAATGGAAAGCACCTTGGGAACAATTAATCTTCTAAAGATGCCAATGGAGTAAAAATGTCAGCAACCACTCCTCAGTTTGTCTCACCACTCAATAAAAAGACATTAATTCATTCACCAGCTGTATTTAATCCACAGCATATGCCAAGAATGCTAATTTCAACATTGTGTGTTTCTTTTATAGTCAGAGAAATGTCAGACCAAGGTTTGCTGGTGAGACTGGAAGACGACTCGTAGATAATATTTACAATCCATATGTACACACTTGCATTTCTTGTATGCTGAGACTGCATAATTCCAACCAGGGCTTGTTTCAGTAAGCAGGTTAACCAAAACCCTTATTTAACCATGGTGTAAGAGAAACTATTTGTTTTTGTTTCAGAAGTGTTTTTCAATTCAACTGATTCAGTTACTGGACACCATACATTCACCATACATGAATCTAGAAAACCTGCTTGCTTGCAGGTTTGCTTCAAATAACCCTGAGTTTCCCTGCAGAATGAAGGTGGTGCTGACATGGCATATTGTGTTCTCCCCTGATTATACATTTTATCATTCCCTAAATATATAACATTGTTTTAAAACATATTATATTTTATCACAGCTCTAAATTAATTAGAGTGTTTTTTTCTTTTCAAAATTACATTACTGTTAGAGTAAACCTTATATATGATGACCAAAAATGAGCAATGAGTGAACTGGATTTGCTCTTGTTTCTTTATCTTTTTTCCCCACTATGCTCATTTTCATCATATGTAGTTATTAATGTTACCCAATTCAGTGAGGTGAAATAGGAGGACAGAGGCTTTTTCCTCACCTGTTGCAAAGGTGGATCATGCTCTCTGCGTTCCATTGATGATGGCTTTTTAAACAAAAAAAAGTTGTTTGAACTAACACTTAACCACTTAACCCTTGTCCTGAAAATGAAAATTCTGAGTCTGACAGCAATGTGTCAAACAACTATGAGTTCAAATTTTGACTTTTTTAGATTTTATTAAACCTGTTTTCTGAAACAGGCCCCCCAATATAAATGCTATTGCAAGACTTGCATGGTATTTTGTGAATATATACATTCCACTTGTGATCTTGTTCAATTTTGTCTTTTCAGTGCACCAAAATTTGCTGTAGTTTTGTGGTTTTACTGCAGTACCTATCCTGTGTTTCCTTACCATATATATACCACACACACACACACACACACACACACACACACACACACAAATCTCAAGATAAAAACCTCAGCTAGGTTACATTACCATATATATGTATGTGTATTTGTTTTCTTTTCTGTTGTTTCTCACTTCTTGTTTTTGACCAGTGGTTTCCCTTTATTGATCGGCCATTTGCGCTATTGACAACATAGGAGTCTTTCCTCTCCAACAGTAATGAAAGTGATATGTTCATTTAGTGTCCTTTTCCACAGTATCATGAAACAGGCATCCCCACACCCCACCCTCCAACACAGCATTAGTCATCTGACATATTCCATTTGCAAATGTGGTCACTCCCTGGGAGCTACGACCCCTGATCCAGAAAGAACTTGGTTTCCTGGAGTCAGCCCCCTGCACAGTTAGGGACGTTATCATTCACTGCAGCTTGAGTGACACCACCCACCAGCAGCTGGCCCTGAGAAAAGCTAATTTCAGCTAACATTGATTTCCTCAACAGATGTGACAAGTCTGTTTTTATCTCTGGTCCCTCCCCACATTGGGCCATGCCGTTGATAATTTTTTTCCTAACCCATGCACATATATGTGCACATACACATGCTTACACACACCGCATAGTTATAAAAATGGTGCAGTTTCAACAGACCAAACAAATATCTTACAGTGGCTGAATCGAGAGTGAGGAGAAAACTTGAATTTGATAAAATGGCGAGCAGTCCACTTTCGATTTTTGAAGAAGATCCTCCATGTCGACAGGCAGTGAGGTTTGTCCAGTGTTCTCTGAGTTCTCTTTTTGAGTGCCTGGCTGAGAATTAGTCTTTAGAGGATCATGGCATAGTGGAGCACTTTGGTTATTTTTTCAACTCTGAAACAGAGTGAGTGAGTTGTGGTTGTACCAGTGAAAAGGGGCCAAAGAGTCCAATCCTACAGCCGTGCTCACTTCTCATGACTGGGAAATGCTGTGTCTGATGACACCGAAGACTTCTGGCAGGATCCCTGCTGTAAATGTGTGAATTGGGACGGGGAGCAGAGAATAATTTCCAGCACGGGCTGAAAGAGGCCCAAGAGTCTGATCCTATAGCCACATGATTGAGGAGCACACACATACACACAAGAAGACACACACACTCTCACACAGGCTCCTCTTGTCCTACACCATCAGAACAGTAGAGGAACTGTTTGCTTACGTAAACAAGGTTTTTATAAAAAAAGTAAGTGATTATTCTCTCCTCCTACATCATTCCCCTTTCTCTACTTAAGTATGCGGATTAATAATAATAATAAAAAGCTGGAAATCAGCCCCCCCAAAACAAAAGCTATGGTGCTTTCACACACCCACAAGCACATCAACAAATTTGTCCTACAATGTCCTCTGTTTAAGTATATGGTCTAAAACAAACAAAAAAAAATCAATTATAGTTGTAGAGTTAAATTCTACACAAGCAACATTAGAGGCATACATTAATGGCAGTTGCACACTCATGTTTTGATCACTATGTGGGGAGATTCTGAATTTGCTCATTATTATCATCATGATGTGCTGCAGAATTAGGTTTGCAATGGCAGAATCCATATGTATGATGAAGGTGTTAATATGTGCCTTATAAACCCCAGCAGCAATAGTAATATAAAGTTAATATCCTCCTTAATACAGGAGGAGTTTGTCTGGACAAAACAAAATCTCTCTGCAACAAACAAATGAGAAAGGCATTCCTATACCCTGCGTCATTGCCGGACAGAATAAAAATTAATCAATAGAGGTGTGAGACACCATCATCTGCATATGCAAGGAATGACCCTGGCTTATAAAAAGCAAAGGCCTTCCTATATATTCCTATAGGGGTAAGCACACTGCAACATGCTCCTTACATATATTCCAGACATTAGTGCATTGTTGGGTGGTGAGGTATTAACATCTGCTGGATTGCCATCTGACAACGGGGTCATCAATTCCCTGATCCAGCCTCCAGAGGAATATCGCTGGGATTCCAAAGTGCCACCAGCCACTAGCATATCAGATAACACGGTTGTGAGTCTCCACCCGCCTGTGAAAACCCACAACCTGCAAAAAGAAGACACCATATCCCAACGCCTATCTGGGGTAAGATCTGCATTCCGGTTCCAAAATGATGAAAGCAAGATGCTTCACACTGGTTTTGGGAGGGCAGCTGATGAAACATAGTTATCTTTTTTTAAATAGGGCATGTCATGAGGCTGGTGAGCACAAGGAGGCAAGGACACTCACAGGAGTGTGGGTGATGGCAGAGTTCAACAAGGCTCTAAAGCTGGGCTACAAAGTGGGTGAGCTGACAGAGTTCAGGTACTTTGAGGAGTGGAGCAGCACAGTTTTCATGGGTTATATCCAGACTTTCCTGAAGGGTAAGTAGCAAGCGTTGGGGTTTCCTGAGTGTGAAGAATCAGGAGAATGTAGAAAAGTACATCAGGGACTACCGTGAAAATCAATGGATTCAGCTGAATGTGGCTAACGTAAAAGCCAACCCTGCCAAGAGATAGATGTCAAACCTCTGTTTAAACAGGCTCTGGGGAAAGTTTGTTGAGAAACACAATCGTACTCAGACCACTCTGGTAAGGGATGATGAGCAATTTTTTGAATTCATGTTTTCGGGAAAATTTGAGGTCAACCACTTTTCTTTCCTGACTGACACAATCGCTTTGGTGCAGCAAGGGCTGCGTGGTTCCAGCAAGGTGAATAATGTATTTATTGCAGCATTTAGCACAGCTTCTACACTTCTACATGGAGAGAGGGAGTCCTACCTAAGTGAGCTGAGTTGGGGGGTGACACAACTATACAAGGTTGCTTCCGCAGGTCCCAAAAGCTGTGCATACCAGACAGGAAGGGGAAAAAAAACTATGCTTTGTGCCAAACGGATTACTCAGACTTAAAATTGTGGTGAGAAGTGTAGTGGAAATTGTGTGTGATGAACTTGTTTTTGTAACCTTTTGTACTAAACATATAGAGTATGAGTCTGTGTAGTGTCTGAAGCGCATGTGCCTGTTCTCTGTAGGCCTTGACCACTAAGGCCTTAACTTGTTTTACACCCATTCTGACACTATCTCAGACATGTTCCATGTGTGTCCTGGCACCAGTGTTCTCTGTGCTTGTGATTTAATGTCTTGTTTTTCCCAATGGGCAGTTGCTGTGAAGGAGTCCAGGGACTGTCAGGGGTTCTTGGGTCCTCTACTAACAGACTGGACTCTATACCATTTGCTTGGCTATAGTGTGGTATGAAGTCATCAGAAAAGAATGTGTTCACTTGACCATATATAAGGGGCTACCGATGTAAGCATGGTGGAGATCTCTCTGCATACCTCCGTGCATGTATCCTGACTATTGGACTGATTAAACCATTTCTTACACGGTAACTTAGACTCATCATCTGCTTCTCAAAATGGCTAAATTCCACAATAGAAGGTCAGTTTTGACAGTGTGAAAGACCTGCTGGAACCTGATACCTGAAGGGAAATAGGGAGCGCACCATTGAGACCCCTCAACGTGGCATTATCTGTGACAAAAACGGGTTTTGTTCAAAACTCAAAATACATTTTTTTATGGTGATGTATGGCAAAATATGACCCTTTCCTGATGGAACAAGTCTACATTTTGGTTATTTAACAAAAAAAATTGAGACTTGACCCAGACTCATCATGCCTTTTTCATGGTGGACCCAGCAACTGTGGAACATTTTTAGAAAATGTGTTTTGGAACAATGTGAACATGTGATGTGTGATTCTTAAATAATAGCCCACCAGCACATGACATTTCAAATCAATCTCCAGAATGGAATCGTAACAGGCATGAAGGGTGACTGGTCCTCGCTGTGAAGGCTTTGTGATTCACCATGCCCAAAACAATGTATTTGTGAATTCCAGAAAGAGATCTTATTGGTTGCAGACTCTGGAATTTTCAGGGAATGAGTAGGTTTTCCACATTGTCCCTTGACAGAGGATAGAAGGAATTTCAAAGGCGGTTCCGGTCACGTGAGTTCCTGCGGTTCATTTGACTGTACTGTGCACAGTGTGTTGGTTTCACTCTAGTTTCACTGTAGTCTCACCCTAATTTTACTCTAATTAAATTAATTATTTGAAAAAGCTTATTGTTATTAATTCTGTAGTTCCAGTTACTATCATAGATAGACTAATGATCACACTTAGGGGGTCGTCTAATCGTCAGGTTAAGATACTAGTTATGCTGCTATAGGCCAAGGCTGCCGGGGTCCAGAAACAGGATCACCTGACAGGCCTCCTCACTGGTGATGGTTTCCTCTCCTCTCCTTTCCTCCTCCTCATTAAGCAGACTAGTTATGCAGATTCCTGTGTAGTTTTTCTGCCCCCCCCCCTCTATTTATTTACAGGTATCGCCGCCGTCGGAGCTGCATGACAACATCTGGCCCGCCGACCTGTTGTATATTGTATTTTTGTATCTCTGTGTATGTTTTCTGTGTTCTGTGCCTCTCCTCTCCTCTCCCTCTTCTTCCTCTCCTCTCCTCTCTCTCTCTCTACCCAGCCGGCCATCAGCAGGAAGGTCCCCCTACATGAGCCAGGTCCTGCTCAAGGGGAGTTTTTCCTTGCCACTGTTGCTTGTCTGGGGTTAGGCCCTGGGATTCTGTAAAGCGCCTTGAAACAATTTTGATTGTATAAGACGCTATAGAAATAAAGATTGATTGATTGATTGATTGAGATATATATATATATATATATAAACTCAAATAATTCATATGGTAGTTTTAAAATTAAATAACAGTCCATTTCAGTTCACTAAACACTTGAAAAACTAGTGCACTCGCCATCTCAGCGGCGAAAAAAAAAAAAAAACATCCACAGGCTCATGCTCCCCCTCAGCATCTTCCCCACCGTGTATATTCACCATTTTAACATAAAACTACATAAACCTGCCACATTAGCTTTGCATCTCCACGAAATGAGTGATAGATCATGAGAAAACATTTATTACATGAAATAAAATAAACTTTTACACTCACCAAGTCCCGTTTGGTATCAAAACGGTGGCATGTTGATTCATACGACAAACTAAAACCATTTGGTGTCTGTATAAATGGAGCAATGGATGGCTTTTCAAGACTTGTGATATGGCTACATGCCTATTCAACAAACAGCGATCCCAAAGTAATCGCTGGGTATTTCATAAAGGAAGTTGTGTCAGGGCCTGGCGCTCCTCCTTCCCCATAGGGGGCGCCAACCCTGTTCTGGGACCAGCGGGAGGCCGCGCACCTGCGCTGGATCCCAGGATTACCCGGGCTTCATAAGGCCCGTCCCCGACAGCAGAAGCCGTCGGGTCGTTTTGTTTGTGTGTTTGTTTGTTTGATGGAGTTCTCCCTCGCCTGTTTCCTGTGCTGGACCCTGCCGGCGACTCATCCTGGACTCAACTCCCAGCCTGTGTCACGGTAACTCCTGTGTGTCCAGACTCCCCGCTTGTCCGTCGCCCGGACATCCCGGTATGCGGGGAGGTCTAGTGTTTTGTTCCTGGACTTTTCCCCCTCGCGGGCGTTTTGTGTTGGCCCGAGAGCCCTTTTTCCCTCCTGCGCTGAGGAGTATTTTGTGTTGGAGACCTTCAATAAACCTTTGTTCTTCCCCGTTACCCTGTGCCTGCGTCTGGGTCCACCCTCCGTTCCCGCGACGACGTGACAAGTTGAGAGGAGGATGGGGACACCATCCAGAATTCGCGCAGACTTCGGGACAGAAAATGTAACAATGGCAGAAATGCAGAAGTTCTTGCGATGGAGTATGGATCGCCGCCTTGTCACCAACTGTTACATCGCTGGGTCCAGTAACCACAATCAGCAGATCGAAAGCTGGTGGGCCTTTTTGAGAAGACATCATGCCCAGTACTGGATGAATCGTTTCCAGGAACTGAAAGACAAAGACTGCTTCTCTGGAGACTTCTTGGACGAGCAACTTATATTGTTTAGCTGCCTGGCCATCATCCAGGTAAACTATGTCAAATACATGAATCATCATCGTGTGTGTGTGTGTGTGTGTGTGTGTGTGCGCTCATGCGTGCGTGATCGTGAGCAGAGAGAAATAGAGAGAGTGAGCGCATATATATAGATATATGCTCCGTTAGCTATTCCCGATCAGAACTGCACAGAAAAGAATCAGATTTTTTTGGAATTAAAGTATTTTCTCTATTCCAATAATGGATCCCATGGATGTATTTTGTGATTAATCCATGATCTAACTATGATTTAATCCGTCGTTCAAAACAACGTTACCAAACTTTGCCCTCTCGCGAGATCTGTCCGACAATCTCACACACACACTCTGGTGGTATAAGTACACCGCCATCTACTGGTCAAAAGCCAGTAGGCTTTATATCGCAGCTGTCAAAATCCTATGCCTGTAAGCAACAATGTTGACATGTATGTACACTCACCGGCCACTTTATTAGGTACACCATGCTAGTAACGGGTTGGACCCCCTTTTGCCTTCAGAACTGCCTCAATTCTTCATGGCATAGATTCAACAAGGTGCTGGAAGCATTCCTCAGAGAGTTTGGTCCATATTGACATGATGGCATCACACAGTTGCCGCAGATTTGTCAGCTGCACATCCATGATGCGAATCTCCCGTTCTACCACATCCCAAAGATGCTCTATTGGATTGAGATCTGGTGACTGTGGAGGCCATTTGAGTACAGTGAACTCATTGTCATGTTCAAGAAACCAGTCTGAGATGATTCCAGCTTTATGACATGGCACATTATCCTACTGAAAGTAGCCATCAGAAGTTGGGTACATTGTGGTCATAAAGGGATGGACATGGTCAGCAACAATACTCAGGTAGGCTGTGGCATTGCAACAATGCTCAATTGGTACCAAGGGGCCCAAAGAGTGTCAAGAAAATATTCCCCACACATTACACCACCACGACCAGCCTGAACCGTTGATACAAGGCAGGATGGATCCATGCTGCCTTGTTGACGCTGATGTTGTTGACGCCAAATTCTGACCCTACCATCCGAATGTCGCAGCAGATAGAGACTCATCAGACCAGGCAACGTTTTTCCAATTTTCTATTGTCCAATTTCGATGAGCTTGTGCAAATTGTAGCCTCAGTTTCTTGTTCTTAGCTGAAAGGAGTGGCACCCGGTGTGGTCTTCTGCTGCTGTAGCCCATCTGCCTCAAAGTTCGACGTACTGTGCATTCAGAGATGCTCTTCTGCCTACCTTGGTTGTAACGGGTGGTTATTTGAGTCACTGTTGCCTTTCTATCAGCTTGAACCAGTCTGGCCATTCTCCTCTGACCTCTGGCATCAACAAGGCATTTCCGCCCACAGAACTGCCGCTCACTGGATATTTTTTCTTTTTCGGACCATTCTCTGTAAACCCTAGAGATGGTTGTGCGTGAAAATCCCAGCAGATCAGTAGTTTCTGAAATACTCAGACCAGCCCTTCTGGCACCAACAACCATGCCACGTTCAAAGTCACTCAAATCACCTTTCTTCCCCATACTGATGCTCGGTTTGAACTGCAGGAGATTGTATTGACCATGTCTACATGCCTAAATGCACTGAGTTGTCGCCATGTCATTGGCTGATTAGAAATTAAATGTTAACGGTGTTACGCCCAGTCTAGGGGTGTCTGAGAGGCAACATGAAAAAGGCCCCTCATCTTCCCCACGTCCCAAGGAGCCACCAGGACCAATCCTTGAATGAAATGAAATTAGGGGTGTTTATTTACAAATATTAAGAAGGGTGACAAATAATATGTTGGGTCAGACTTCAGGAGGGACTAATGCCAACATAACAAACAACATGAGGCTACCTGAAAAGGAAATAGCTAACCTAACCAAAAAACAAATGACAAAACCTTACCTCCCTAACTAAATGAACAGGGGAAAACATCATTAAACAAACTGGCAGTCCAACCCTACTTCCCAACAGAGGTACAGTAGACATGTGGCTGGTTGGGATATGAGGAGGATGAGGTCCGCTGCCTGCTGCCTCGCCGCCCGCCGCATCTGCCATCTTGGCTCTTGATATAGCCGGTGAGTCCTTGGTGTGACCAATCAGAGGAGAGAACAGGTACGCCCCTCCAATCACCGTCGGGCAATGGCACAGGCTAATTTGCATGTGAAAAAAAAAGCATACAGGAACACAGGGAGCAAGAGAACAACCCCAACACACACACGACACTAGTCGTCACAACGGGCAGTTGGACAGGTGTACCTAATAAAGTGGCCAGTGAGGGTATGTAAATATTTATTTTTTTCTTTTTATTTTTACTACATAGGAAGAACTGCAGCAAGTTGTACATTTGTGGAACATCCATGTTATCCGGAGGAGCAGAAATGCAGTGGCTCCAAGTGGACATCCCATTCTCATGTACACCATCCCTCATCTATTTGGAGGACAAGATCATCTGAAAGAAGTCTCTCGGGGAGCAGTGGAGGCTTGTAAAGAGGAATGCCAACAGAGAGGACCTCACCCTTGTGATGAAACTGTATTCAACATGTGTTGCCTTATAATGACAGAGAACTTCTTACACTCTCCCACCACATCAGATGAAGCTATAGAGCTGTATCTTTTCCTGAGAGCATGCATTCTAAAAGACTTAGAAATTACTCTGTGATTTCTGGAATAGGCAAATAAAGCAAGCCTATATTGTTGATGTGATCTGTTTTGAACATTTAATGCATGAGGAAAAGAAACATCCCAACTATGTTGTTGTTGTTTTAATTTCTTGAACTCTTTTGCCCACACTGTACATTAATCAGGTAACAAGAGTATAGAAAAGTAATCAGGTCTTGAGCTGCACTCTGGAAGAACTAACATCACACGTGTTTTTTTCATCAACTGGACAGGTAAAAAAATTCCCTGCTCTTATGTATTATAACAATATGTGTATTACAAATGTAAACATTATACAAAATAAACCATTTCCCAACATTAAGGTGCAAGTCTACATTCCTTTTGTAGCAGCATTTAGAACCACTGAAGAATCAAATTGCTCTTTTACATAACAGAGTAGTAGAGCATATATTGGGAAACTCATTAGAGAAGTCATAATCAGATAAGGGTATTGAAAAGTGGTCAGGACTTCTCAATAACTATAACAGGTTATTTTTCCATCAACTTGACAAGTCATAAAATGCTCTGCTCTGAATATCTGTAGACATTCATTAGACACACAAATTAGACATGTGCACCACTAGCTTAGATGAGATAAGCATATTATAACAAAGCTAAGCTAGGCTGAATTTGTATGATGTTTTGTCAATCAGTACACTGCCAAACTCAGTACGTAGCTCTGGATAGGAAGCATATGTCCATGATAGTTCCAGAACTGGACCACGTGTGTGCAACAGGTCTTCGTGCAAGTCCATCAACTGCCGTGAACATGATGGTAATTTTGTTTACACATATGACATCTGACCCTGTCACAAACCTTAATACTCTTCGGAGACCTGCCTCATCTAAGCCTCTGATGTATTGTTGCAAGAAACGAAAACTTTGGGTCTCAGCTTGACTTGAGGGAGAGGCATGTAGCATTTTCAAAAGCCTTTTGGTTGTTGGCTTTTTGGCTTCATACATGTGCAGGACATCTTGTGGGCTGGCGAGAGCTTCTCTTAGGGAGGAACCAGCAACGAAGGACATCTTTTCTGATGCATATCTTGGCTTTTGGATCAACTGCTTGTGTGCCACTTTCAGAAGGATGCCTTTTAAATTCTTTTGTGTTGGAAGTGCTGTTACGTCCAAACGGTCTAAAAGATCAATCAGCTCATCCTTCTCCTCCCCTGAAAGTTCTCCCTTTAAGGCAGTGGTGATCAGACTCCTGTCTGAATGAGTGACGTATAGAAGAAGACTTTCAAAAAGCACATCATCAGAGACTTCCCGCTCACCAAAAATAAGTGCCACTGTAAAAGCAGGGGAAAGGCGACAGAGAAAATAGCCATGGTCTTGAAATCCCTTCAGTAGAATTCACCCAATGGATTTCCATTCTTCTTCTTGCCACTTAGGACACAGAGATGGAATTCTCTGGTCCTCCCCTTCAGCTGTGTGGTCCAGTAGCTCGGTCCAAAATGCAGCATACACATCCCTTGAGATGCCATCTGCATCAGCACCTCTTTCATCTATGTAAGTGTATCTAAGTTCATGTTTGAGAAGTGCTGCATACTTGAATTGGCCTATCATCTCCTCTAGAAGATTGACCCTATGAGGTCTTATAGTGATTTGCACAACATCCCATGAAGGAGTTGAACTTCTTGCTACCTCACCTACAGATTCTGACTCTGCAGTATCATTGGCTGTTGGTGGAGGTGTGATGGAAGCTTCATCTTCTCTCAGTGCTGTGTCTGAAGTAGAGGATGCTGCACTTATTGGGAGAGGCATGCTGATCAATGTGTCATTTGAGCTTGTTCTGGGAATGAGGACTGATGTTATGATAAGGTCCTCATTGTTCTCCAAGTCAGGTAGATAGATCAGTGTCATCCATTTGGCCAGCCACAGGTTCTCCAAGATACGGGCCAAACATAACCTCAGATGTGTCTAGGTTTGCCTCAATGTCAGAAGTTTGAATAGGCTGGTCATCTTCTTCCAACATGTCATTCAGTTGCTCATCCTTGTTGTTTGATGTTCCCATAATGCATTCTTCATCATCCTTATCTTCTGGGGTCTTAGTGCACAGGTAAAATCTCAACACTCCCATTCTAAGTATGCTGTACAGTTCACCAACTGTAGTAACATCATCAAAAATAGCTTCCTCCTGATAGTCTAATATGTCATGACTAAATGCATCAATTTTTCCTACTTTATTTTCTCCCTTCGGGAAGAAAATGTCTTTGACATACTACAATATCTCCTCTTTTTTTGAGTCTTTGGGGACTTCGAGGGTCCTTGTCCCCTAGAAGTAGTGGGGGGGCACTACGTTTCCAGACTTGTTTACCCTCATGGATCCACCCCAACTCAATTTTTCTTGTTGTTTTCTCAGCCCATTTGTTGTGTTTTGCATACTTTCTTCTCCTTTTCTCCTGGTTAGTGTTATCATCAGTGTCACCAATCCCCATTCTTTGTTTGAGTTTGTCAAGCAATGATGTTTTTGTTGTTTGTTTTGTGCCATGATGTTGCCCATGATCCAAACAAAAGCGTCTTGCTGCAATCCTGTCCCCATATGTAGGGATGTAGCCAGCCAGGGTGTCATCAGCCATACAATCAATGACTCCAGCATCAATCTTTAAAGACAGACATAATAGATATAATAATTACAACTCACAAGACTGCATTAACACAGAGACAGGGTGGTAGTAGATGACATTCTCTATAATATCCTGATCCTTACCAACAGGGGACTGGATTTTAACTTCACAGGTGTAACTTCGTTTTTGTTGTTGTGTTTTTTATCCATTATATTCATTAAATTGAATATTATTTCTGAGTAATGAAGGTCATCAAGTGTAAAAGATCATTGCTAAGGACGCCAGTCTGATCAGCGCAGCACAGAGAATAAAAACAATGCAGGACCTTTATCTTATGTTTTATTTTTGCCGACATTAAACAGCTTGGGACTATCCTGGCTGAAAATGAAACCTGCTGATGAGAGCCTCTGACCCGGTGGCACCCAATGACAACCTCCGAACTATAGCCTACATCATCCTGTACTTGTATTACTATTTACTTTATTGGGACTAGCCTATTGGGACTTTTACTATCTGACCCAGACACAGGAGGGTCCGCCACTTGCATTGTCTTGGCTCCGTTTCTATCTTTCAACAAGTGTTTGTGGAGCTATACGAGTGTTGCGGACAGTGCAGTCCCCCAACTGTGTTTTTCTCCCTCAGCATGTAGCTGCTTAACAGGCTAGTTAGCTAACTAGACTATACACAACGCTGACCATACACAATGCTTTAATTAGATGGTGAGCGGTCAAAATTAGCTTACATGATCTTGTTCCATGCGTTGGAGACAGTCCTCTGACACCCCACGACCTCAGAGAAATCTGGACAGTGGAGAGTCCATGGCGATGTGCAAGCTCACTTGGGAGAGGCGTGGAATGATGTGGTTGATATTGTTGGATTGCAATATCTCTCGCCTGTAATTGCCAATCCGCGCGTTCGTTTAAATGAAGACCTTGAGAAGACAACTGCCAATTTCAAAATATATTTGACAACAGAACCAATTCAAGATACAAATATTACAGAGCTCCGGGCCAGTTCATATCCCTAGAACAACAGAGTTATCGTCAGGGCACGAAGTCTGACAGCCTAACTTTCCCTCGACCCGATTTTTTATAAAACATAAATGCAAATTTATTGTCCTTGAAGTCCAATCCGGTTCTCCTGGTCCGATGATCTCGTCCTCTTCCTCCAATCCTGGTAGATGTTGGTGTCCGTCCTCCTCCTCCGGTGTCTCCCCTGATGGCCAGTTGAAGAGTTCATCTTCTGCCTGAAAGTAGACTTTACCAACCCCAGCATGATGTCCTGCTTTCTAATGAATATTTTACCACCCTTTGTTTTGCTGGGTCCTGGGCCCCCACTATCTAAACAACCACATCCTGATGTAAAACGTCTCTAATCTTTATTATCCTCCGTAACTGAGTTCCCCCATGCCTAACTTCAAAGAGAAGACAAGAACAAATGGTAAACCTTATGATAACCAGATAGAGACACTCTACAATTCCCCCTTTTGACCTAGCCTACACTAGGCCAACACCAACAACTCACACAGGTCAAACTGAAACGTGGTATCACTCCGTTTGATATAATCAAGAACCACCCCTGTGTAACCCAAGCAGATCTCCCCCTTTTTACCCTGAGATCCTGCCCACAACGCACACCATATCAGCATCCTAATCATAGCGTTGTCTCCTTCAGATGTTCCCGGATCTGTCCAAGGGTTCTCTGTTGGTTATCTGCTGGGGTACACTGAGTCCAGTGATACCAGGTGTCACCTTTTCCTTTCAGTCGGACAGCATGTGAGGTCCGCTCTGTCACCTCAAAGGGACCAGTCCACCTGGGCTCTGACCACTTCCGCTTGGTGACTCTCAGGAGGACCCACTCTGCTGTATGTGGAATTCCTGAGTCCTCCGTGGATGTACTTATAGAGTTGACCTGCTGAGAGAAAACTGAGAGAGTCGCTTTTAGTTGATCAAAGGCTTATACTTCAGGAATGGAGCTGGATTGGCCAATGGACTTTCTGCTCCTGGTCCCGGGAAGGGAACACCCCTCTCGAGCTCAAAGGGGGTGAATCCTGTCCGGGAGCTAACAGAGCTTCTTACTGACATCAGGGCTATTGGAAGCGCCTGTGTCCACTTCATTCCACTGTGAGCACATATCTTGCCAATTTTGCTCTTTAGTGTCTGATTCATTCTTTCTACCTTTCCTTGTGACTGTGGATGATAAATGGAGCCAAATGCATGTTTAAGGCCTAGTGCCTTCTCTACCTCCTGTAAATCTCTATTCTTGAAATGTGTTCCATTGTCAGATCTACTTCGCCTTGGGAAACCATGCGTCAGGATATACTGATTAATCAAGAATTTAATAACGCTTTTTGCGTCTTCCACTTTTACGGGAACCGCCTCTGGCCAGCCAGTGTATGCATCCACCGCCACCAAGAGGTATCGGAACCCGTTAACCCTGTTGATCATATCCTTAAAATCTATAATTATTTCTTGCCCTGCCATAGGGGCAACTGGAAACTTTCCCTCATGTGGCCGAATTGTCGACTTCACATTAAAATGTGTGCATATTGAACATTCTCTGATGTAATTGTCTATGATGGCTGGTAAGAATGGATGCCAGCAATATGTCAAATATCGCATCATTTGTAGTTTCCCACAGTGTGTCAGGCCATGGGCCTCTTCCAGAACGGCATCTATCAGACCGGGCGGGAGAACAGGTCTTCCGTCTGGGCCCCGCCAAATTCCTTTGACTTTCACAGCCCCCCTTTCCTTCCAAACTGTTTTCTCATGTGGAGAAGCTTCATCTTGATCACACCCTAGTCTCTCCCTGTCGTATCTTGGAAGGATCTCATGAACTGTCTTATCTACTACCAACACATTGTAAATTGGTTTATAGCCTGCTGCCTTCTTTGCTGCCTGGTCTGCTGCCTCATTTCCTCGTCCCTCTAAAGAATCCTCCCTGCTGTGACCTTTACACTTTACAACTGCAACCTCCTCTGGTTCCATGAGTGCCTGTGCCAATTGTCTCATCTCTGCTTCATGCTTTAAAGGAGAGCCTGATTCTGTGTTAAACCCCGTCCGCAACCATTGACAAAGTTCTAACTGTATGGCTCCCACTACATATGCCAAATCTGTATAGATGGTGACTCTCTTTCCCTTAGATATTTCCAACACCCTAAGAACTGCCTTCCACAACTCTGCAAGTTGTGCTGACTTACCTATTATCTTTCTTGTTTCCACTTCCTCAAAACCTTCTGCCGACTTTCTAACTATTCCATAGGCAGCTTTCAGCCCCTCTTGCAGGTGTCTGAAACAACAGCCGTCTGTGAATAGTATTTCCTCTGGATCTTTTAGCAGCTCCGCCTTAAGATCTACTCTAACTTTCTCATCTCTCATCACTTTCTCCTCACATCTATGTGGTTCACCCTCTCCCATACCATCTGCCATATCAATCCCTCCGTGTGTATATGTTATATGTGGTGCAGTTAAAATCTTGTCCATCCTAGTCTGTCTGAGTGAAGTCATAGTGAATGCTGCTGAGCTGACCAGTGCTACCACACTTTGTGTAGTCAGAACTGTCAACACGTGACCCATCACTAGATGTGCTGTTTTCTGTAAAAGTTTTGCTAACCCTGCTACATGCTTTACACATGGTGGCTGCCTATTTTCAATAGGATCCAGTATTATACTTGCATACATTAATACTTTCCTTTCACCCCCTTTTTTCTGAAAGAGAGCACCATTTACTGTACGTTCTCCTTCAGAAACATCCAGAAAGAAAGTATCCGTATAATCCGGAACTGCCAAATGTGCGGCTGTGGTGAGTGCCTGTTTAAGAGAAATGAACGCCTTTTCCCCCTCAGTTGTCCATGTTAACCGGGCCGTTAAATTGCGCATACCTTGTTCATTCACCATTGCCCGTAGGGGTGTAGTCTTCTCTGAATATGCAGGAATAAAATGTCTACTATAACCCGCAAGACCCAGAAATGAAAACATTTCCTTCACAGTCTCCGGTTTAGGATGTTCAAGAATAGAGGACTTGTGAGCTGGTGATACCCCTGTACCCTGAGCCGAAACCACCCTTCCTAGAAATGTCACCGAGCGACGACAACACTGAAGCTTCGTCCTGGACACTTTAAAACCCTTTTTCCAAAAATGTCTAAGAAGTCTCTGTGTTGCCTGCAAGCAAGACTCCACCGATGTAGCTGCTAGTAAAATATCATCTACATATTGAATCAACACTACCCCTTCTGGTAGAATTAGGTCCTCAAACAATTTTTGGAGCGTCTGATTGAAAATGCCCGGGGATAATAGGAATCCCTGTGGCAAACGCGTATACCTCAATTGTCTGCCTTTATATGTAAATGAGAAGATGTCACGCACAGCAGGGTCAAGCAGGAGATAGAAAAATGCGTTAGCCAGGTCAATACATGTGAACCATTTATGGGAGGGAGACAAAGCTGATATTGCAGTATATGGGTTAGGAACTGGCACTGTGGGTGTTGTTACAATAGAATTAATCCATCTCAAGTCATGAACCATCCTATATTTCCCTTTATCCTGCTTCTCAATGGGCAAAATAGGAGTATTCCATGCTGAAGTGGAATGCTCAAGAACCCCAGAGGTTAACAGCCCTTCTATTGTTTCTTGAATGCCTTCCTCAGCAGGGGGTCTGTGTTTATATTGACTCTGCCAGATAGGGGTGTCATCTGAAACTCTAAATGATACAGGGTCAATTGTAGGACACAGCCCCACATCTGTCGGACCTAACTTCAGTTCAACTTTTTTATTTTAATCAGCGGCTCTGTGAAGAACGTTTGCTCATCTCTAATTCGGGTGCAGTGGAAAAGTTAAAACAACCCGATTGGCTGTGGCTAGTCACCTGGTTTATGTCAGCATGGCTTTTCAAAATAAGAGTCTAAACACAAATTTTAAGTCGTTTTAAATAAAATGGAAATATAATGAATTTACAAATTTTTAACTCTTATTTAGACACCGTATCATGAAACATACAATTTTATGTTTAGATTTTTAACCATCTTAATCCATTTGTCTATCACTTACAATGTATTTCTTATTAGCTGTTTTTTATTAACAGGCTTTTATTGTATGAGGTTTTGTTAACCAGGGTTACATATACGCAGAATTTATTTGATGTAAAATGTTCACATTCAACATAGACATGTAAATGGGCACACCTGTATAAAGACCAAACCCACCCTGGCTTGTCCACTTTGAGAGTGTATATATGGCTGGCATATATTCATATCTATTAACTTGAATACTTATTTATGATTTATGATATGATTTATTTACTCCACAAATATATACACTGCTCACAAAATTAAAGGAACACTTTAAATAAACACATTAGATACATCAGATCTCAATATGAAGTTGGATATCTATACAAATAACGACAGGGCAGTGTCTTAGGAACAAAAGGATGCCAAGTCTTTTAATGGAAATAAAAGTTTTCAGCCTACAGAGGGCTCAATTTTGTAGACACCATAAAATCAGAGTGAAATGAAGATGTGGCAGGCTAGTCCATTTTTTCCAAAACTTAATTTCTGAAACTCAAAATGCTTTTCAGTATCTTGTGTGGCCCCCACGAGCTTGTATGCATGCTTGAAAACGTTGCGGTATGCTCCTAATGAGACGACGGATGGTGTCTTGTGGCATTTCCTCCCAGATCTGTGTGAGGGCATCCCTGAGCTGTTGTACAGTCTGAGGAGCAACCTGGTGGTGCCCAATCGACCGAAACATAATGTCCCAGAGATGTTCTATTGGGTTTAAGTCAGGGGATTGTGAAGGCCATTCAATTGTTTCAATTCCTTCATCTTCCAGGTACTGCCTGCATACTCTTGCCACGTGAGGCCGGGCATTGTCGTGCATTAGGAGGAAACCAGGACCTACTGCACCAGCGTAGGGTCTGACAATGGGTTTAAGTATTTCATCTCAATACCTTATGGCAGTCAGAGCACCATTTCCTACGCAATAGAGGTCTGTGCGTCCCTCCATGGATATGCCTCCCCAGACCATCACTGACCCACCACCAAACCCGTCATGTTGAATGACTTTGCAGGCAGCATAACGTTCTCCTTGTCTTCTCCAGACTCTTTCACGTCTATCACAGGTGCTCAGGGTGAACCTGCTCTCGTCTGTGAAAAGTACAGGGCGCCAGTGGCAGACTTGCCAATTCTGGTGTTCTTGAGCAAATGCCATTCGAGCTCCACAGTGCTGGGCAGTGAGCACAGGGCCCACTACAGGACGTCGGGCCCTCAGGCCACCTTCATGAAGTCTGTTCCTGATTGTTTGGGTAGAGACATTCACACCAGTGGCCCTCTGGAGGTCATTCTGTAGGGCACGAGCAGTGCTCAGCCTGCTCTGCCTTGTACAAAGGAGCAGGTATCGGTCCTGCTGAGGGGTTGAGGACCTTCTACGGCCCTGTCCAGCTCTCCGAGGATAACCACCAGTCTCCTGAAATCTCCTCTATGTTCTGGAGATTGTGCTGGGAGACACATTAAACCTTCTTGCTGCAGCACATGTGGATGTGCCATCTTGGAGAAGTTGGACAACCTGTGCAACTTCTGTAGGGTTAAGGAATCACCTCATACTGCCAATAGAGATAATTACACAAGCCAAAATCATCACGAGTGGAAAACCAGCCAAAAAAGATCAAGAGGGACTTGAAACTTGAAACTTGAAATGACCTCCACATGTAAAACCAGTCCTGTTTCAAGGGTTTTCTAATTGTTGCCACTGAAGTGCACCTGTTGTTCATTCCATGAACACCAATACAGCTAAAATCGATTAACGAGGCCCTCAGCTGCTTAACCAACCAGAAAATTATCAGACAGGTTTAATTCAATTCATGCCAATAAAAAAGTGTTCCTTTAATTTTTGTGGAGTATATTTTGCTTTGATCTTGCTTTTATTTAAACTTTCTTTAATGAGACTCAGTGTGAGCTTAAAAATGTCTCTTTCAGTTGGTGTGGCGACAAAATGCTTCGTTTCTGTCCTAGATTGTGTTTATTGCTTTATTCTGGAGCTTTGCATCTTTGTCAACATCCACTCTGATCAGTGCACTTCTGTCCCTGAATATTTCCTCCTCATGTGTTTAAAGGTAACACAGCAAGAGGAACAGATCAGAACTCAAAGTCCATTAGGTGGTTATAGTGACAAGATGCATTGGGTAGGACTTGCGTGCAGAGATTCCAAAGTCTTTCTTGCTTTAAACTAAAAATGAGGGATGAAACAAAGAACAAACCAAAAGCGTCTCCGATGAGGGATGAAACAAAGTACAAACTAAAAGCGCCTCCGATGAGGGATGAACCAAATACAACGAAACTAACAAAACACTCAAAATCATGACTATGAGAAAACGAGCTGGCGATCATAAAGAGAAACATGACAAACGGCAGCGGCGGACGAGGGCATGGGCGGAGGGCAGGGACACCTCCGGTTCGGAGTTGGGGAAAACTGGAGGTTGGTAGCCAAAAACACAATTGAATGGGGACATACCAGTAGCAGAAGTGGGCAGGGAATTGTGGGCTTACTCCACCCACGTCAGGTTTCTGGGCCACCAGGTACCGGAGGCTGGTTTCCAGCTGTTGTTTGAGGTGCTCCATCTGACCATTTGCCTCGGGGTGGTAACCAGAAGTGAGGCTGGCTGTGGCGCCGATAAGCTTGCAGAACTCCCTCCAGAACCGTGAAACAAACTGGGGCCCCCAATCTGACACTATGTTTCGTGAGAATCCGTGGATCCTGAACACCTCGTTCATCATGACTTCCACCAACTCCTTGGCAGAAGGCAACTTGGGTAGTGCTATGAAATGAACCATTTTAGAAAACCTGTCGACGACTGTTAAAACTGTGGTGTTACCCTTGGAGATCGGAAGCCCCATGACGAAGTCCATAGAGATCTCAGCCCAAGATCTGGATGGGATGGAGAGAGGCTGCAACAAGCCTGCGCGAGCTCTGGAGGAGGTCTTGTTCCGGGCACAGACTGGACACGCCTCAACGTACTCCCAAACCTCGGTTCCATGGATGGTCACCCGAATCGCTGCAAGATGGCAAACATGGTCCGGCGTATGCCCGGATGGCAGGTAAGCAGGGACGAATAGGCCCAGTGGATCACTTGTGGACGCAGCTGGATAGGGACAAAGAGCCGATTCTCTGGGCACCCACTGGAGGGAGGAGTTTCTCCATTCGCCTGCTTCACCTGAGTTTCTATGGGCCAGGAGACCGCTCCAACCACACAGTTAAATGGAAGGATGGGCTCAGGTTCCTTGGCCATGGGCTCGGGGGTGAATAGATGGGACAGGACATCAGGCTTAGTGTTTCTGGACCCTGGTCTGTACAACAAAACAATTGAACTGGTTAAAAAACATGGACCAACGGGCCTGTCGTGGATTCAAACGCTTGCCGCTTCGTATGTATTGCAAGTTCCTATGGTCGGTCCAAACCAGAAACGGGTGTTGTGCCCCTTCCAGCCAGTGCTGCCATCCTCACATCCTAACAGCCAGCAGCTCTCCATTAACCACGTCGTAGTTGCGCTCGACTGCTGTCAAGTGTCGTGACAGGAATGCATAGGGGTGCAACTTGTTATCCTGTTCAGCACGCTAAGAGAGAATGGCTCCAATCCCCTCACTGGAAGCGCCAACCTCCACCACGAATTGACGGTCAGGGTCTGGGAGCGTGAGGATGGGTGCTGTGGTGAATCGACGCTTCAGCTCTTGGAAGGCGGCTTCCGCCTCAGTAGACCAGTGAAACGGCACCTGCGGGGAAGTGAGAGAGAGGAGGGGGCCTGCTATCGTGCTGAACCCTCTGATAAACCGCCTGGAAAAGTTGGCAAACCCCAGGAATTGCTGAACACTTTTGCGGCTATCAGGTGTGGCACTGTAGCCAATCGGCTACAGTGCTAACTTTAGCCGGGTCCATCTGAACCCTTCCAGGGGCTATGATGAAGCCCAGGAAGGAAACAGTCTCGGTATGAAATTTGCTCTTTTCTGCTTTGATGAACAGCTGATTAGCCAGGAAGTGTTGTAAAACGAGCTCTACATGCTTCCTGTGAGTCTCGAAATCAGGGGAGAAAATCAGGATATCATAAATATAAACATACACAAAAATGTCCGAGAAGTCCCTCAATACATCATTGATCATGGCTTGGAAAACAGCTGGGGCGTTCGTGAGGCCGAATGGCATCACCAGATACTCATAGTGGCCGGTGGGTGTGTTAAAACCGGTTTTCCACTCATCCCCCTCCCGAATGCGCACAAGGTGATAAGCGTTGCGCAGATGCGAGAGGTATTGCAATCCAATACCTCTCACATGTCATTGCCAATCCATGTGTTCTTTAAATGAACACATGGATTGACCTCAAAAAGATAAATGCCAATTTCAAAGTGTATTTAACAATAGAATCAATTCAAGACAAATATTACAGAACTCCGGGCCAGTTCATAACCATACAATAATAAAGTTAATTGCCGGGGCATGAAGTCTGACAACTAAACTATCCCTTGGCCCAGTCTTTTATAAAACACAGATGAAAATTTAATGTTCCTCTAGTCCAAGCAAATTCTTTGGGTTAGATGACCTCGTCCTCTTCTTCCAATCCCGGTTGGTGTTGGTATCAGTCCTTCTCCAGTGTCTTCCCAAATGGCCAGTTCAAAAGTTCACCTTCTTCCTGCAAGTAGACCTTATCACCCCCAGCGTGATGTCGTGCTTCCTAATTAATGTTTACCACCTTCAGCCTTGCTGGTTCCTGAGCCCCCACTATCTAAACAACAATCCTGTCGAAGAACGTCTCTTTATGTAATCTTTATTACCCTTGGTAATTGAGTCCACCACGCCTAACTTCCAAGAGAAGACAGGAACAAATGGTAAAACCCATAATAAAAGTTAAAGACACTCTTCACCCTGTCTGTCACCACCAAAGAAAGCTCTGAGAGCCCCAGCGAACCGCTCCGACGTGGCGCAGATGTCGGAGTTCCTGGCCCACTCCGCCATGGCCCACGTCCGGGCTCTACCCGTGAGGTGCGTAATCATAAAGGTCATCCTGGACCTGTCTGTGGGGAAGTCAAAAGGCAAAAGCTCAAAATGAAGCTCACAATCTGAGATGAATGCCCTGCTCTGTCCGGGGTCTCCAGAATATCGCTCTGGGGAAGCCAGCCTGGTGTGCGCACCAGCGGGGGCGACCGTGGGAAAGGACACTGGGGTGGTGGTGGGCTGGACGACTGGGGCAGCCGTTTTGCTGGAGAGAAGGGCAAGAATCTGTTCCACCTGGGAGCTGAGAAGGTCGACCTGAGTGCTCTCGTAGCATCTAGCCTCCCCTTGGTGGTGAGCAAGGATATTGAACTCCTGGCCCAGGGCTCTCACCTCCTCCTCCTGGCGGGCGAATCTGGCAGCTTTAAAATGAAAGTGCCTCCGATGAGGGATGAAACAAAGTACAACAAACCAAAAGTGCCTTCAATGAGGGATGAAACAAAATACAACAAACTAAAAGCGCGTCCGATGAGGGATGAACCAAATACAACAAAACTAACAAAACACTCAAAATCTTGACTATGAGAAAACGTGCTGGCGATCACACCGAGAAACATGACACACTGGCACAGGACCGAGGGAACCGTCACCTTATCATGGTGGAGGAGTTTGTGTACCCTGATGAACCTAGGAGCTATGCTATCCGGGGCAGTCTGCCCCTGGTAGGGTCTCCCAAGGCAGATTGGTCCTAGGTGAAGGGTCAGACAAAGAATGGTTAACAAGACCCAGCATGGAAAAACAAGGAGGTACGCTGTGTACCCGGCCCGAAGGGTTACCGGGGCCCCACCCTGGAGCCAGGCCTGGGGCTGGGGCTCGATTGCGAGTGCCTGGTGGCCGGGCCTACGCCCATGGGGCCCCGCCGGGCCCAGCCTGAACGGCTATGTGGGCACTCCCTCCCCCAGTGGATCCATCATCCGCAGGAGGAGCATGAAGGGTCCGGTGCAGTGTGGATTGGGCGGCGGACCAAGGCAGGGGCCTTGGTGGTCCAATCCTCGGTTATGGAAGTTGGCTTTTGGAACATGGAACGTCACCTATCTGGCGGGGAAAGAGCTGGAGCTTGTGGGGGAGGTTGAGCGCAATTGACTAGATATAGTCGGCCTCACCTTCACACATAGCGTCGGCTCGGGAACCCAAGTCCTTGAGGGGGGTTGGACACTGTTCTACACTGGAGTTGCTCAGGGTGAGAGACGGAGAGCGGGGGTGGGCCTTTTGCTTGCCCCTAGATTCTCCAGTCTGACACTGGGGTTCTCTCGGTTGAGCGAAAGGGTTGCTTCCCTGCGCCTTCGGGTCAGGGAATGGATTCTGACTAAGATTCAGAATAAGAGAGGAGCAGAGCTGTCAACTGATCACACCTGGTAGTGAGTTGGATCAGGTGGGGGGGGGGGGTCACCGCACAGACCTGGCAGGCCCAAACATTCTGTGAGGGTCTCTTGGGAACGCTTGTTGGAGGAACCCGTCAGACTGGTCTTCAATTCCTACCTCCGACAGAGCTTCGATCGCGTCCCGGGGGCGGTGGGGGACATGGAGTCTGAATGGGCCATGTTCCGCTCCGCCATTGTCAAAGCGGCTGTCACGAGTTGTGGCTGCAAGGCCACTGGTGCTGGTCATGGTGGTAATCCCCGTACCCGATGGTGGACACCAGAGGTGAGGAGAGCTGTCAGGCTGAAGAAGGAGGCCTACAGGTCATGGTTGGTCTGTGGGTCTCCGGAAGCAGCCGACCGGTACAGGGTGGCTAAGCGGGCTGCGGCCGAGGCGGTCGCAGAGGCAAAAACTCGGGCATGGGAGGAGTTCGGTGAGGCTATGGAGGAAGACTATCGATCGGCACCAAGAAGATTCTGGCAAACTGCCCGGCGCCTTAGGGGTGGCAGGCGGCAACTCGCCCACACGTGCTAGGTGGGGATGGGGAGCTGCTGACGTTTCCTGGGGCAATTATCCGGCGGAATAATACTTCCAGGAGCTCCTCAATCCTACCAACATGTATCCACAAGGCGGAACCAGAGTCGGGAGACCAGGAGGTGGACCATCCAATCTCTGGAGCGGAAGTTGCTGAAGTAGTGAAACAGCTGCCTAGCGGCGGAGCTCCAGGAGCGAATGAGATCCGCCCGGGGTATCTCAAGGCTCTGGATGTTGTAGGGCTGTCCTGGCAGACACGCCTCTGCAACATTGTGTGGACATCGGGGGCAGTGCCCTTGGATTGGCAGACCGGGGTGGTGGTCCCTATCTTTAAGAGCGGGGACCAGAGGGTGTGTTCCAACTATAGGGGGATCACACTCCTCAGCCTCCCTGGGAAAGTCTATGCAAGGGTACTGGAAAAGAGGATTAGATCGATAGTTGAACCTCTGATCGAGGTGGAACAATGCGGGTTTCGCCCCGGTCGTGGAAGCTCTTCACCCTTGCTGGGGTGCTTGAGGGGTGCTGGGAGTTTGCCTAACCAGTCCACATGTGTTTTGTGGACTTGGAAAAGGCTTATGACCGGGTCCCCAGGAACATCTTGTGGGGGGTGCTCCGAGAGTATGGGGTGGATGGTCCCTTGATAAGGGCCGTCCAATCCCTATACCGTAGGAGCAGGAGCTTGGTCCGGATAGCCGGTTGTAAGTCCAACTCTTCCCAGTGAGGGTTGGATTCCGCCAAGGCTGCCCTTGGTCACTGGTTCTGTTCATAACTTTTATGGACAGAATTTCTAGGCGCAGCTGGGGAGGGGAGGGGGTCGAGCTCGGTGGGCAGAGGATCTCATCACTGCTTTTTGCAGATGATGTGGTTCTTCTGGCATCAAGCCGGGACCTACAACGCATGCTGGGGTGGTTCGCAACCGAGTGTGAAGCGGCAGGGATGCGGACCAGCACCTCCAAGTCAGAGTCCATGGTCCTTGCCCGAAAAAAGGTAGAGTGCCTCCTCCGGGTCGGGGAGGAGGTCCTGCCTCAGGTGGAGGAGTTCAAGTACCTCGGGATCTTGTTCACGAGTGAGGGTAGGATGGAACGGGAGATCGACAGGCGGATCGGAGCGGCGTCAGCAGTGATGTATGGCAAAATGTGTTTTGAAGCCAGGAAGTCAGTTGGACAACACACAGCATTTTGTTTGGATTATTTTACCCCCCCCCCAATTGTTCAATTTATCTTGACCCTGTATACAAGCATGCATTGACGTGCCAGCGGAGGGCGCTGCTTTTTGACACTGTCGTTGACACCTGCAAAAGAAGAAGCCACAGCGCGATGGAAAGTTTTGTGTCCAGGTGCTGTAGGCTAATAGCCGCTCTTCACTGTTTTGCAGGTAAGACTGATGGGGTTTGGGGTTGGCGTTGCATTAACATATATTGTCTGTGTTATAGCCGCGGAGTATATCACCAAGTCCGTCCTGTTTCGACTTGGGTGCCATGTGAAGGCTGATGCCGGTCGGGTCCACGTGCTGGGTAGTTGCAGACCGGGAGGGAGTTGCATGGCTTCATGTTGGTGTTTCGGCATTGGGGCGGATGTGTTTGGTTTTGTTTTCATTATTAATCATCCGATTTGTTTTGTTATCGATAAGTAAAGAGAGTGTAGCACTGTGTTTTATGTTTATTTGATTCATCTAATAAAAAGAAGCCGCAGCACGGTGGAAAGTTTTGTGTCCAGGTGCTGTAGGCTAATAGCCACTCTTCACTGTTTTGCAGTTTGCAGAATAAAGAAAAAAAAAAAAAGTTACCCCAAGAAGTGGTCGGCCCATTCCTCAAACGTGTAACAGATGTGGACGCTTAACTGATCCATCGTGGTGAAGAAGGAGCTGAGCCGGAAGCAAAGCTCTTGCTTTATCGGTCGATCTACATCCCAATCCTCACCTATGGCCATCAGCGTTGGGTGATGTCCGAAAGAACGAGATCGCGGATACAAATGGCCGAAATGAGTTTCCTCCGCAGGGTGGCCGGGCTCAGCCTTAGGGATAGGGTGAGAAGCTCGGACATCCGGGAGGAGCTCGGAGTGGAGCCGTTGTTTCTCCACATTGAGTCAGTTGGGGTGGCTCGGGCATCTAGCCAGGATGCCGTCCGGTCGCCTCCCTTTAGAGGTGTTCAGGACATGTCCCACCCGGAAGAGGCCCCGTGGCCGGCCCAGGACTAGGTGGAGGGATTATATCTCTTGCCTGGCTTGGGAGCGGCTGGGGGTCCCCCCGGAAGAGCTGATGAAAGTGGCCGGGGAGAGGGCCGGCTGGGCCTCCCTCCTGAAGCTGCTGCCCCTGCGACCCAGACCCAGATGAAGCGGGAGAAGATGGAACTGAACAGGAAGCCACAAAACACCATGGAGACAGGACAAAAAAGGGCCAACTTGACCCACGGGTGTGACATTTAGGGTGTCTTGAAAAATATTTCTCTCTTATGTTGGAGGTTTTTAGGCTATTTAATGTTATTTAATCTCTCATCTAAATGGATAAATCACTTGAAAAACTGTTAAGAATCCCTCACAATTCCTCCATCAAAACATATAAACAAGAATATGACTTTTAATCACAATGTAGTAACTCAAAGGCTTTCTAACTCTGCTCCCAGCATTTTCTGTCATTCTGTTGGAAAATCTGATTTTTTTTTTTTCTGCAGTGTGACATTTAGCAGAGATCTGACAATGTGTATTTTCCAGATGAACCACAGGGAGCACTGGTAATGGGCTGCTGGGAACATTTGACATGAAACTAAATGTTTTAGATGTGACATTTTTCCTTCTCTCCAAGAATAGACACATATATAATTATATGCAACTAAGCTTAGAATGTCTTCTGGCATGTTTGAGAGCATCAAAATGCTCCTGTGTTGGATGAGCCTTGACAGGACCTGTTTTGGGAACTGAGTTGGTGGTTTCACAGTACACAATCAGTAAAAAAGATGTTCCTTTGTTTCGAACAGAAGCAGTTCCTTTCTGGGTGGGAAGTGATCCATTCCACCCAACTGATGCCTTCTGCCAAGGCCAACTGAACTGGCTCAATTTTAAAGGCCTTGTTAATGGACTGGAAAAATCACACAGATGTAATTTGCATGTGCCAATAGCAGTGAACCAGAATCCTGGCAAAGCAACTGGATGAGTCTAGCTCATAATATCTGACTAATGTTCTGGCTAAATGGGTGGAAACCATCTCATTGGTTTCTGACTCCCTGACCACAATATTTTCATCAAAGGATTCAAAGAGCTCAGAATGTACAGAGAAGGAAAGTTGCTCTGTTAATGAGCAATTACTTTAATTAAATTTGACTTCAGAGTCAAATTTTGAACTTGTATATGTATTTGGAATTGAACACCTGAACTATGCTATGCAATTAATCAGCAGCTTAGCTTCGGCAGCAAGACAGGGATAAATATGATGAAGAATACAAAAGTGAAGTGATCTGTTTCATTTCTTTTTCCATTGGGGTCACTAGGAGCCTGGAGTCAGCAGAAGTACACCCTGGACAGGTCACACAGGTCATTCAAACACACAGTTGTGAGCGTTTGAAATTTCAAACACACAGTTGTGAGTGTTTGAATGACCTGTGTTGGGGGTTCACTCAGTCAGTGTTTCTGAAACTGAAGAACATGGAGAATTCACAGGAAGAACTAACACAAAATAATTAAACTGATTCAAAACAAACATCATCTCTTTCAAATTTATTTTAACGCTATCCTGGTATAACGCTACTTAGTTCATAACACAAGTCATAAAAATGACTTATCCAATGTCAACACAGCTGCCACACAAGATAAAACAAAATCACAAATTGCAAAGTGTAGTTTTTTTTAATGATTTGGCATTTATCACCATTTAGATGCAAGTTACAGTATTCATATAGTCCCATTGATGTATTCTTAATTATGTATACAATTTCTGCTGTTTTTCCTTTTTTGTTATTTTTATACTTGCTCTGGTTTCAGGACAGGCTCTGGCTCCTGGAGGACATAAAGCTACTAGAGGTTAATGGAGTCTAAAATGCATGAACATACCAACACAAGCCCACTGCGTGAGGCTCTTTCAGGTCTGTGACACACTGGAAAAAGAAAACAGCTGAGGTGGGGGCACACCCAGCACTGATGGATGAGGTTAGACTTTCAAATATAGTTCATACAAGACTCTTTGTGTCACGATCTCGCGGGGACGGAGGGTGGACCCAGACGCAGGCACAGGGTAATGGGGGAGAACAAAAGGTTTATTTTAAGCACTAAACACAAAATACTCCTCAGAAGGAGGGGATAAGGGCTCTCGGGCCAACACAAAACACCCGCGAGGGGGAAAAGTCAGGGAACAACAAACTATACCTCCCCGCGAACCGGGATGTCCGGGGAACGGACAAGCGGGGAGTCTGGACACAACGAGTTACGGGACACAGGCTGGAAGGAGAGTCCAGGGTGAGTCAACGGCAGGGTCCAGCACAGGAGACAGGCGAGGGAGACATCCATTAAATGACGTCCACAAAAGTCACAAAGAAAACGACCCGACAGCAGAAGCTGTCGGGGACGGGCCTTATGAAGGCCGGGTAATCCCGGGATCCAGCGCAGGTGCGCGACCTCCCGCTGGTGCCAGGACCGGGTTGGCGCCCCCTATGGGAAAGGAGGAGCGCCAGGCCCTGACACTTTGTGACATTAAAAGGTTTCTTTTTTATTTTTATTCCTGGCACACTTGTCACCACACACGCACCTACACACAAACACACACACACATACACACACAAACACCTGTATGGGTCCATATATATTAGAAGGACACCTCTCCTAAAACACATTTTTGGCGAATTAGGAGGATTTTTTTCCCAAATGTCACTTAAATATTGCTCACAAATATTGAACACACACAACCTACCGATAAATATAACAAGATGGTTAAGAGCCCTGCCTAATTAAGAGGACCTAATTAAATAACTAATTTTTGCCCATAAGAAACAACAAAATTGTTAGGACACCATTGTCTGGAAAAAAAACTATCAAGGGCCATTTACCATTAAAGAGATGTGGTCCAACAGGACTCAGGCAGGCTATCGTGGTCGGGGACGGAAGGCAGTCGGGTCTGTTCTCTGTGACCTTGACCAGTGTAAGGCCTTAGCTTGAAATATTAAAGTTTCTTCTGGCAAATTTGCATGTTTATGTAAAATCTAGGGAAAGCTTTATGGAAATTGATTTAGTAAAATTATTTTATTCGTGGTTGGTTAGTTTGGACTGTTTGGATCTTAGGGTGTGGCTCACACTGTAAAGCTGTGTGTGGGGCCTGCTATCAACTACTAGCTGGGGACTAGTCAGAACGGATGGTCACTCTCGGATCATCAGAAGTGGACAGGAAGTGATTCTCAACTTTTAGAGGTGGAGCGAGTTGACTCCTCCTAGGAGTGAGGCGGGAAGACCCTCCTCACTGAACTTTTTCTCTCTCTCCCTCACTTTCCAAAGTGTCAGCCTTTGTCAGAAGAAGAATCTGAACACACATTCACTCTCTCCTTTCAGAGCAGAGCCAAATTCTTTGATACATGTTGGAAATCTAATAAGAGAAATAAAATAGGGGTATAAAGCCAACAGGTTATATAATTTGCTGACCATTGTTTAAAAATTAAATGATGGTTTAATAATGATAATTGCTATATCCTAATAAGAAAACAATGATCACATAACTTACTTAATTGTGTATTGCATTTTTTTAAGGAAATCAATGGTTTGTTTGCAAAATACTAGCACCTCTCTCTCTCTCTGTTTCCAGGACAGTAGTTGGGGATCTACATTGGGGGTGACAACTATGTTCGAATGGACTCAGAAATTCAAAATGATCTGTGAAAGATGCTGGAGGACCCTGGATGAAGATGTGAATTACCTGAAGATCCTTCATCAGGGGACTACGAACTACAAATTCGAAAACCACTGTTTGATGTGTTTAACAATATATAATCGATGTTTTGTGATAATAAAGTTATTTGGGGATTTTCATCAGTAGTCAGATGCTATGAGAACTCAGGTATTTTTCTTGTTTTGATCAGCAGGGAAAGGGGTCATTAGGTAGGGAAAGGTACATGGTGAGGTCTAATGGGTCAACCACCCTGACCATGGACATTTTTGGTTTTGTTTCTGAGTGTCTCGTATGTGTTTGCCAGACTGTCCCCTAATACAAACTTTAGGCAAACTGGCTTGGAGTACCACAGGTGGTTGCCGACGACAGAGGGACCGTGAGAGAATTTTCCTGTCTAGAGTGTTTTGTTACGGCCACCGGGCCGCTTCGCCCCCCGGTCGATGTGTGTGTGTGTGTCTGTTGGCACTGCAGGTGTTGCTGCTCCGCTGGCTGTCCTGTCAGTTCCTGATTGGTGGACTTCGCCTAGTCTCGCCTTGGACCACACCTCCTAGCCTGCCAATCAGGAGCTGACAATCCCGGGGCAGCCGGTATTTAGGGCGTCGCGCTACAGGCGTTCGGGGCGACTGAGTGTCTGAGAAGTACGCCTCGATTCGGTGCCCCAATTCGTTCTCGTAGTAGACTTGCCTTAGTTCGTTTTCAGATGTTAGTTTTCTTCGCGGTTTTTGCTTCTCGTTTTGTTTTCGTTGATAACTCTCCCCTTGTTTTGAAGAGTCTCTTTTCGTTATCGTTTTCTTCGCATTTAACTTCACTGGGTTGCTCGCTTTTTGTTGTCGTTTTACCTCATATTTTGTGTTTCCCTAACAGCACTGTGTTTCTCGCTTTTCGTTGTCCTTTTACCTCGTGTTTTGTGTTCTCCTTAACAGCACTGCATTGCTCACTTTCAGTTATTATTGTACATCATTTTGTGTTTAAGACAATAAAGTCTGTTTTTCTTACTTTTACCCTGTTCGATCTCTCGAGGGTTTTCCTTTTCCTTTTATGCTTACGACCTCCCCATGTCACATCTGGAGCCAGTCGTAACATAATTGGGGGCTCGTCCGGGATTACCTTTAACTGGTTCCCGACTAAATTCCGGAGGGGATCACCAAAAAGGGGAGTTCCTATGGGTGTGGAAGGGGGAAGGATAGCTTTACTGTCGTGGGGTGCACGGAATCGATTTAGACATGTCTGATTTTGATTTGGACTGCTTCATGGTGAATCTGTCTCTTAGCGCCCTTAATCTCTGCCGGAAGGACGAGATGTTGCAGATTGCAAGTCGCTTCGACATCTCGTTCTCCAAACCTATCCTAAAATGTGAGTTGAAGGCTTTGATTGTGGAGAAGATGGCTGTGTTGGGGCATACATAGTTGCCGGCACTGGCTGAGCCAGTCCTGGGCCGTATCGTGATGGCCTCCGCTTTCCTGAAAAGCGGAGACAGGTCCTCGGATGGGACCACTGGTGATGACCGGGTGAGCGAGGAGAGACGTGGGCGGGTGCCGACGACCCTGTTCACCCTTCCCCGTTTCGATTCCGTGTCTGCATCCAGCGACGACCCCCGACACAAGGCGCGGCTGAAGGTCCGCCTCGCCCGTCTCCAGCTGGAGGCACAGGAGACGGGCGCACGGGTGCACAGGAGCGAGACGCCCAGATGAGGTTGTAGATTCGCCGGCTGGAGATTGAGGCCGACAAAGCCGTCCATCTTCGCCAGCTGGAGTTCACCAAGTTTATCTTGTCTCTGATCTCATTACTGGCTGCTTTCCCATTGCCGTCAGCTCCGGTCTGCCCATCCACGGGGTCGACCCCCTCCCTCGAAGTGTTGGACTCTCCTCGGCCTGCGGACTGTCACAACGCCGAACCAAGTAACATGACTCTCTTCCCAGCTTGTGTGATCACTCGCTCCCATGCACGCCAACAGCCCGGGCATCGTGCTCGTGCCACTTCTCTCCAGAGACACCACGGTGGTACCGGTGGACGGAGGCCAGATGCCACCGCCCCCAGATGCCGCGGCTGAGCTGGAGAGCTCCGCCATTCCCACACTGAGTGCTGATCCGCCATCCCTCCCGGTCTCCAACGAAGGACTGCAAGCTGCGCAGGAGGCAGACCCGACCCTACGTCGCTGCTACGCCGCCGTGTTGTAATGCGATGACACCGGTAATGACACTGTAGATTACTTCCTCAAGGATGGCGTCCTAATGCGGAGGTGGGTCCCGAAGACTGCTCCTGGCGAGGACTGGAACTCTGTGAAGCAAGTCATTGTCCCTGCTTCTTACCGTGCTCATGTCCTGTCGGTGGCACATGAGAGTGAATGGTCCGGTCACTTGGGTGTCACAAAAACATATAACCTTATCCTCAGACACTTCTTCTGGCCAGGGCTAAAGACCGATATGGTTAATCACTGCCGTAGCTGTCACACCTGTCAACTCGCAGGGAAGCCGAAACAAGTCATCCCTCCTGCTCCTCTGCACCCGATTCCTGTGGTGGGAGAGCCGTTCGAACGCGTATTAATTGATTGTGCCAAGAACCAAGAACCAATACCTGCTCACCATCATGTGCGCCGCCACGCGATTCCTGGAAGCCGTCCCTCTGCATAATATCACCACTCGATCTGTGGTTAAACACTAGTAAAATTTTTTGCTACTTTTGGTTTGCCTCAAGTAATCCAGAGCGATCAGGGGACCAACTTTCTGTCCAGATTGTTCCGACAGGTCACCCAAATGCTGGATATTCAGCACATATCAGCTCTGCGGTCCCTCGTAGTTTCCAGGTGGCCGATAAAGTACTGGTTCTCCTTCCGGTACCCGGTTCCGCTCTCTCCACGAGGTTCGCTGGCCCCTGCGAGGTGCGGGAACGTCTCGGGAAAATGGACTATCTCATCCGAACCCCCGATTGGAACCGCAAGACTCGCGTGTGTCACGTGAATATGCTCAAGGCGTACCACACCCGTGACGCGTCCGTGAGCGTCCCCTACCGTTCCGCGAAGTTCCGCGGTGACAGTCACCTCGTCTCCTCCTGTCCCGCGGGACAACAATTTAAAAGTTAGTCTCCCCAAAATAACCGCTCGATTAGTGAACTCCGAGACCTGGAAGTCGTTCCCGTCGTCCCTGTAGCACCTCTCCGCTGAGCAGCAGCGAGGTGTCGGGTTGGTCAACCGTTTTCAGTGCCTCTTCGGGGATGTCCCGACACGCACCACTGTCTGCCAACATGACATTCTTGTGAGCCACACTAAGCCCATCAAACACATGTACATGTACAAACACAGGTACATGTGTACCGCATTAATCCTGTCAAGCGCGCGCAAATGAAACAAGAGATGGATTATTTGCAAAGGCATGGGTTCGCGCGGTGCAGTTCAAGCCACTAGAGTTCCCCTTGCTTGTTGGAGACCAAAACTGACAGAACGCCGTGGTTCGTCACCGACTACCGCAAGGTAAACGGCGTCACGGTTATGGACTCATACCCTTTGCCTCGCATGGAGGATTGCATTGACAATTTAGGCACGGCAAAATACGTGACAAAACTTGATTTATTGAAGGTTTACTGGCAAGTCCCGTTAATGGAACGCGCTTCCCAGATCTCCGCCTTCGTAACTCCCGACTGCTTCCTGGAGTACACTGTTATGCCTTTTGGCATGTGCAACGCCGCAGCAACCTTCCAGCGTCTGGTCCACACGGCACTCGCGGGGCTGGATCACTGCATCGCGTACCTAGATGACTTAATTGTCTATGGCACCACCTGGAAAGAGCACATTGCCACACTTGAAAAGGTTTTTGTCTGTTTGGCTCGTGCGTTGCTCACCCTTAATCTTGCCAAATGCGACTTCGGACAGGCTTCGGTAACATACCTCGGAAGACAGGTGGGTGGGGGACAGGTGCGGCCCGTGGAAGCCAAGGTTACAGGCGATTTCCCCACGACAAGGAGAGCCCTCCATAGTTGTCTGGGAATGGTGGGTTATTACCACAGTTTCTGTCGAAACTTCACCATCGTACAACCCCTCACTAGTCTGTTAAGCCCGAAGTCCACCTACAAATGGTCATCTGAGTGTCAGAATGCGTTCGATAGTATTAAAACCCTCCTCTGTAGTGCGCCGGTCCTTGCTGCTCCGGATCTGATGAGGCCGTTCAAGTTAGAAATCGATGCCAGTGCCGTCGGAGCGGGTGCCGTATTGCTCCAGGAGGATTGCGACGGAGTAGACCATCCCGTCTGCTACTTTTAGTGAAAGTTTAACAAACACCAGCTAAACTATGGCACTGTTGAAAAGGAGACTCTCGCATTACTACTCGTGCTTCAACACTTTGAAGTTTACGTAGGATCCAGCACGCTGCCCATCGTCGTTTTCATGGATCATAACCTGCTCATTTTCCTGTCCCAGATGTACAACCACAACCAGCGCCTCATGCGGTGGCCATTAATTGTGCAGGAATACAATCTGCGGATCAGACACAAGTGCGGTTGTGAGAACGTAATCGCTGACGCGTTGTCCCGAGCGTGAGATGCCGATGGGACTATGAAGGTAACGGTGGTGCTGGGTTGCCAACTGGTTTTGTTTCGGTGCTTCGTGGTGTTGGTAATAGGGTCATAGCATGTCCAGCTCTGTCTACCTGTACAACCCTGACAATAAAGCGGTGTTTAACAGAGTTCTCGTGTCGCACTTTGGTTCTCGTCTGGTCCGTGACACAGACAGGCCGACAGAAAACACTGGAAAGTCTTGCATAAGTGCTAAGGACAATCTGGCGACAAGGTCGAGGAGGACTGGGACCTAAATAGGGTCCTTGTGATTGCCCCAATAGGCCACCGGTGTGCAGGCATGAAAGAGAGCTCGAGGGTGGGGCTGCGCTCTCTGTAGCTGTGACAGATCCCTATAATATTACACAGCAAAACTTGGCATGAGCCAATAGCTACATTTCAGGACTAAGTTTCACATTCAGAAGGTAACAGTGGCTTAATTAATTAAACCAATGTTCATCTTTGGTTGGTACCTGTTTCCAGTTGGTACCTGATACCAGTGGTGATGGAACCAGATTTAATTTCATATACCGTATTTTTTGGACTATAAGTGACAGATTTACCATATTTTCATGACCATAAGGCGCACCTAAAAGTCTTAAATTTTCTCCAAAATGTACGCCGCTCCCTATGGTACGGTGTGCCTATTGTGTTTTTGTGAGACGCGAATGTAGTAGAAGACAAGGGGCATGGCGAGAACGGCAAGGCGCGTGGCGTGAACGTGCGGACGGTGCATAAGAAGAGCACGAGCCGTCAGCGCATGCAATGAGGAAGTGCACGTGCGCTCTGAACCAGGACTAAATCAGGACTAAATCAGGTCTAAACCAGGTCTGAACCAGGACTAGACCAGTAAAGTGAAACATGCTTTTGGCTGTTCATAATTTTCACAATGTCTGGTTTGCACTGATATGTTCCGCGTCCGGAGCCCGGAGATGTTTTACCGGTACGTTTTACCGTGCCCGCGCCCACGCCCTATAACCCGGTGCGCCTTTTGTATGTGTTAAATACCAAAAAGACACCCGTAACTGAAGCTGCGCCCTATAACATGGTGCACTCTATGGTCGTGAAAATACGGTAATTTAATAATTTCATTGTTTGGCCAGGGTTGCGACTTATAGTCTGGAGCAACTTATATGTGAAATTATTAAAACAAAAGCGACGTAGAACAGGAAGCGGCGAGGGAGAGAGTCTGGGCGCATATGCTGCAGATCTCTGTTTTTATGCCAGGCATACCTTCCCCGCCACAGTGCAGGACGAGCTGGCACTCCAAGCTTTTGTCTGGGGGCTTTGGCCAGAGCGACATCAAGAACACATCCGCCTGTATGCACCAAAGACCTTGACGGCAGCCTTAGCTGAATCAGAGCGGGTTGAACATGTGCTGTCCATGGGAGACCGCTCCAACAAAACAAGGCGTCAGACCACCTATGAAGGGAGTGATGACGAAGAGATCACCCGCCAAGCCACCACTACACCACCCCTGCAACGACCCCGATGAGGAGCTAGGAGAACAGCTTGGCAGCCAACGGAAGGATGTAACCGGTGCGGAGAGCCAGGTCACGTCGCACGTTACTGCCCAGCACCAGCACCCCCAGCCTCCGTTAAACTAGAGCCACCCGGAACTGTCACCCACAACTCATACTCCCAAGTCCCTTTGCCAAGTCCCAGTTGCATCTGGGTTGCCTGGGCTGGACCAATGGACTGTACTCTTAATGACACTCCATGCAGAGCCCTGGTGGATACAGGGTCCACCATTTCGCTGGTCCGTCCTGGAATGCTACCTGGTACAGATGGCCCAAGACCATGGGGTTGGAGACCCACTAAGTCAAATCAAATCAAATCAATCTTCATTTATATAGCGTCTTTTACAATCAAAAATTGTTTCAAGGTGCTTTACAGAATCCCAGGGCCTAACCCCAGATAAGCAACAGTGGCAAGGAAAAACTCTCTGTAACCCTTTAACAGGAAGAAACCTTGAGCAGGACCAGGCTCATGTAGGGGGACCCTCCTGCTGATGACCGGCTGGGTAGAGAGAGAGAGAGGAGAGGGAGGACAGGTAGAGAATAGAATAGGTAGAGGATAGAATAGGTAGGAGAGGAGAAGGGGGAGAGGAGGTGAGAGGAGAAGAAAGGAGGGGAGAGAAGAAGAGAGAGGAGGGGAGAAGAGAGGAGAGGCACAGAGCATAGAACTACACATAGAAATACATTTTATGAAATAAGCAGCCGGTTGAGTGGGTCAGCAGGGAGGTTGTTGCAGTTCTGAATGCAGCGATACCTGTAAATGAATACAGAAGGGGGGGGGCAGAAAAACTACACAGGAAATAGCATTACTATTCTACTGATGAAGCGGAGAGGAGAGGAGAGGAGAGGAGAGGAAACCGAACTATGTGGTGACAGAGGCCTGTCAGGTGATCATGTTTCTGGACCCCGTCAGCCTCAGCCTATAGCAGCATAACTAGTACCTTAAACTAGTGATTAGACGATCCCTTAAGTATGATAATTTGCCTGCCTATGATAGTAACTGGAACTACAGGGTTAGTAACAATAAGCTTTTTCAAAGAGGTAGGACTTAAGCCTAATTTTAAAAGTAGAGATGGATGATATTGGACATTGACATGGATGGAGCTAGGCCTCTAAGGACCTTGTAGGTCAAGAGGAGGGTTTTAGAATTATTCTAAATTTAATGGGCAGCCAATGAAGAGACGCCAGTATAAAAGTTATGTGATCTCTTTTGTCAATACCTGTCAGAACTCTGGCTGCAGCATTTTGGATCACCTGGAGGCTTCTTAATGAGTTATTTGGGCACCTTGAAAATAAAGAATTACAATAGTCCAGCCTGGAGGTAACAAATGCATGGACTAACTTTTTGGCATCATGCCACGTCAGTAACTTTCTGATCCTTGTGACGTTCCTCAGGTGAAAAAGCTTGGTATAACCACAGTCACTTGTGAAAGCACCAGAATGCTGGGCAAAGGATCTCTCCAGGTAACTGTTGCTAGCCACACAGTTAATCACAAGTTCTGGTTGGCCAACATACAAGACCCCTGCATCATCAGGCTGGATCTGCTAACCAAGTGGGAGGCTGTGGTCGACATTCACAGAACTACAACTTTGAAATCCGTCACTGGTCTGGCTTCCTTCATGCCAACGCAGATGCTTTGTCCCAGCGCCCTTGTGAAGTTGAACAGTGCCGGTACTGCCAGCGTGTGGAGGACCGGTACACTGTGAACCTAACGGTATCAGCCCTGCAGCCCATCTCCTTGGATGACAAGAGTTGTCCCCAGGTCTCAGCATCAACAGCAGCTGACAACAATGGTTTGGAAACCATTGATCTCCAACAGCTCCAGCTTGACCAGAGCCAACCCTGTCTTCTCTTAGGGTTGAGATTGGATAGAGACCGGCCAACGACCAGCATGGAACGCAGTTTCAGCATTGGACCCTGAGACCTTTCAAGATGAAATGTCTGTTCTTGGTGTTGGATTTTATCGAATAAATTTCCTCAAAAAGATGCGACTTATACTCCGGTGTGACTTATGTTTTTTCCTTCTTTCTTCTGCATTTTTTGGTTGGTATGACTTATACTCCAGAGCGACTTATAGTCTGGAAAATACGGTAATTTTTATGAAGTGGAAGAGGAGGACAGACCAGAGACATAGGTGCATAGTCACAATTTCAGTGGAAATATGTAATTAAAAATCCAGTTTTACACATTGATGAGGTACCTAATAATGTCTAGAGGCTGACCAAAGGGTAATTTGGACAGTCAAGACTATGTATGAACTACACTAATATGTTATGTGTTGCTAAGCTATGAAGTTAGCTTGAAATTGGATAAAGTCCAGTAAACACAAACCTTATCTACACACAGGGTTATATTAATTTCTAGAATCATTTTAAAGCTGTAGGTACACTATGTAGCAGTGCCTTTTCCTTTAACTTTTGCATGATTCTGAGTCTTTAAATGCCACGTATTCATACAGGGTCAAAATTCAGTATTTGGTTTATAGCTGGTGTTGGTACTCCCATTGGGGGAAGATGCACATGGATATTGGACAGGGATGTAACACAACATTTTGAAAAATACCTGTATTAGGACTGTGTGAGAGCCAATCACATATAAGAACTTATAAATACGTGTGAATATTAATGAGGCCTTGCAGTACCACAAACTGTGTTTGAGGGAGGTCACTGTGCTATTACACAGAATACACAAAAAATGGGTATATGTGAACAAAAAGGACTTGAGCAGAAATTCTGGATTTGAGCTCCTACCACCTAAATAAGCACATGTGAGCAATAAAAAATTAGCAGGACATCAACCCTTGCTGACGTGGAACGTGGGATACACCCTGAGAGACCGAGGCAGACGAAGGCATACCGCAGCGGGATTAATGATCCTGGAGATAGGGAAGGGACCAACAAAACGAGGAGCTAGTTTACGGGATTCAACCTGTAATGGTAGCTCCTTGGCTGCTAACCACACTCACTGACCAGGTTGGTATGCAGGGGCTGGTCTTCTCCTGCGGTCTGCTGCTTTTTTGACCCTGTCTCCCTGACGGACTAGGGTCTGGCAGGCAGCCGCCCAGATACGACGGCAACGGCAGACGAGGGCATGGGCGGAGGGCATGGACACCTCCAGTTCGGAGTTGGGGAAAACTGGAGGTTGGTAGCCAAAAACACAATTGAATGGGGACATACCAGTAGCAGAAGTGGGCAGGGAATTGTGGGCGTACTCCACCCACGTCAGGTGTTGGCTCCATGACGCCGAATTCTGAGCCACCAGGCACCAGAGGCTGGTTTCTAGCTGTTGGTTGAGGTGCTCCATCTGACCATTTGCCTCGGGGTGGTAACCAGAAGTGAGGCTGGCTGTGGCGCCGATAAGCTTGCAGAACTCCCTCCAGGACCGTGAAACAAACTGGGGCCCCCGATCTGACACTATGTCTCGTGGGAATCCATGGATCCTGAACACCTCATTCATCATGACTTCTGCCAACTCCTTGGCAGAAGGCAACTTGGGTAGTGCTATGAAATGAACCATTTTAGAAAACCTGTCGACGACTGTTAAAACTGTGTTGTTACCCTTGGAGATCGGGAGCCCCGTGACGAAGTCCATGGAGATCTCAGCCCAAGGTCTGGATGGGATGGAGAGAGGCTGCAACAAGCCTGCGCGAGCTCTGGAGGAGGTCTTGTTCCTGGCACAGACTAGACACGCCTCAACGTACTCCCGAACCTCCGGTTCCATGGACGGCCACCAGAATCGCTGCAAGATGACAAACATGGTCCGGCGTACACCCGGATGGCAGGTAAGCAGGGACGAGTGGGCCCAGTGGATCACTTGTGGATGCAGCTGGATAGGGACAAAGAGCCGATTCTCTGGGCACCCACTGGGGGGAGGAGTTTCACCATTCGCCTGCTTCACCTGAATTTCTATGGGCCAGGAGACTGGTCTGACCACACAGTTAAGTGGAAGGATGGGCTCAGGTTCCTTGGCCATGGGCTCAGTGGTGAATAGATGGGACAGGGCATCAGGCTTAGTATTTCTGGCCCCTGGTCTGTGCGACAAAACAAAATTGAACCGGTTAAAAAACATGGACCAACGGGCCTGTCGTGGATTCAAACGCTTGCCGCTTCGTATGCATTGTAAGTTCCTATGGTCGGTCCAAACCAGAAATGGGTGTTGTGCTCCCTCCAGCCAGTGCCACCACTCCTCCAAGGCCACCTTAACAGCCAGCAGCTCTCTATTACCCACATTGTAGTTGAGCTCGGCTGCCATCAAGCATTGTGACAGGAATGCATAGGGGTGCAGCTTGTTATCTTGTTCAGCACGCTGAGAGAGAATGGCTCCAATCCCCTCACTGGAAGCATCAACCTCCACCACGAATTGACGGTCAGGGTCTGGGAGCGTGAGGATGGGTGCTGTGGTGAATTGACGCCTCAGCTCTTGGAAGGCGGCTTCCGCCTCAGTAGACCAGTGAAACGGCACCTGCGGGGAAGTGAGAGAGAGGAGGGGGCCTGCTATCGTGCTGAACCCTCTGATAAACTGCCTGGAAAAGTTGGCAAACCCCAGGAATTGCTGAACCCTTTTGCGGCCATCAGGTGTGGGCCAATCGGTTACAGCGCTAACTTTAGCCAGGTCCATCTGAACCCTTCCAGGGGCTATGAAGAAGCCCAGGAAGGAAACAGTCTCAGTATGAAATTCGCTCTTTTCTGCTTTGATGAACAGCTGATTTGCCAGGAAGCGTTGTAAAATGAGCTCTACATGCTTCCCGTGAGTCTCCAAATCAGGGGAGAAAATCAGGATATCATCAATGTAAACATACACAAAAATGTCCAAGAAGTCCCTCAATACATCATTGATCATGGCTTGGAAAACAGCTGGGGCGTTCGTGAGGCCGAATGGCATCACCAGATACTCATAGTGGCCGGTGGGTGTGTTAAAACCGGTTTTCCACTCATCCCCCTCCCGAATGTGCACAAGGTGATAAGCGTTGCGCAGGTCCAGTGTCGTGAAAATCCGTGCCTGTTGTAACTGGTCGAAAAACGTAGACATAAGGGGAAGAGGATATCTGTTCTTGACAGTGATATTGTTGAGGGGGCTGTAGTCGATGCATGCGTGAAGGGTTCCGTCCTTCTTTTTAACAAAAAAGAAACCGGCTCCAGCAGGCGATGAGGATGGCCGAATCAAACCAGCTTTCAGAGAAGTATCGATGTAATCCTTCATGGCCTGCCTCTCGGGACCAGAGATCACATAGAGGCGAGCCTTGGGGATAGTAGCTCCTGGCAGTTCTATGGGACCTTGTCTTTACTAAAAACCTCCGCTAGGTGGTGGTAACAGCTCGGTATTGTGGTCAAGCCTATGGTCTCTGGGTCCATGGCAGAATTCAGCCTGTTAAGGGTCATCGCGTTAATCCTAGGGCGTGGGGGCCGGCAATGGTCTTCGCAATCCTCCCCCCACTCTATTATGTCTCCAGAACGCCAATTGATTTGGGGATTGTGGCGCACCAGCCACGGGATCCCAAGAATGAGGGGATGTTGAGTGGAGTTAATCAGATAGAGTCTTATGGATTCCATATGATCACTGACATGAATAGTTGCTGGCTCAGTGATGTGGGAAATGTCAAAAAGCTTGCTTCCGTTGAGTGCCGACTCAGAGGCTCGACTCGGAGTCCCATCCCTGTCAATGAGACTCTCGTCAACCCCTGAGTCAATTAAAACTCCTAAGGTGAGGTCTCTATGGCAGTGCGAGAGTCTGGCTTGAGTCAACCATCTGGACATGTGGGTGTCGGCTGTGAAGACACTCACCCTTGAACTTGCCTTGACGGGGCAGTCAGCAACGAGATGTCCCTGCATGCCGCAGGAGAAGCATCGACCCTCCCGAGATCGCCGGTCCCGCTCCTCCTGGGAGAGGTGGACCCTTCCCATCTGCAACGGTTTCTCATCCCGTTCAGGTACGGGTCGAGGGAGTTGATCGGGGGCGAGCCGTTGAGAACCGGCATGCCAGGGAGCCGCAGAGGGGCTGGGAACAAAAGCTGGGACAGACCTGGTACCTCGCCGCTGCTTCCACTCCTGCAGTCAGTTGTCTATGCAGATGGCGAGGCCTATGAGTGAGTTGAGGTCCAGGGGTAAATCCAAGGGAATGAGGAGGTCCTGGATCGGGTCTGAGAGACCCTTTACAAAAGTGTCATACAGCGCCGTGGAATTCCAACCCCTCCCCTTCATCAGGGTGCGAAAGTGGATGGAGTAGTCGCACACCCAGTCCGTTCCCTGCTTCAGTCCACCCAACTCTCGAGCCTTCTCCCTGTCCATCACCACCAGATCAAAGACAGCTCTGAGAGCCCCAGCGAACCTCTCCGACGTGGCGCAGATGTCGGAGTTCTTGGCCCACTCCGTCGTGGCCCGCGTCTGGGCTCTACCCATGAGGCTCGTAATCATAAAGGCCACCCTGGATCTGTCTGTGGGGAAGTCAAAAGGCGAAAGCTCAAAATGAAGCTCACATTCAGTGATGAATGCCCTGCTCTGTCCGGGGTCTCCAGAATATCGCTCCGGGGAAGCCAGCCTCCTGAACACGCCAGCGGGGGCGACTGTGGGAAAGGACGCTTGAGTGGTGGTGGGCTGGACGACCGGGGCGGCCGCGTCGCTGGAGAGGAGGGCAAGAATCTGTTCCACCTGGGAGCTGAGAAGGTCTACCTGAGCGCTCTCGAAGCCGCTAGCCTCCCCTTGGTGATGAGCAAGGACCTTGACCTCTTGGCCCAGGGCTCTCACCTCCTCCTCCTAGCGAGTGAGTCTGGCAGCGTGGTGATGTATCGCTGTACCCATCTGATCCGGCTCTGCCGAGTCCATTCTGGCCAGTGTGTACTGACAAGAAGCAGTTGGTATGACTCGCGTGCAGAGTTTCCAAAGTCTTTATTTCTATAAACTAAAAGCGCCTCCTATGAGGGATGAAACAAAGTAAAATAAACTAAAAGTGCCTCCTATGAGGGATGAAACAAAATACAATAAACAAAACGCCTCCGATGAGGGGTGAAACTAATACAATGAAACAAAACAATCATGACTACGAGAAAACGAGCTGGCGATCACACCAAGAAACAAGATACTGGACTATGAGCACACGGGGTAATGGGGAACAGCTGGACACAATCAGGGAGGACACTTGGACAGGTGGCACATCAGGAAGGGCGAGTCGGCTGAAACAAGAGGAGAGTGAGTTTCAAAATACAACCGGAAGTCACAAAACACCATGTAGACAGGACAAAAAGGGCCAACTAACCCTAACCCACGGGTGTGACATGTAGACAGAGAGATGAAAATGATGGATCCTTCGTGGCAACTCAGTACATATGTATATATAAAAACACATGAAGGATAGTTCACAGCATCCTGCACAAGTTTCTCTTATCTGTCATTGATCTATTGTGGAGCTGGCCCAGCCAGCCAGCCAGCCAGCCAGCCAGCCAGCCAGCCAGCCAGCCAGCCAGCCAGCCAGCCAGCCAGCCAGCCAGCCAGCCAGCCAGCCAGCCAGCCAGCCAGCCAGCCAGCCAGCCAGCCAGCCAGCCAGCCAGCCAGCCAGCCAGCCAGCCAGCCAGCCAGCCAGCCAGCCAGCCAGCCAGCCAGTCTTTATATTGTATTTATATAGCGTCTTATACAATAAAAATTGTTTCAAGGCACTTTAAAGCATCCCAGGGCCTAACCCCAGACAAGCAACAGTGGCATGGAAAAACTCCCTTTTCACAGGAAGAAACCTTGAGCAGGACCAGGCTCATGTAGGGGGACCCTCCCCCAATCTACTCCTAAAGACTCTGGGAACCACAAGTAGACCAGCATTCTGAGAGCGGAGCGGTATCATAAGGCTCATAAGGTATCACTAGCTCCTCCAGGTAGGATGGAGCTAGGCCTCTGAGGACCTTGTAGGTCAAAAGAAGGGTTTTAAAAAGTATTCTAAATTTAAAGGGCAGCCAATGAAGAGACGCCAGTACAGGAGTTATGTGATCTCTTTTGTGACTACCTGTCAGAACTCTGGCTGCAGCATTTTGAATCAACTGGAGGCTTCTTAAAGAGTTGTTTGGACACCCTGATAAAGAATTACAATAGTCCAGCCTGGAAGTAACAAATGCATGGACTAAGTTTTCAGTATCATGCCGCAACAGTAGCTTCCTGATCTTTGTGATGTTCCTCAGATGAAAAAAAAGGCACTTCTAGAGACTAATTTGATGTGTGAGTTAAAGGAGAGATTTTGATCGAAAGTTACTCCTAGATTCCTTACAGAAAGACTAGATGCTAAGGAGAAACTATCTAGTGTGATAATGTGATCTCACCTATCCCTTAAAACAGGACCAAACACCATGACCTCAGTTTTTCCTGGGTTAAGGAGAAGGAAATTTGAAGACATCCAGGACTTTATGTCCTTAAGACAGGTCTGGAGCTTCACTAACTTCTGTCTCCTCCGGTTTCATGGATAAATAAAGCTGAGTGTCATCAGCATAACAATGAAAATTTATCCCATGCTGCCGAATAATGTTCCCTAAGGGAATCATGTAGAAGGTGAAGAGGATTGGTCCAAGTACAGAACCTTGAGGAACTCTGTGGCTAACCCTACTGTATGAAGAGGGAACACCATGGATATGAGCAAACTGGTATCTATCAGATAAATATGATCTAAACCAGTCTAGTGCTGTCCCTTTAATCCCAATCATATATTCCAGTCTCTGCAACAGGATGCTGTGATCAATTGTATCAAATGCAGCACTGAGATCCAACAGAACTAGCATAGAGACCAGTCCATGATCTGAAGGTATGAAAAGATCATCAGTAACTTTAAGAGGTGCTGTTTCTCTGCTGTGGTGAGCTCTAAAGCCTGACTGAAACATCTCAAACAGGCTGTTCCTCTGCAGTTGCTCCAGTAACTGAGTCACCACCACCTTCTCAAGAATTTTAAAAATGAAAGGAAGGTTGGATATTTGCCTATAATTTGCTAATACGTCAGGATCCAGTGATTTTTTAAGCAATGGCTTAATGACTGCGACCTTGTAGGACCGGGGTACATAACCTGTCACAAAGGAACCATTGATCTGGTCCAGGATATGACTCCCTATCAATGGTAAAACATCCTTCAACAGATGTGTTGGGATGGGATCTAAAAGACACGTGGTGGTCTTGGATTTCTGAATCAGTGATGACGCCTCAGCAAAATATATAGGGCTGAAGGAGTTTAAGGGCTCGTTGGAGAACCTGTATGTTCCCACGGTCAGCACATCTTGTGATGGTCCAGTTGTTGGGATTGCCTGCTTAGCTTTCCCTCTGATAGCTAGAACTTTATCAGTGAAGAAGCTAATGAAGCCTTCACCACTAAGGGAAGAAGGGATACGTGGGTCTAAAGCACTGTGACTCTTAGTTAAAAAAAACACACAGTGGTCCTGGGATTAGCACAGGGATCACTTCCTTAAAGTTAGCTACAGCATTATCTGAAAGACATCTGCTATAGTAAGACTTTGTTCTGAGCATAGAAGAATCCTTAATCATAAATGTGAAAGTGATCAAAGAATGGCCTGACAGCAGTGGGTTCTGATGGAACACTGACACATGTTCTACCTCAACACCATAAGTCAGAACTAGTTCTAGGGTGTGGTTGAAGGTATGAGTTGGTTGGTTTATCTGCTGGAGGAAACAACTGACTCAAGTAATGAAATGAAGTAATTTCTAAAGCTGTCATTTACAACGTCTACATGGATATTTAAGTCTCCAATGATAATGACTTTGTCTGTACTAAGGACCAAGTCAGATAAGAAATCAGAGAACTCAGATAGGAACTCTGAATGTGGCCCAGCAGGAGGCCGATATGCAACTACAAACAGTAGTGGCTTTTCTGCCTTCCGGTTCAGATGGGTGATGACAAGAGTCAGGCTTTCAAATGAACTGGAGCCATATTTTGGTCTAGGATTAATTAATAACTTGGAGTGATAGATTACTGCCACTCCCCCTCCTCGACCAGTAACACGAGGGATATGATAATTAAGATGGGTAGGAGGAGTAGATTCATTTTAGCTAACATACTCCTCCTCCTGAAGCCAGGTCTCAGTAAGACAAAATAAATCAATGTGATGATCCGATATCAGGTTGTGTATCAACAGGGATTTACACAAAAGAGATCTAATATTTAACAGTCCACACTTAATTGTGACATTAGTTTCTCCAACCTGTGCTTTAGTATTAATTTTAATAAGATTATGGTGATTGACTGCTCCTCTGCTCTGCGCTTGGTGAACTTTTAACCGTGGAACAGAGACTACCTCTATAGTGTTAAGTATGTTATTATTGGTGGATGAGTGTTCTATGGAAGCAGCAGACAGGTGTGTAAGACTACAACTCTGCATCCTGATCTGGACCCTGGTTTGTCAGGTCACTTTGGGTCTAATGAAATTAGCCAAGTTCCTAGAAATGACAGAGGCACCATCCCGTGTGGTATGAACACAGTCTCTCCTAATCAGACCAGGTTTTCCCCAAAAACTCTTCCAATTATCTATGAAGGACACCTGGTTTTGGGGGCTCCGCTGTGACAACCAGCAACGAAGCGAAGACATGTGGCTATACATTTCATTGCTGGCCAGATTGGGGAGGGGACCAGAGAATGCTACGGAGTCCTACATCTTTTTTGCGTACCTGCACGCCGAAATGTTAATTTTTGTGACCTCCGACTGACGAAGCCGGGTGTCGTTTGCTCCGACGTGAATAATAACTTTATCGTATTTTCGTTTACTTTTCGCCAGCAGCTTTAGATTGGCTTCAATGTCGCCCGCTCTGGCCCCCAGGATGCACTTGACTATGGTTGCTGGGGTCGGCTTCACATAGTGCAGGACTGAATCGCCAATTACCAGGGTCGGTTTTTCAGCGGGTGTGTAACTGAGTGGGGAAAAATGATTTGCCACAGGAAGTGTTTGGTGGTGCCCCGTGGGCCTTTGGTTTGGGCTACGCTTCCTGCGAACCGTCGCCCAGCTGCCCTGGCTAGTACCGCTAGCTGTAGCTATGCTAGGTGGCTCCGCAGCGGCTAGCTTCTCCTGGCTACTTGACGCAACTCCCAATAACTCCAAGCTGCTGAACCGCGTCTCAAGCCCGCTAAGCCTCTCCTCCAGAGCCATTAGTAAACTACACTTTCTACACTTGTCCACTTCACTAAAGGAGGCAGAGGAGACGTCACAACATTTTCAGGATTTGTTGTTAGAGTGAAATTAGGGTGAGACTACAGTGAAACTAGAGTGAAACCAACACATTGTGCACAGTACAATCAAATGAACTGCGGGAACTCACGTGACCGGAACCGGAAGCACCGTACAGAAGGACGAAGATGATGGATCTTCGCTCATGGCAAAACTGAGCCAGGGTTACACATATTCATGTTATTTTCATGGCTGATGTGATCATTATTTGGTTGTGCATTTGTCTATTTGTACTCTGTTTGATGATGGTTCATCTTTTTCCTGATTTGAGCAGTAAATATTTCATGAGCTGAGTTGTGAAATGAAAAGAAAGAAAGATTTCTTCAGATCCTGGTTTAGTGACCAGCTTTTGCAAGAAACCAGCCAAACAAAAAAACAAATGTTAGTTGAATGTCATGTACAAATGAGCAGATCTGGAGCTTTGGGCTGTTTTTGATTGTTGCAGCTGTTTTTGACAAAGCTGAAGTCAATACCAGGCAACAACAATCAAATCGCTTTTCTGTGTTGATCTATTTGCCTGAGGAAAAAAACAGAACTTCTGTATTTACAAATTGTGGAAGTTCTCTGTATGGAAGTTTAATATAAAAAAATCTGAAGGTCAAGTTTACCCTCTCCTGACAGCAATAAGTCACATACCCTTCTACCTTAGAGGAATCTCTAAGATACTGTACTTTTTCATAAGCACAGTGATGAAGGCTTTAATTTCACAGTGTGACCATTGTCAGATCCTTCAACCTTCCTGATGGCGATTCTTTTTACAGAAGAGCTCAAAGGGTGTAGCTGCAGGACAAGAGACAGATGTTCCTCCAGTTGGAAGGTCAACCATCACTTCTGGGGTGTCAGAGAGAGTGTAATTGTGTGTAACCACCTGATTGCTACATGGATAGTCCACTCTGTTCCTGATGCTTCTCCGCATATGTGGGTTGTTTTGAAAAAACTCCCCTTCCTTGTATGTGGCTGTAGGCCATTTTGTCGTCTGATCTGTAGGGTCAATGGCTCAAGTCAAGGGGCTTCACCTTGCTGTACAATGATGGCTTTTAGTTTGGGAAAAGATTGATGGCTTTTGTGATTAGAAGAGCATCAATACAGAACTTTAGATAGATCAGTCATAGGTCTTGTCCTGGAAAACAGAAACTTGGGATGAAATTTATAGAGCTGGTCTGGTGTGAAACAGCAACAGCATTATATGCTCCAGGACTTTTACAAGAAGTCTGCTCCAGCGTGTTATTGTCTCTCTTGAGAAGGTTATGAAATTATGTAAACTAGAGAAGACCACCGATAGCTTGACTTAGTGAAAGTCCCCAGCGACAATAAAAATCTCCTCAGGATAGTTGTTAATTTCAGGATAATTAAATTTTTAATCTGATCCCCCAGTTCCAATTTGACTTCGTTCACAGTGGTATGTAGACATCTACAATCACAATAGAATAGTATTATCTAAAACAGGAGAGCAGTGTGTTACCATGACGTTACTGGCTCAACACCAGGTGTTTACACAAGCAAACCTACAGATGATCCTCAGCTTAATCTCCACCATTTTCTTGATGCGTGAGCTGCTATTCTTGACTGCTTCTCTTGCCCTGCTTTGAACATTTTCCCTATATTTCAGTAGAGAGCACTTGAGGCAGTCATTTCAGAGCTAGAGTGGCTCGAGTAGGTCTAAACATCTTGGATCAATGTCCAATGAAGAGTGTACTGCTAGCAACAGAATAGGCACTGAACAGGACTGTGAGCAGGAGATTTTTTACCTCCGCCAAGGAGGCTATGTTTTTGCCGGTGTTTGTCTGTTTGACTGTGAGCAACATATTGTAACTCAAAATGTTATGGACTGATTTTGATGAAATTTTCAGGATTTGTTGGAAATGTGAAAAGGAAGAACTAGTTTCATTTTGGGGGTGATCTGGAAGGAATCCTGGATTCTGGATCACTTTGAAATTTTCATTAACATTGTGGTAAATGGGACCAAAAGGAATTGTTGCGCTTGGCGGAGGTCTGCACTCTCTGAGTACTTTCTAGTTTTTTTTAATTTAACATTCTAGCAGCATTTGCTGTTGATGTTATTATATTGACAATTGCTCTAGGCCAAATATGAGGCAGCTGACCTGCTATACTACAGTCAGACACACATGCACACACCTCATGGTAACCGATTATTATATATAAAAAAATTTACTTGTCTTATACTGATTTAACCAGGTGGGTTATTAGGGGATTAAATGTCATTGCAAATCTCTGCATTCAAAACTACATATGAGCAGTAGTATATGATGTTAACATTTCACATTTAATTTCCTTCTATATATGCATATTTCACAACTCCTTACTTGTCCATATCATATTTCTCTCTTTTTATTCATTTAGATCAGAACAAGTGCATAACCTAAATGAAAGGTAGGGTAGACTGCCTCGCACTGAGATCTGAAGAATGTAGGACTGTGTGTTAGGAGCTGGCAGGGCTGCCTCCAATTTCCTGGTGTGGGTCCCAGCCAGGAAATACTCCACCAAGTATTCGATGGAGTTTTGCACTCTGTCCGCGGAGTCGGGCTGGAATGAGCTGCTGGAACTCTTGCGGAGCCAAAGGTGGTGCAGGACCGCTACGGGCGTCAGCTCGCGCATACTATGCACCGGACCGAGCCGGTGACGCTTCTCATTTCGGGCAACCATCGCGAGTGCATTCCATTTTATTTGATCCCGTCGTATGGGTCTCCCGCGATTCTCGGATCTCCCTGGCTGGCGCTACACAACCCTCACATGGACTGGGTTTTGAGGACAATCGCGGCGTGGAGCATCACCTCACCTACCAGCCAGGGTCCAGGAACGCAAAGCCAGATGCCCTCTCTCGCCAGTTCATGGCCAGCTCCCCGGACTGCACGCCTGACCCTATCCTGTCACCAGTCTGCATCGTCAGGACGACGACCTGGCAGATCGAGGAGCGGGTGCGAGAGGCACAGCACTTCACCACAGACCCCGGAGGGGCTCCACCCAACACCCTGTTTGTCCCGGAATCCGCCCGCTCCGAGGTTCTGCAGTGGGGGCACTCCTCTAAGCTGGCTTGCCATCCTGGCACTACCTGGACCCTACACCTGCTGCGCCAGAGGTTCTGGTGGCCATCCATGACCCGTGATACCAGGACCTACATCGCGGCCTGCCCTGTCTGTGCCCGTGGGAAGTCGTCACACCAACCTCCCGCGGGTCTCCTCCATCCTCTGGCGGTGCCCAGACGCCCCTGGTCGCACATCGCGGTGGACTTTGTGACGAGGCTCCCGCCTTCCAAGGGCCCCAGGAGGAGGAGGAAGCAGCGGTGCTGCCAGTCCGGGTGCACCTACGACATCGCAGGAGGATCTGGCGACAGGTGTGTATTTCACTGCTCCGCTCCTCTGTGCAGTCGAAGCGCTGGGCGCCCGCCGATGACGCTCCTCCAGTGCAAGTCATTGATATGCCAGCCTACACAGTTTGGAGGATCCTAGATGTCCGCCAGCGTGGCCTTGGCTTCCAGTACTTGGTCCACTGGGAGGGATACGGTCCGGAGGACGGGATGTGGATTCCCCGCTGCCAGATCCTTGACCCGGACCTGCTTCGGGACTTCTACCAGGCCCACCCGGACAAGCCTGTTGCCTAACACTATGGAGTACCTGCTTGAGACAGAGATGACTCCTGTGTCTGGAACAATTTGAATCGATACCTTCTGTCCAGGCTGAAGTGCTGGTATCTCCTCGATGTTGCCTGTTGTATCCAGCAGCTTGTTGTCTCTTCAGCTCCTAGTCTTTCTGCTCAAAAGCTTTCAAGTCTGCCCATGTTGGCTTTATAGTTCTTGGGTTCACTGGAAGGGATGGTTGGATGTTGCATCCTAGTAGGAGCTGTGCTGGGAATGCCCCATGGAGTAGTGGGGTTGCCCTGTGTGTCATTAGAAGTTTGTGTGGGTCATCACACTTTTGCAACAAGGTATTCACAGTTTTTAACCACTCCTTCAGCTTCCATGTTACTTTGTAATGAGGGCTACTGGTATCATGCATTAAACTGTAAATATATGTGCAAAATCCGGCACTCTATGGTGATGGCTCATCTTTTCCCTTTTCATCAACAGTCCATCCATCATCAAGTGGTTTCTGTACTGCTAAAAGAGCTTTAGCTGTAGCAAAGAGCTGTTTCTTTCCCAACCTAGGGAGGTCAGCCGCTTACACACTAGATCTTCTTTCTGGGCTTTTTTGATCTGTTGTAACTTATGTGGTGAAGCCAGGGGTAGCTGAATAACATAATTAAATTTGAGCTTTCAGATCATTTTGTATTGTAAGGTTTTCTGTTGTGGCAGTACACCTGAGTGGAGTCCTTGAGAGAGCAACAGCTGCAACAAGGTTTTTCCTCTTTCTCATTGGTCAGCCCCCACTTTGCATAGATGTCTGTGACAGATGTGTTCATTCCAGTCTTCTTGCGCTTAAGGGATCATTTGCCCCCAGATGGTGGACAGGCTGTTAGAACCATCCTCTAGGTCCTCATTACTTTTGGACATGTGAGAACATTTTTATCTATCAAATGCATCCACTTATTAACACACACATGTATGTATGTATGTATGTATGTATGTATGTATGTATGTATGTATGTATGTATGTATGTATGTAATCACGTGTCCTTTAACAGACTCAGAGACAGCTTCTTCCCTAAAGCTGTCACAATTCTCAACTCTAGTCTGCACTGATAATTTTTTTGCACTGGGTGCTACCTGCACCTCCTTGTTTACTCTTGTCACTTTAGCTGTGCTTACTGTCACTTTACCCATACCACCATTATCTTGCACTGTGTAAATAGTTTTGTAGTAGTGTTTTGTAAATTACTTTTTTTATTCAATGTGTATGTGTACACTCTATGTGGCAGCTCTGAATCTCATGTCACTCTGTGTCATGACAATAAAGGCGTTCAATTCAATTCAATTCAATTTATGTAACCCCACATGCTTTCAGACAAGTGGCCTTCATATGAATCATTGTTTTTGTCCATACATGTAGGAGGGAGTGAAGCCGTACAGGGAGTGAAACATCCACTCCTTCCAGGGCAGAGAGTGAAACAAGAAACACATGCAAACTGCATTCCATATCCATTTTGAGTTGTTATTCTTGTGTTAGAACTGAATAAAAGAAAGACAGAATGACAGAGGGTGTGCTCAACTGACCTTCTGCTTGTTCTCCCTTGCAAGGCTACCCCATGTTTCTGTGTTTTTGTTAATTCACTCGGCTACTTTGTTAGAGTTTAAATGATACAACCCTTCTCAGACACCAAGCTGGCCATCATCTCCTCCAGCTCCTTTTCGCACCGAGATTGCCTGGGTTTCTTTGTGTACCTGGACAACCAAAACCTCCAGCCTGATCAAAAACACCCTCTTCCTGAGGAAAAACATCAACATCTCTGCTGCCATTCTAGGCAACTTTTACTACTCTGTGATTGAGAGTATCCTTACCAACTGTATCACAGTCTGGTATGGAAACTGCAAAGTACTGCAGAGGGTGGTGAAAACCACCCAATGTATCAAAAGGACTTGATCCTCCCGCCATGGAGGATGTCCAGAAGAATCGATATCTACGACGGGGTCACAGCATTCTCAAGGACCCCTCTCATCCTTCCCACCCTCTGTTCCAGCTCCTCCCCTCCAAAAGGTGTTACAGGAACCTCAGGACGAGAAGCAACAGGTTTAAGAACTGCTTTTTTCCTTTTGCTTCTTCATTCTAAATGTCATGACTTCTGATTTTACTTCTCTGTTAAACTTTCTTTGTTATCTCTGGAGAATGTTTGATCTTTTAACTTTAAGTTTTTGTCAAGTACTGTTCGAAGGCTGTACCTCAATTTAACTCTAATTCGAACTACTGCCGAATTAGTGATTTCTGCAAGCATCCACATTTTTGGACGTTTCAAAGAAAAGCAACCACATCAGATTATTTGACTCTGACCCTGAAGAGTCATGACCAGATTCCAGCCAGTGAGTGTCTGGTATCCAGTGGCCAGCTGATCAGCCTAACTCCATCAGCTCATCTCTACTGCATCCTTTTGGTGGGATGAACTCCTGTCAAACCCATGGGCTCACCAGAGGAGACTTGTGCCGATTTCTGGGCCAGAGGAGCCTGAGGGACCTTGTGGTTTAGGATCAATTCTTTATATGTAAAACTCCAACTTTTCGAACCACTATAACTCACCCAACAGCAATCCCTGTTAGAAACCTTAATCCACCAGTCATTTCACTATCACACCATTTATTTTTTATTTTCATTCCACTGTATGTTAATTGTTTGTAAATTTGTCATATATCTTCAGTTTTCAACACTTTTACAATTTAGAAGTATAAATGAGTATCCCTGACTTAGAGGAAATGCTTTCCATCATGAGAATGACAAAATTACTGAGCAAATCTAGTTTTGTTTTTTCCTCCAATGTAATGGTGGTGGTGTCTCAATTAATGTGTGCACATCTAATTAACAATTACATCTGTTAATTACTTGATTATATTTTGATACAATTATAAAAAGCAAAGTAGTCTTTACCTGAAGCACATAACTTGGGGAGGGATGTCATCATCATTTGTGATTTGGTCATGTGCTGAGAAGAATGATTAGTGGTTTGTAATCTGTCAGATTCTCGAGAATGCCAGAAGGTAAATTTGAAATCTCTCACAGCCCCAAGTGACAACGAGGGCCTCCTTTTCAATTTGGGTGTTCCTGTGCTATGTGTCGGTCAAGCTGAGATAAGACCCCTCCTAACCCATAGGAGAATGGATCTGCCGACACCCTTGTCAGTCTCTCTGGGCTGTCCTATGCAAGAACAGCAGATGAGCTGTGTCACAGCTGTGGAGAGGACAGCCTCGCCCACACAGTTTCTCCTTTGCACCGGTGGCCTATCAGGGCAATCAGAGAGGCACAATTTAGTTCCCAGACCTACCCCAGTGCCAGATTGTCCACTGCAGAATGCAGTATTTTCCAGCATTTTTTCTGCCTGCCTGTCTGCCCGTTTTTGACCCTGCCTGTTTCTGACCTGCTTTGTCTGTTCCCCGGTAAACCTGTCTATTTTTGGTTCTTGAGATCCTGTTGCCTGCCTGCCCATTCCCAACCCAGCCTGTCCACGACTTTCCGATATGGCCTGACTCCCAGTACACCCAACTGCCTTCCGTTCCTGACCAAGATACCCTGCCTGAGCCCCTGTGGACTACGCTGCTTTCTGTCCCTGACTTCGCCCTCGCCTGGGCTTGTGCAGATCCCAGATCCCTGCAGGTCTTGCTGGTTCTCTCTGTGCAACCCAGTCAATAAAGCAATGTGTGAACTGATGATTGTGTTGCACTTTGGTTCTTGTCTGAGTCCTGACAGAGCTCAGTTAGTTTTTCACCTTTTCAAAGGCATTCAGTTGGTCCTTTCCTCATATCCACATCCTCATATGGTGATTGTGGAATAATGTTTCCACACTTCCTGCCAAGTCACTTTCTTTAATTTCCCCTCTTATTTTAATTTTACTTGAAATTTTTGCTTTTCAAAATGCCCTGTCCATCTTGCTGCTATCTCCATTTGCCATGTTGGTTTTCACTGTAATTCAGGAAGATGCTCACTTGAGAATGACAATGGTGCAAGCAGTGCTACATACATAGGGAGACGGGGGCCCTCTCATTGATCTGTCTCTGACAGATTGTGTCATTGGAGCTTCCATATGTCAGTCATTGAGAGCACTTTCTCATTTTCTCATACCTTATAAGCCCTTCAAAATCCCTTTTTTTTAAAGTGTGGTGCTATAACACCTTATGTGCATTTCAAATCGGGTACCCATAAAAGAGTCTAGCCACCTTGGAAATGTGTTCTGCCATAGATAATGTCAATTGATTTTCAATGATCAACATTCTATTAGATCTTTAATGGCAACTTGCTTTGGCTGGAGCTGCTTTGGGGCTTTTGAATATTTTTAGCTATCAGGGGATAAGAGTTATCAGAGGGTAACTGGGAATTAGAAGAAGCAGGTGGGTCAGGAACAGGCAGGGTCTGACCCAGGCAGAAAGAAAGTGGAGGAAAGTCATACATCATACAGAGGACTATCTATCACTGAGTGTGTGGGGACCGGGGCTTAACTAGAGACGGTGATTAGCAGAATGTAAAACAGGTGTAACTAATGGGGGAAGTGGAGAAGGTGAAGAGGTGTGGTCCAGAAAAGTTACTGCAGCCTGGCTAGTGAGAGATAGGGAGCAGTGGAGAAGGTGAAGTGTTGTCTGGAAAGGTCCTGACAGCCCAACATGTGACACCAATTCCTTTTAAATGTTCATTTATGGCTGTGACATGAAGATGTAGCTAGGTGTTTTTCTAATATCAGAAAGAGGTCCACAGTGGTCAAAGTGAATAAGTGACTTAGGCTGTTTGAGTCAAATACAGGGTTAAATTTGAGTAGTGAAGAAACATTTACATTCAGCACTGTAAGTTAGGGTGGGATCAGCCTTACACATGTATGGTTAATTTGTGCATCTGTGGACTGGAGTGTGTGGGTTTCCTTTGTGCATTGACTGCAGCAGTTTTTGTTGGGCTGCAGAGTGCAAGGGGTCTGACTGCTCATGGCAGTATCTGCAGTTACTGCAGAATGGCGACTTCTTTCATATGCTGTCTCCAAAGGTCTCTATAACCCCAGGAGGAATAGGTAGCTTTTTCCATTATTATTTTTTTCAGTTTAAAAAAAAAAAAAAAATTTTCCATTTTTAAACTTGGGGTTTTGAAATGACTAAGTAACTAGACTATAAACTCAAACTACCACAGTGATCCAAAAATGTCACCCTGCCATTTGCTGCATTAAAACTCCATTTGTTTTACAATGTGATCTATTTTGTGTATTTTGTTTTACTCTTTATCTGCCTCTCTATCTCACACACATACATTCATTCTGCCTAAATCTGTTCATTAATGATTCTTAGGTTGGCCTTTTGGAGCAGCTACACATTGCTAACAGGCCTGATTGATTGGACGCTGAAGCTCTAAGTCCTTTAATTAATAATCACTCAGACAAATACACACACACAGACTTGCCCTCTTAGTGCCACTGTCCAACTCACCTGCCAATACAGGTAAAACTCTGTGCTGACTTGGCTCTGGGTTCCACACTACAGAAACCATCATTTGTCTTCAAAACTGTATGCAGGATAAAAAAGTGTATCAATAAAATTCTAGTATGAAATTGCTTGCTGGAGCTGATTACATGAAAACATTAAGACACATTTAATGTTCATTTTATGTGGGGTTATTTGTTTTTGTTTTAGTACTAAAACATTATAAATGCTAACAGACCAACCAGTTACACCAGAATAATTTCCATAAATATCAACTGGTGCTTGCCACTATGTGAATTAGATGAAGCAATATTCCATATTTCCCTATAACAGGTTCAACCCACTTGCAGGCCATCACGATGGCCACATGCACCTGGCCGCCACACACACAAACACACACACACACACACACAGTTTCAGTTTTTTAAAACTGAAAAAAATAATAAACTAACACAAAACCCTGAAAACACAACCCTGAACTAACAGACAACTACATACCACAACAAACACTCAAAAAACTACAGTAAAGATAGAAAACAAGCCTCTCATTTGAGATCACTCACACGTGTATCACACGTGAACTCAACGTAAGCGGCCACTATGGGTTAAATACACAGGTTGAAAAAAACTGAGAAAATCTGAATTTTTAACCAGACAGCTGATTATAATACTTCACGGCTTAAATTGAGTGATGATTATACTGAACAACACACATACAACAGAGGGACATACATCTTCACCTGCAGCTTCCTCTCAGTCAAATTCAATGTACCGTATTTTCCGGACCATAAGCTGCCAGACGGGTCTGAACGGGTTTTTTTCCATACATAAGGCGCATCGGATTATAAAGTGCATTCAGCGAAGCAAAACTCACTTTATTTTCGGGTCTATATACCGTATTTTTCGCACCGTTTCACAGGGCGCAGTCTCAATTCCGTGGTCTATTTCTGTAATTAACCAACATATTCTAAGACGCATGCTAAAACATACAGTAAAAAAATGACAACGGAAGCAAAACAGTGAGTTTCATCGATTTAATTAAGCAAAATATTCATAAGCGTGCCACTTTACTGGGGCCATTTCACCATTTTAGCGTAGTGCACTTAGCAAAGGTGCACATATTTTGGAACTCAGTCCACGCACTGCACACTGTATTAAAGGACACATTGCCGTTTTTGAGAAACTTTCAGGGTCTTAAGTGTGCCTTATAGTGTGGAAAATACAGTAAGCATAGGTGTGCCGCTAATTGATGGGCGGAATGTTTACCGTAGTGCACCCACCAAAGGCACACAGCAGGTTTTGGAACTCAGTCCACACACAAGACACACCGTATTATAAGGCGCACCGTAGATTTGAGAAAATCTCAGGGTCTTAAATGCGCCTTATAGTGCGGAAAATATGGTAATTATAGTATTAGCAGGCATTGATGAAATTGGGTTGTAATGTTAATACACATGTATGTTTGCCACAATATTAGAAGCAAGTCAGAAATCTATGACATACCACCACTCTATATGCAGGTCATATATGATCCTGTACTTTTTCCACTCCCAACAACTGTAATAGAAAGACTCCGTATGTCATGCATCATCCACCAGTTCTCAGGGGTGTGAGAAAGTGCTTTACTTTCAATGATGGAAAGATATGTGAGTGATGGGTTGGAAATTTCTAAAAGAACTGATCAAAAGCACAATCGACATTATCAAAAAGGTCTCCCTCCACAACCTGAGAGGAATGTCCTCACTTCTGCAAAAAATCAGCTTCTAATAGTTAGCTTAGATCAATAGTGGATATAAATAAAATGAAATCAACCAACTGTCGAACAAAGCTAAATAAGTCCTTTTAATGGCTGTTCTACTAAAAATCTCTATATAAAAATCAAATGTGGATAGGAAGGAAGTACTCAACAAAATTCACATATATTGAAAAATGACAGATAAATCATTAGAGGTTTTAATTTTTAAATGCATTGTTTAAATAATTAATTGAAAATAAATTATTAATATGATTGATTTGATTACTACAGAAAAACACAGAGAAAATGCATTTTTTCAAATTCACCAAATTATGCATTTGCCAAGCTGAATCAGGCCAGAGAATTTCATCATCACAGGTGATATCTTCATTGGCAAGACAAGGAACCACTGTGAATGTCAATCCATCCTTGGCATCAATTTGGTGGCAGGTGCTCCAATGATATTTCTGCCTCTCCTTGACTTTGTGAGGTTAAACATCATCAGTGCATATTTGCTCATGTGGGAATTGGTCAGCTTCCATCTATAAAACAGGTGTTTTTCCTCTACCTCTTCTGCCTCCTCCTTCCGTTTACACCTCTCATCGTCACTCATCCTTAGCCCATTTTTGTGGAAGCCAGGTGAACTCACCTGATGAGTTTTTAGGTCGATAGTGTTTAATTAGTTGGCCAGTGGGTGTGGTAAATTGAAAGTCAGTGTTTTAGAATGTGCAAAGAAGTGACATCAGATGTATATGTTCCGTCAATCTCTGGGTTGGGGTTGGTCGGGTTGAAAGTCGGGTTAAACTCGGGCTGGCCAGGGTTGGTGACCTATAGGTAAGGTTTAAAGCCAGGAGCCCGAAAGGGCTTTGAAGATTTGTTCTTTCAGAAGAAGAAAGTTCAAAGCCACTGTTTAGGTCAGGGGCGGCCAACCCAATCCTACGAGAGCCTCAATCCAGCCAATTTTCCGTCCCACCGGGTAGACAACGGCTTTCACCTGGAATCCTTTTTCTCAATCCCTTGGTGACAGCTGTTGTCTATCCAGCTGAAATCTCGCATGATTCCAGTGTGAAAGCATTGAGAAATCTAACAAAAAGATGCTTGAATTAATATACAGAGAGAAGATAAATGGACAGTGACATTAGCCTAGCATAGATCCATTTGCAATTTTGATTCAAATTTGTAACAGTTACGGAAATGAGAAGAAGGGGCAAGGTATTTACTTCAAACATCAATGGGAGTGATGTCAACACAAGATCACATAGTTTGTGATTTTAAAACTGTTAGCAATTTGAATGTATCCTCGCTTCACTAAACCCTTCCACCCCTTGAGTGTCTGACCAAAGCCATGCCCCTCACTTACGTGGACAAGCATAATTCTCAAACAGTGCTGGCAACCTTCCAGATATATCTTGGTCATCTATTGTAACAGCAACACATTTGTCATGTCTCGTTCATTGCTAATTAAACACTAGATATTATCATAAAGAATTTAACTAGCAAACAAGCTTGCAGCATTACAGCTAGCAAATAGGACTTTTAAGGCATCCACCTCCTCGAGGAAAGGAGTAAGGAAAGGAAATGGTAATGGGTGTCAGGATGCACCTCCAAAGCCAAGGAAGTACTATAGCTCTTTTTATGTTGTGTTGCCCAATTGGATACTACCTGTACTTTTTGTTCCCTGTTAACAACAACAAGAACAGCACAATTTATAGCACAATTATTTACAAAGATATATAATCTGATTTACATTAAAAACAGTTGCTATTAATGAACAAATCCATGTGCCAATTTTTCAGTATCAGTTTGGGATGTGAGTCTTTGTACTTTTGATATGTTTTGTATAGGCTAGAATGAAATCCAAAGACATGCATGATTGGGGTTAGGCTAATTGGAAACTCTAAATTGCCCATGAGTGTGAGAGCAAATGGTTGTTTGTTTCTGTGTTGGCCCTGCGATTGGCCTCTGCCCATTGCTCTGGGATAGGCTTCAGTCCCCCCGTGACCCTCAGTGGAGGAACAAGCGGTAGAAGATGGATGGAGTTGGATGGCTTCACACAGTAAAGATGCATCACATCAGTATTACCAACCAGGTTATCCAGATTTAAACAGATTGGTGGGGATTTAGTGTTCATCCCTGTTAACAACAACAGCTAACTATTTATAGCACAATTATTTACAAAGATATTTAATCTGATTTACATTAAAAACAGTTGCTATTAATGAACAAATCCATGTGCCAATTTTTCATCATCCGACTATTTTAAGATCTTAAAATTTTAAGATTTAAGATCTTAAGGTTATTGGCCTAAAAGTATAATTTTCAAAATACACATTCTAATTTTAGTTTTGCACTATTTAGGAGTTGAAGATGGTATAGGTGCAACAAGAACATTATAGTGATGCCTCTGACCTGAGAGACTGCAGCTGTAAATTCAGCTGTACTATAATAAATTCAGCCAACATGTATTAAAGCCTTCAGGGACTTATTAAGGCCGACTCTCCAGTTGGCCTTGGCATTTTGTTGTACAACAAAGAAAGCATTTTCTTCTTCTGCCTCTATCTGTGAGGAATCTTGGAGGAACCTTTGACATAATCTGGTCTTTATGAAAAGGTCTCCATGAACATCTTTTTCCAAAGTGTAATACTACAAAGACTCAGATGGACTCCCCCAGTATTTGTTCTACCAGGCAGGACTGGTGTGATTCAGTAGTATGAAAAGGTCTGAAAACTTCTGACAGAACATCCACCTGGTCCAACTTGATGGAAATTAGGTCATGTGTCTGCTGGCTTCTCTTTATTGGCTGTCCATTAAATAAAGAACCCATCCATTGTTTTTCTACTGCTGACACTGGACAAAGGCAGGGTACACCCTGGACTGGAGGTCAGTCACAGGTCTAACACAAATAAACAAACAACTATTCACTTTCACATTCATACCTATGGTAGACTCCACACAGAAAGATGCCAGCCTCTGCCTCAACTGGGATTTGAACCTGAGGCGACAGCACTAACCACCACACCACCGGGCTGCTGACCTTATAGCACCATACCGTTCCAGCAGACTACACCAGAAGGAAGGGCAAGCCTTTAGCTATCAGGCTCCCCGCTGGGGAACCAGCGTCTGGTCAATTTCTCAGTCAGAACTCTGCCTGCAGCATTTTGGACCAAGTAAAGGATTCTCAGAGAATTATTTGGACCTTCTTTTTGACAGCAATGATTTCCAACAGTCTAGTCTGGAAGGAACAAAAGTAACACAATGCAGAGAACACATTCCATGAGTGAAGTGGGTTTTTTTGGATTAGCCAATTTCAACAGAAAGCCATGGAGCATGGTTACACTTCTGTCTGTTGCATTTGGGTCCACTCCGTAAACCAGCATGACACTTCTATTGAACTGGATGAACTGAATCAATTTTATTGAGTTAATTGGTTCTGCAACATGCATTCTTCAATGTTCTGGTCTAAAAACTAACTATCGTAAAAGTATTCACCCATTTTGATGATAAAAGGAAACACAAAAGCTGTAACTATGTCATATTGTTGAACAAGAAGAGGACCACCGTAAGTAATGTGTTATTCATGAATAGGAGGAGCTGAGTGGCCGTTTCATATTTTTCATGTGAACATTTAAATGTTCATCTTTTTTGATTTTTTCTGACATAATACAGCCAGTTCACATATGTAGCAGCGTTTACACAAACTAAAGCTCATATAGGCTGTCTCATTTAATTTCATACTTGTAAACAAAAGTGTAGAAAAAAAAATGGCATTATTGTGTTGCCATTTATGTGGTCGTTTAGGTTTCTAAAGAAAACTCTCTGCTCACTAAAGACAATTACAACACTCAGATTAGGCAAAGGTGAATATCTGTGACTCAATATTCTACAATCAGCACAGTGTGTGTGTGTGTGTGAGAATGCGCGTTTGTGTGTGAGAGTGAGAGAGAGAGAGAAAGAAAGAAGACATTGACTAATTAATCCAGTGGGAATTGCATTCAGTGCTGTGGAGAGGGAAACAGTGAGATATACACTCTCAGTTGACAGACCAACCCCATGTCAATAGATAATGTATTACACCATAAGGGGATCATTCTAAAGATCACTCCATCAGTAGACCTGTCTTTGATCACATACAGGACAGTGCAGGGTAGGATTGGTATATAAATAAATGAATGAACGAATTCCATAAATAAACAAATTTATTAACATTCATCAAGATATTAGTGCATATTTCATATCCCCCTCCAGTAAGGTTTCCAAAAGGGGCTGGTGCTGTGTGATTTGGGTGGTGAACACAGGTGACCTGATGCTTGGCAATTGACTTTAGCCATGGGGACATGGAATGTCACCTTTCTCGGGGGTGTGGGGGCAGAGCTGACCACCTTGATGCGCAGTCACCTTAATGCACAATCTGGACTCTGGAACCCAACTCCTTGAGGGACTCTTCAATCCTGGAGTTGACTGCAGTGAGGAGTGGTGAGGTGGTGTGGGCTTGCTTATAGCTCTCCAGCTCAGTCGCCATGTGTTGTCGTGCTCTTGGGTGAACAAGAAGGTCTCTTTCCTGTGCCTTCAGGTCAGGGATACATTTCTCACTGTTGTTTCAGCTTATGGGCCAAACAACATTGTAGGGTACTGACTTTCTTCCCTGAGATGGGTTCTGGAAGGTGCTCCAACTGGGGACTTCATAATTCTATCAGGGGAAGTTAATGCTCATGTGAGCAACAATAGTTAATTGGAAGATTGGAAGAGTGAAGAGTGTCATTGTTAGATTGGGGGGCCGAGCATTTAGCTACCAGGCCTGACTGTCCAGCTCTCTACTTTTAAAATTAGGCTTACAACCCTACTCTTTGAAAAAGATTATTGTTACTAACCTTGCAGTTCCAGTTACTATCATAGACAGATAAATTATCATACTTAGGGGGATGTCTAATCACTAGGTTAAGATATTAGTTATACTGCTATAGGCCGAGGCTGCCGGGGTCCAGAAACACGATCACCTGACAGGCCTCTGTCACCACACTGGTCATGGTTTGTTTTCCTCTCCTCTCCTCATCGGTAGACTACTGATGATATTTCTTGTGTAGTTTTTCTGCCCCCCTTTCTGTATTCATTTAAAGGTATCGCCACCTTCAGAGCCGCATAATGACCTCCGACACCGCTGACCCACTCAACCGGCAGCTTATTCAATATAATGTATTTTTGTGTGTATTTCTATGCTCTATGCCTCTCCTCTCCCCTCTTCCTCTCCTACCAATTCTATCCTCTACCTATTCTATGCTCTACCTGTCCTCCCTCTTCTCCTCTCTTCTCACTTCATCTCCTCTCCACTCCTCTTCCCTCCTCACCTACCTATTCTATCCTCTACCTGTCCTCCCTCTCCTCCTCTCTCTCTACCCAGCCGGCCATCAGCAGGAGGATCCCCCTACATGAGCCTGGTCCTGCTCAAGGTTTGTTCCTGTTAAAAGGGAGTTTTTCCTTGCCACTATTGCTTGTCTGGGGTTGGGCCCTAGGATTCTGTAAAGCACCTTGAAACAATTTTTGATTGTAAAAGACGCTATATAAATAAAGATCGATTGATTGATTGATTGAGTACTCGAACTTGGCAAGCTCCTCAGTTGCAAGGCATGGGGGGGTGGATGAGATTCATCCTGTGTATCTTAAATCTCTGGATGTTGTGGGGCTGTCTTGGTTGACATGTCTCTGCAGCATCACATGGCATTCAGGGACAGTGCCTCTGGACTGGCAGCCCAAGGTAGTGGGTCCTCTATTTAAGGAGGCTTGGAGGACATGTTCCAACAACTGTACGTTCTCCCTCCACAGATTTCCTGGGAAATGCTACTCGATAGTACTGGAGAGGAGAATTCACCTAATATTCAAACCTCAGATTGAAGAGCAAGGATGCAGGTTTTGCCTAGGTCGATTTCCTTATGCATCTTTACATTGACAGCTAACATCCTGAATATTTTTTACCAACATTCTTTTTATTGTTTTCACAATATAACAAGAAAATACAAAAAAACTCCAAAAAACCCCAAAAGTATACAAAAAAATACAAAAAAATACAATTACATGTTATGAACAAACATTTCAACAAACAATTCCGAGATATGTAAAACAGTCAACAATTTTAAATTGAGTGACTGTTCTGGGAGGGCTTTTACTTTCTAATGTATTTAAAAGCATTATTGACAATTTTGATTTGTTTAATTTATATCCTGAAATTTTCCCAAATATATGGAGGAGTTCATAATAATTCAGGAATTGATTTTTCCAACTTTCTAAGGAATATGATTAAGTCGTCTGCAAACAGAGCCAGCCGGTGTTCTTGTAGTCCAATTGATATGCTGTTTATATTTTTGAGTGTCCTTACTGCTATTGCCAGTGGTTCTATAGCTATAATAAAGAGGAGAGGTGATAGGGGATCTCCTGGTCTACATCCTCTTTGTATCTTAAAGGTTTTGGATATGTTACGGTTAGTCATTATTTCAGTGAGTGGTTCTGTATATAGTAGTTTTATCCATTTATTAAAGTTGTCTCCAAAGCCAAAAGGTCTGAGGGTTTCAAATAAATAAAGCCATTCCACTCTATCAAAGGCTTTTTCTGCATCCAATGTCAGAAGCGCTGTATCTGTTGCTCCCTTCTCCTCAAATAATATGTTCAGGATTCTGATAATGTTATGGAAGCCTTGTCTACCTTGTACGAAGCCATTTTGGTCTTTTTCAATAATTTTTGGAATTATTTTCTCCAGTCTCCTGGCTATTATTTTACTCAAAATTTTTAAATCCACATTTAAGAGACTGATTGGCCTAAAGTTTTCACATTTGTTATTTGGTTTGCCTAGTTTTGGTAATAAAGTGATTCGGGCTTCCCTTAATGATGTTGGAAGAATTCTATTGTGAAAGGACTCCTTAAACATTTCTAATAAAGGCATCATTAGTCTGTATTTGAACACTTTATATATCTCAATGGGTATTCCATCTGGCCCAGGTGTTTTCCCTACTTTGATGCTGTCAATAGCTGTAGATAATTCCATTTTTCTTATTTCTTTCTCTAGTTCTCCTTTAATTACTTCTGATATTTTGGGAATTTGGATTTTGTCGAGAAAATTATTAATTTCAGATGTATTTGGACCTAATTCCGAGTTATAAAGATTTTCGTAGACTTTTTGGAAGCTTTCATTTATTTCTATCGGGTCAACGATGTTTTCATTATTATCATTTTGTAGTGATGTAATAAGTCTTTCATTCTGAAGTTGTTTGAGGCGCCATGCCAGCACTTTCCCAGGTTTTTCTCCTATCGTAAAATGTCTGTTTCAGTCGAAGTAAACTTGATAAGGCTCTTGTTGCAGATATTTCGTTGTATTGTGTTTTTCACAAAAGTAATCTTTGATGAGTGTCCTGGGAACCTGTTTGGTAATATTCTTCTTCTAATTCTTTTATTTTTGCTTCTAGTAGTTTTGTAGGTTTCTTTAGCTTTAAATTTAGTGATGTTGATAATTTGTCCCCTGATAAAGGCTTTAAATGCTTCCCATCTGGTACTTTGTGAGGTTTCGGTTGTATTTATTTTGAAATAATATTTAATCTACTTATCAAGAGAAGTAACAAAATCGGTATCAATATCCACTTTGTTTTAAATCTCCATTTGGGAATATCACTAGTCAATTTAGGGTCATGATAGACTAAAGAGTTTGGAGCGTGATCGTATAGGAGTATGGTATCATAGGACACATCCTTTATTTTATATTTTAGTTGTGCTGAAACCAAAAAATAATCTATACTGGAATATGACTGATGTGTACCAGAGTAACATGAATCATTTTTCCCATTGGGATCATCTTCCCTCCAAACATCATTTAAACTAATTTCTTTCATAAAATAATGGATTACACCCCTGCTTCTCGAATGTGACTGATCAACGCCTGAGCTTTTGTCTTTCAGGGGATCTAAGGTGCAATTCAAATCACCTGCCATTATACAAGCACTGGGTAAGGAGGCAATAGTAAGAAATAGATTTTGGAAAAACTTGGGTTTGTCTGTATTTGGAGCATAAACATTTATTAGCATTAATTGTTCCCTAAGAATTGCCCCTTGAATGATCAAATATTGTCCTGCTTATCTTTGATAACATTATGAATCTGAAATGGAATAGAATCATGGATCAAGATCATAACACCCCTTGCTTGGGAGGTAAAGGGAGCTGACAGAATTTTACCTTTCCACCTCCTCCTCACTTTAAGCTCCTCGTGTATTAAATGGGTTTCTTGAAGGAATACTATTTTAGACTGTAAGCTTTTAACTCCGTTCATTACTTGATTAACCTTTTTTATTTTTTGTAGCCCTCTGCAGTTCCAGGATGTAATTCTGACCTTAAGATCAACAGACAAACGGATCAAATATTTTGAATATATATTTGAAAACTCCCCAACAGTTTTAGTATTTTCAGACCGAGCAACAAAAGAGAAACAACAAAAACAGAACAAAGAACAAGTGTCTTCCCCTCAACTAACATTAGTCCACCTGAGTATTGCCCCGTCAGGTGTCCTCCTACCCCTTCCTTTAATGGACTTTCGGAAAGCAAGAAAGAGCCGATCCACACAATCTGAGGATCAGTATAGCTATGCTGATGTCTAAAAAGGGACAAATAGATACAATAATAAAAAGAATTACTCTGCCACTGTGATTTATAAAGTTGTTTTAGAGCAACCCAGCAAACAAAAAATGTCACCATCCATTCATCAAACAGTGCATATAATTCCAAAAATTGTTCTTTATCACTGGGTCAGGGGGGAGAGTAATTAGAACTCAGTGTAACTAACTTTCACTTTGTCCTCCCCTATTAACTTTGCACTGCATCAAAATATTACCTTTCCTATGATGTGCGTTCTTCACTGCCACTGTAGTAGTATCTTACCACGGAAGGAATAATCAGACAGGTGGAACTTGTCAACAGGTCTTTACTTCCCAACTTCCGGGACACATTCAACACAGTACAGGTGCCGTTTGGCCCAAAATAAAGACACCCAAAATATGTTGACCAATCAAAAAAAAACATAGGAACTTTAGCAAACAGAAGTCTTCTGCTTCACATTTCTAATCTATTACAGTCCTCCCCTTTTGGATTTGAATACCGTCAATTTCTTCTAAGTTACCAACAAAACCAAAACGTTAACTTGTGCCCTTTAAGCTTACAACAAAAAATAGATCCACTGCCTTTTAAAATTCCCTTTGCTTCACACAATATTATTTTCCAAATAAGAACATAAACAAAAACAATACTTGGCAGCGTACAGCCTTTATGCGGATTTTCATGCCCTTAATTTATACGAGTTAATCGTATTGGTTGGCCCCGAATCCTCTCTGGGTACCGGCGTTTCTCCGGTGATGGTTTATTGGTCGGGGAAGATGGTACCGGTGAAGATAAAACCTCAACAACCAGCTCCGTTTGGTTGGTGGTGGCAGCAGGTAGTGAAACAGGTGTTTGTGTACTCGGCAAAACTGAGGGGACCGGTGTCACTTTCTCAGCCACGGGCACAGGCACATTCTCAGCCACGGGCACAGGCAGACTGTGAAACAGCCTCAACTTTACCTTGCCCTGGCAACATGTGATCAACATGTACTGTGCGCTGCCTCTGACCCTCTTCTATCAGATATGTGACAGCTCCCAGTCTTTTAAGCACTTTTGCTGGAATCCATTTCTCTACCCCTGCCCTGAAACTTCGGATGCGGACAGCATCCCCTTCCTGAAAAGAACAAAGGGATGGGCTGCGACGGTCATGATGATGTTTCTGTGCAGCTTGTTTTTCCTCAATCTGGCTGGCCAGCTCAGGCTTAAGCAAACTGAACCGGGTTCTGATCCGGCGTTTCAAGAACAACTCTGCCGGGGTCCGACCAGTCACGGTGTGGGGTGTACCTGCAGTACATGAGCAGGAAATTTGCAAGTCTGTGATTTAGAGACAAAAAAACCTTCCTTTTTGCTTCTAGAACATCCTTCATCAGTGCACGTTTCAAAATCTGCACTGACCGCTCTGCAGCTCTGTTTGAAGCAGGATGGTACGCAGGCACTGCAGTATGTTTGATACCGTTGTTCTCCAAAAACTGGAAAAACTCCCTTGATACCAGCTGTGGACCATTATCAGACACAAGCTCTTCCGGCAGGCCATATGCTGGAAACAGGCTTCGCAGTACCTCACTAGTATTTTGGGAGGTAATTGATGACATAGGAAAAACTTCCAACCACTTGGAATGGCTATCAATAACTACCAAAAAATACTGTTTATCCTTCTCCACAAAATCAATGTGGATTCTCTGCCACACCCTCTCCGGCCATCTCCAGGGGTGCAGTGGGGCGACAGCTGGCATCTTCTGGATGGCTTGGCAGACCGAACAACCCTTCACCAACTCTTCAATCTCACCATCACAGCCTGGCCACCACATATAGCTGCGGGAGAGAGCTTTCATGCGGCAGATACCCGGATGCACATGGTGAAGGTCTTCCGGTAATTGTTGACGGAAAACTGGGGGTATGATGACTCGCTGTCCCCACAAAATGCAGCCTTGTTCTGCTGTCAATTCCTGCCTGCATATAAAATAAGGTTGCATCGCATCATCTTGCAAAAAATTTGGCCATCCATTCATTGTATAACTCCAAACCTTGCTCAGTATAGGATCTTTTAAAGTGGCGCTCTCGATGTCTTTTGCACACACGGCAAGATCTTCTACGTGTGAGAAGTAAAAAATTCCTCCCTCTTCTCCCGTGTTGTCGACTGAAACCCGGGGTAGGTGAGACAAAGCGTCGGCATTTGCAAGGTCAGTTGAATTCCTGTACTCTATGTCATAATTGTACGCCATGAGTATGAGAGGCCATCGCTGCATCCTTAATGCTGCCAAAGTTGGAACAGCTGACTTTGGTCCCAGGATGGTTAACAGTGGTTTGTGATCTGTTATGAGCGTGAATTTCCTCCCATACAAATACTTATGGAATTTCTTCACCCCAAAGATGATGGCGAATGCCTCCTTTTCAATTTGGGCGTATTTTCTTTCAGCCTCCGTCAAGGTCCTTGAGGCAAAAGCCACCGCTCGTTCCTCTCCATTCTCCATGACGTGAGAAATCATCGCACCTACTCTGTAAGGCGACGCATCACAAGTGATTCGAAGTGGCAAGCGTGTGTTGTAATGCACCAACACCTCGTTTTGCTTCAGGAGTTGCTTTGCATCTACAAAAGCCTTTGCACACTCAGAAGTCCAAACCCATTTAGCCTCTTTTCTCAGCAGGTTATGTAGTGGGTGAAGGACAGCGGAAGAGTTTTGCAGGAAACGGCTGTAATAATTAAGCAGACCTAAAAAAGACTTCAATTCTGTGATGTTTTTCGGGTCTGGTGCCTTGTTTATTGCTGCAACCTTTTCCTCCGTGGGATGCAGGCCTTCCTGATCGATACGATGTCCCAGATATTCCACACTGCTCTGAAAAAACTGACATTTAGACAGCTTCACATGAACACCATGTTTCTCAAGCTGTGAGAGTACTTCATCTAGTCTCTCCAAGTGCTTCTCCTCAGATGAAGCTGTGATGAGAATATCATCCAAAAAACATGTCACATGGTCCAGCCCTTGCAAAATCTGGTCCATAACAGATTGAAAAATTGCAGGTGCGCAGGAAACACCATAGCTGAGATGATGGAATTTGTACAGGCCCTTATGCGTGTTGATTGTTAAATAGTTCTCCGACTCCTCATCCAACAACAGCTGTTGGTAGGCATGAGAGAGGTCCAGCTTACTGAATGATGTTCCTCCTGCTAAAGTAGCAAACAAATCCTCTGGGTTAGGTAGTGGGTAAGTCTGCTCTTCCATACACTGATTTATACTGACCTTATAGTCACCACAGATTCGAATTGTTTTATCTGCCTTTGGCACCGTGACAATTGGAGAGGCCCACTCGCTTTTGTCAGTTTTTGAAATCACTTTAAGGCGGATTTTTCCTTTGAAACCCACAATGCAGCCTTGGTTTTCAGAAAAGACTGCCTTGTGGCGCTGTATCACTTGGTTGACTTCTGGGGTCTGTTTCAAGTTCAAGTGTAGTTCTTTTAGCCTGTTCCGGCCCATCAGTGCTGGTCTGCTTCCTTTTACCACAACAAGTGGTAGAGTGGCTTTCTGGGTCTCATACTGCACTGGTATCATGACACATCCCCGAACAGTAATATTTTGACCTGAATAAGATTTCAACTTTAACTTGGGGGCTGGTTTTAACATTAAATGGCTCAGATTTTCCTGGTAGAAATCCTCAGATACCACTGACACAGCTGACCCAGTGTCCAGCAACATTGTTGTGCTTATTTCCCCCAGTGCAACATTGACTGTGTAGCCTTTTTCAGAGCTAGAGGTGGAGTACACTGCATAAACTCCAAAAAGTTCAGCCTCTTCATCTCCTCCGGATGTGCCCTCTGCTGCTTCTACATACTGAGTTTGGGAAAAGGCTTTTCCCTTTCTACATGCACGAGCTAGGTGTCCAATTTTTGAGCAGGTATGACACTTTTCATTTTTAAATCTGCAATCACGTGCTGCGTGCTTTCCCCCACATCTGTAGCAGTTCCCAAAACTGTTTTGTTTTCCTTTTTGAAATTTGTTTTGTGCTTTATTATTGTAGTTATCTCTTCAAAATGGTCCTCTTTCCTTTCTCTGATAAAGCATTTGCACTTGACAGGGAATTTACATGATGTGGCTCACTTTGTCCCGAAAACTCCATGGATTTTTTTGACGCCAATTCCATTGCTACAGCAATCTCACAAGCCTTTGGAAAAGTCAAATCCTTTTCGGACAGCAACCTGCACCGCACAGTGTCTAACCGCAGTCCACTTACAAAACGATTTCTCAGCGCATCATCCAAGTACTGTCCAAAATTCGCAGGAACGCACCAGGTTCGCAGGAACGAACCGCAGGAACGAACCGCAGGAACGAACCGCAGGAACGAACCGCAGGAACGAACCGCAGGAACGAACCGCAGGAACGAACCGTGTTTTGACTGTTTGACTGTACTGTGCACGGTGTGTTGGTTTCACTCTAGTTTCACTGCAGTCTCACCCTAATTTTACTCTAATTAAAGAAAATAAATAAATAATCCACAACACTTAAGTTTCAATACCTGGGACATTTCAGTCTCACTGATAACAACAGTGAGAAATAACACTTATTAAACACAGGGCTCCGCTGATCATTAGCAGTATTAGCATTAGCAGGACTAGCGCTAGCATTAGCATGGCCTCACTGTCTGTTTCACCCAGTGTCTTTGCCTGCTCAGCGTGTGAGATGTTTAGTTACTCCTCTGCCTCCTTTAGTGAAGGGGACAAGTGCAGAAAGTGTAGTGTTTTAATGGCTCTGGAGGCAAGGCTGAGTGAGCTTGAGACGCGGTTCCGCAGCTTGAAGTTATCGGGAGTTGCGTCAGGTAGCCAGGAGAAGCTAGCTGCTGCGGAGCCGCCGAGCGTAGCTACAGCTAGCGGTGCCCCGGCAGCAGCCGAGCAGCCGGCTAGCCAGGGCGGCTGGGTGACGGTTCGCAGGAAGCGTAGCCCAAACCAAAGGCCCACGGTGCACCACCAAACGCTTCCCGTGGCTAATCGTTTTTCCCCACTCAGCGACACACCCGCTGAGAAACCGACCCTGGTCATTGGCGACTCAGTCCTGCGCTACGTGAAGCCGACCCCAGCGACCATAGTCAAGTGCATCCCGGGGGCCAGAGCGGGCGACATAGAAGCCAATTTAAAGCTGCTGGCGAAAAGTAAACGAAAATACGATAAAATTATTATTCATGTCGGCGCAAACAACACCCGGCTTCGCCAGTCGGAAGTCACCAAAATTAACATAGAGTCGGTGTGCAAGTATGCAAAAAAGATGTCGGACTCCGTAGCATTCTCTGGTCCCCTTCCCAATCTGGCCAGCGATGAAATGTATAGCCGCATGTCGTCGCTTCATCGCTGGTTGTCACGGTGATGCCCCCAAAACCAGGTGTCCTTTATAGATAATTGGAAGAGTTTTTGGGGAAAACCTGGTCTGATTAGGAGAGACTGTGTTTATCCCACACGGGATGGTGCCTCTGTCATTTCTAGCAACTTGGCTGATTTTATTAGACCCAAAGTGACCTGACAAACCAGGGTCCAGACCAGATTGCAGAGTTGTAGTCTTACACACCTCTCTGCTGCTTCCATAGAGCCCTCATCCACCAATAATAACATACTTAACACCATAGAGGTGGTCTCTGTTCCACGGCCTAGAGTTCACCAAGCACAGAGTAGGGGAGCGGTCAATCACCATAATCTTATTAAAATTAATACTAAAGCACAAGTTGGAGAAACCAACATCACAATTAAATGTGGACTGTTAAATATCAGATCTCTTTTGTGTAAATCCCTGTTAGTGCACGACCTGATAGCGGATCATCACATTGATTTATTTTGCCTCACTGAGACCTGGCTTCAGGAGGAGGATTATGTTAGTTTAAACGAATCTACTCCTCCTACCCATCTTAATTATCATATTCCTCGTCTTACTGGTCGTGGAGGGGGAGTGGCAGCAATCTATCACTCCAAGTTATCAATCAACCCTAGACCAAAACATAGTTCCAGCTCATTTGAAAGCCTGACTCTTGGCATCACCCATCTGAACCGGAAGACAGAAAAGCCACTTCTGTTTGTAGTTGCATATCGGCCTCCTGCTGGCCCACATTCAGAGTTCCTTCTCTGATTTCTTATCTGACTTGGTCCTTAGAGCAGACAAAGTCATTATCATTGGAGACTTTAACATCCACGTAGACATTGTAAATGACAGCTTTAGAAATGGCTTCATTTCATTACTTGAGTCAGTTGGTTTCCTACAGCAGATAAACCAACCAACTCACACCTTCAACCACACCCTAGATCTAGTTCTGACTTATGGTGTTGAGGTAGAACATGTGTCAGTGTTTCCTCAGAACCCAGTTCTGTCAGACCATTCTTTGATCACTTTCACATTTATGATTAAGGATTCTTCTATGCTCAGAACAAAGTCTTACTATAGCAGATGTCTTTCAGATAATGCTGTAGCTAAGTTTAAGGAAGCAATCCCTGTGCTAATCCCAGGATCACCGTGTGTTTCCCCAGGGATCAATCATTATAATCTTAGCCCTACAGAGGTTGACTCTATTGCTGAAGGTGTAGCAGCCTCACTGAGAATCACACTTGATTCTGTTGCCCCCCTGAAAAAGAAAACAGCAAATCAGAGGAGGTGTGCCCCCTGGTATAATTCACATATCAGGACCCTCAAGCAGAAAGTGCGAAGACTGGAAAGGAAGTGGCATTCCTGTAAAATAGACAGCTATCATGTAGCCTGGAAAGACTGTCTATTAGTTTACAAAAAGGCCCTTCGCAAGGCTAGAACAGCCTATTGTTCTTCTTTAATTGAGGAAAATAAGAGCAACCCCAGGTTCCTTTTCAGCACCGTGGCCAAATTAACTCAGAGTCATAGTGCTTTAGACCCACGTATCCCTTCCTCCGTTACTGGTGAAGACTTCATGAGCTTCTTCACTCAAAGTTCTAGCCATTAGAGAGAAAGCTAAGCAGGCCATCCCAACATCTGGACCATCACCAGATGTGCTGACCGTGGGAACATACAGGTTCTCCAACGAGCCCTTAAACTCCTTCATCCCTATATATTTTTCTGAGGCGTCTTGGCTGATTCAGAAATCCAAGACCACCACGTGTCTTTTAGATCCCATCCCAACACACCTGTTGAAGGATGTTCTACCATTGATAGGCAGTCCTATCTTGGACCAGATCAATTCTTCCTTAGTAACAGGTTATGTACCCCGGTCCTACAAGGTGGCAGTGATTAAGCCATTGCTTAAAAAACCATCACTGGATCCTGACGTGTTAGCAAATTATAGGCCGATATCCAACCTTCCTTTTATTTCTAAAATTCTTGAGAAGGTGGTGGTGACTCAGTTACTGGAGCACCTGCAGAGGAACAGTCTGTTTGAGATGTTTCAGTCAGGCTTCAGAGCTCACCACAGCACAGAAACAGCACGTCTTAAAGTTACCAATGATCTTCTTATAGCTTCGGATCATGGACTGGTTTCTATGCTGGTTCTGCTGGACCTCAGTGCTGCTTTTGATACAGTTGATCACAGCATCCTGTTACAGAGACTGGAACACAACCATTCCTGTCTTAAGGACATAAAGTCCTGGATGTCTTCAAATTTCCTTCTCCTCAACCCAGGAAAAACTGAAGTCATGGTGTTTGGTCCTAAACCTCTCAGGGATAGGTTAGATCACATTATCACTCTAGATGGTATCTCCTTTGAAACTAGTCTGTCTGTGAGGAATCTAGGAGTAACTTTTGATCAGAACCTCTCCTTTAACTCACACATAAAATTTGTCTGTAGAAGTGCCTTTCTTCACCTAAGGAACATTAGAAAGATCAGGAAGATATTATTGCAGCATGATGCTGAAAAGTTAATTCATGCTTTTGTTACTTCCAGGCTGGACTATTGTAATTCTCTACTATTAGGGTGCCCAAACAACTCTTTAAGAAGTCTTCAGCTTATCCAGAACGCTGCAGCCAGAGTTCTGACAGGTATTGACAAAAGAGGTCACATAACTCCTGTACTGGCGTCTCTTCATTGGCTGCCCGTTAAATTCAGAATCATTTTTAAAACCCTCCTCTTGACCTACAAGGTCCTCAGAGGCCTAGCTCCATCCTACCTGGAGGAGCTAGTGATACCTTATCAGCCCAATAGACCGCTCCGCTCTCAGAACGCTGGTCTACTTTTGGTTCCCAGAGTCTTTGGGAGTAGACTGGGGGGGCGAGCATTTAGCTACCAGGCCCCTCTGCTATGGAACCAGCTCCCTGTCCTGGTACGGGAGGCTGACTCCATCGCTACTTTCAAGACCAGACTTAAAACCTACCTCTTTGAAAAAGCTTATTGTTATTAATTCTGTAGTTCCAGTTACTATCATAGACAGACTAATGATCACACTTAGGGGGTCGTCTAATCGTCAGGTTAAGATACTAGTTATGCTGCTATAGGCCAAGGCTGCCGGGGTCCAGAAACAGGATCACCTGACAGGCCTCTGCCACCACACTGGTGATGGTTTCCTCTCCTCTCCTTTCCTCCTCCTCATTAAGCAGACTAGTTATGCAGATTCCTGTGTAGTTTTTCTGCCCCCCCCAACTCTATTTATTTACAGGTATCGCCGCCGTCGGAGCTGCATGACAACATCTGGCCCGCCGACCTGTTGTATATTGTATTTTTGTATCTCTGTGTGTTTCTGTGTTCTGTGCCTCTCCTCTCCCTCTTCTTCCTCTCCTCTCCTCTCTCTCTCTCTACCCAGCCGGCCATCAGCAGGAAGGTCCCCCTACATGAGCCTGGTCCTGCTCAAGGTTTCTTCCTGTTAAAGGGGAGTTTTTCCTTGCCACTGTTGCTTGTCTGGGGTTAGGCCCTGGGATTCTGTAAAGCGCCTTGAAACAATTTTGATTGTATAAGACGCTATAGAAATAAAGATTGATTGATTGGAAATCACAGGTAGCTGCCAGCTGCCGTAGAGCGACCACATAAGCAGAAACAGTCTCATCGTCTTTCTGGTTACGTTTCTGGAAACTAAAACATTCCGCGATTATGATCGGTGCAGGCTTGTGGTGCGTGCTCAGCGCTCTCACCAAGTTGGGATACGTCATTGTGCTCAGAACTGTCGGCGACACCAGGTTCTTTAGCAGTCTGTAAGCTTCAGCCCCGATCACCGAAAGAAAAACACAGACCTTCTTCTCATCGCGAATGTCATTTGCCCTCATCCACTGCTGCAAGCGCTTCATGTACAACTCAAAGTCCTCCTTCATGTCATTGCATTCGTCCACTCGTCCGATTTGCGCAGCCATGGCAGGTTCACTTTCCGACGCTCTGACTCGTGCCCGGTTCCTCCACCGAAAAAAAAAATTGTTTTTTTCTGTACGCGACCAGTGCACTATAATCCTTTCAGCACATCTACGCAGTGGTTCCACTTAATATCCTCATCGCCATTTGTAGTATCTTACCACGGAAGGAATAATCAGTCAGGTGGAACTTGTCAACAGGTCTTTACTTCCCAACTTCCGGGACACATTCAACACAGTACAGGTGCCGTTTGGCCCAAAATAAAGACACCCAAAATATGTTGGCCAATCAAAAAGAACATAGGAACTTTAGCAAACAGAAGTCTTCTGCTTCCCATTTATAATCTATTACAGTACTCCCCTATTAACTTTGCACTGCGTCAAAATATTACCTTTCCTATGATGTGCGTGCTTCACTGCCACCATCTGGATTGTTGTCCAACTTGATCTTCTTAATGAAGTGCTCGGCTTCGTCTGGGCTATTGAAAATGTGTGAGCGCTCTATGAAAGTGACGATAAGCTGGGCAGGATGGCTCATACCATATCGGAGCCCCAGTGTACGGAGTTGTCTCCTCGCCTCCTCATACTCTTTCTGCTTCTTGTGCATCTCTGCGGTCATGTCATGGTAGAGTCTCACCGGATGGTTTTTATAGTGGACTTGTTTTTTCGCCCTGGCTGCTTTCATCACCGCTTCTTTATCTTTGTAATTTAGGAACTTCATTATGAGGATCCTGGGTGCGGAGTCAGTCTTATGTTGTCTTCTTGGTCCAAGCCTGTGCGCTCTTTCCACCGTAATTTTCCCTCGGAGCTGCTGTATACCGGAGCTCCAGCGGCTCCAGTAATTCTCCAGGAATCCACAGGTGTCGTCTCCTTCTACGCTTTCGGGTAAATTGACAAGCCATACATTAGAGCGACATGCACGAGCTTCCAGGTCTAGCACCTTTTCTTCCAGATCTTTGTTTTTCCCCCATTAGGTTTTTCACCTTCTTCTGGAGCGTCGTCTTACGTTGAGATTCTCGTCTCCGCTTACGTCACTCTTTCTAAGCAGCCTGTGATGTCTTTCCTTACATTTTCCATCGTGGAGAGGATGCCATCAAATTTGACCAAGAACTTAGTCTTCATTGAGTTGATAGCTGCCGGTACTGTTGCCAGAGAGGTGTCGGACTCCTCTGGCAGTGGCAATGCTTCCCTCCAGCTGTTTATCGGGGCTTGCGATGCCGGCGCTGCTGGCAGCCGCATTAGTTTCCATATCCTTGTCGTTAGTGGTGAGCTTGGTTTTGGCAGTCGGAGTTGCAAAATTAGTTACTTTGGTTTGTTGTGTCTCGTTTCGGTTTGATTTTCTTTGTTCCATCAGTATTTTCCTAAGTTTTACTTGTAGTTGAGCTGCATGTCACATAGAATTGACCTACTTTAGTCAAGATTCAAACTGTCCGGTAGCAGAGTAGTCCCACACACGTCTTCTCAGCAAGCTAAAATTAGGAATTATACTCCTCTAAATATGCGAAAATACATCAGTGTACTAGATCTGCATCTTAAATTACAAGATGTGTTCATGCATGGAAACTACACACACACACATGCACAGGACTGGGATATAAAAAGGCTAGGATGCCAATAATGCAGATTGACCACCTAACCCCCATGCATCCATCTGTCACACAGCATCTAAGCTGGTAAGAGATCAATATACCTTACCTGAGTAAAGAGAGGACCTGATAGTGTAGTGCAGTGGGGGAAGGCACATGTTGTATCTCATATCATGATAATAACCATGGTGAGGTTCTGACAGATGTCTGGACAGGAAATATAAGTAATAAAAGAGGATGACACAGAGGGAATGTGAGGGTGCACAGTCACATAAGGACAGTCTAACATGCAGACTGAGGCAACTGGCACATTAACAACAATGCATAGGGGGATGTGCTGATCTTAATCATTGTCCAAGACATTTTGCTTTGTTATGTTTTGGTTTGGCATCAAGCCATATTTTTTTTCTCAAGGGAAGAAACCAATAAAAAAAACACATAAAACATTCAAGTTGTCTCTTAAGGCTTTTTCTGTAATTGCTTAAACAACTAGAAAGCACTCAGAGAGCGCAGACCTCCGCCAAGCGCAACAATTCCTGGCATATTGTGATTTCCACCACAAATATTAGTCCCACATATACTTTGACTACATGTTTAGATTCCTTGACCATAAAAACATACCGTTAGCCACCGGAATCATAACAATATATGTCTTAGTTCAGTAGTTATTCTCGAAAATTGTATTTTCTGTAATGGTGGTTTTCTTCTGGATTTGGCTCCATATGCCATGATCCGTTGACATACTACAGATGTGAAATTGACTCAGCTACATGACGGCCCTTGTTAGAAATTTCTACCTCTAATATACAAGGCACAGTAGCCCAAAATATAAGGGAACCCCCATTTTTTATATAAATTGCAATAAAATCCGTCTTCTGGATTTGATCTGGATCAGCCTTTGGAATATGATAGAGGATCCCATTGTCCATCCTTGAGTCAAATTTCATGGGGTTTGGTCAATAATTAACCGAGATATTGATAAATAAAATTTTTGGCCCCATTTACCAAAATGTTAACGAAAACTTCAAAGTGATCCAGAATCCAGGATTTCTTCTGGATCACCCCCAAAATGAAATCAGTTCTTCCTTTTCACATTTCCAACAAATCCTGAAAGTTTCATTAAAACCGGTACATAACTTAGTTATTTTTTGAGTTATTTTGCTAACAGTCAGACAGACAAACGCCGGCAAAAACATAACCTCCTGGCGGAGGTATTAAACAGATCTGTGTCATTGGAGTAGATTGGGGGGCCGAGCATTTAGCTACCAGGCCCCCCTGCTATGGAACCAGCTCCCTGTCCAGGTACGGGAGGCTGACTCCATCGCTACTTTCAAGACCAGACTTAAAACCTACCTCTTTGAAAAAGCTTATTGTTATTAATTCTGTAGTTCCAGTTACTATCATAGACAGACTAATGATCATACTTAGGGGGTCGACTAATCGTTAGGTTAAGATACTAGTTATGCTGCTATAGGCCAAGGCTGCCGGGGTCCAGAAACATGGTGGCCTCTGCCACCACACTGGTGATGGTTTCCTCTCCTCTCCTTTCCTCCTCCTCATTAAGCAGACTAGTTATGCAGATTCCTGTGTAGTTTTTCTTTCCCCCCCCCCTCTATTTATTTACAGGTATCGCCGCCTTCGGAGCTGCATGACAACATCTGGCCCCGCTGACCTGTTGTATATTGTATTTTTGTATCTTTGTGTTTCTGTGTTCTGTGCCTCTCCTCTCCTCTCGTCTCCCTCTTCTTCCTCTCCTCTCCTCTCTCTCTACCCAGCCGGCCATCAGCAGGAAGGTCCCCCTACATGAGCCTGGTCCTGCTCAAGGTTTCTTCCTGTTAAAGGGGAGTTTTTCCTTGCCACTGTTGCTTGTCTGGGGTTAGGCCCTGGGATTCTGTAAAGCGCCTTGAAACAATTTTGATTGTATAAGACGCTATAGAAATAAAGATTGATTGATTGATTGAGCGTGTTTGTCTATGTGTCAGCCCTGGGACTGACTGGCGTCCAGTCCAGGGTGTACCCCACCTTCACCCAATGTCCTGGGATAGTCCACCCACAACCCTCTGTGGAGAAATAAAGGGAAGAAAACGATGTATGAATGTGAAAACTTATAAAGCACAAAGTCCCCGATAACAACAAAAACATCAAAGGGTAAATCCAATACAAACAGCTACAGTCATTACTTGGAAAGAGATGTGCCAAAATGCTGTAAATATGGCTGCCAATTTCAAAAAGGTTTTGGCCACACATGAAGCAATGTTCATAAATTTGAGATTTGTTTATAGAGATCTGTGACAACTTTTAAATTCCTCAATAACCAAAGGAGAGTGATGGACCTAAGACAACCAACCTACATCACAACCTGAGACACGTTGCCCATAAACATGGGAGATAGTCTCTCTCATTGATCCGTGGCCCATTCTTGAACTCATCCTATGTAATTATTGATAATGTATACTATTTTGGAATGCTCAGTTTAGAAGGTTGTAGTTCAAAAGTTAAGGAGCACCCCTCAGTGGGAGGAGCTTAGGGCTCAGAGTGGTGAACTGAAGAAGCCAGGAGTGTTGGAGGATCAGGCAGTGAGCTGGACATCACAGGAGCCATGGAATCCAAGTCCAAGACATGCTGTCGCGGAATTTTTAGCCGTTTGGAGAATTTAAACAATGAATCTAAGTTACTGCGTAGGAGATGGTTTTATTCCAGTCAGTCAGTCAGGATACGCACACGGAAGCATGCGGAGAGATCTCTGTTGAGTGTTTACAGTTCCGATCCTATATAGCTAAGGGCCCGCCTCTGTGGCGCGGACACAGGATGCCCTCACAGCATGCGTGCACAGGACACAGGACGTCTTCACAGTAGGTGCGCGCTGCGTGCATCCCAGGTGTTTGGTGCCTTCACAGCATGTGTTCCGGCCAGAGCAAGAAGTTGAAAGACTGAGACTGTCCCCCTCCCCAGTTGTTAGACGCTGGTCTCCTTTTGTTCCTTTGTTTCAGTGAAATGCATGAAGTGGCAAACGGACTTCGTCTGCTCTTCTGAATTTACACTTCAACCCTTCCTTTTGCCTTCGATTTACATTTTATAATCAAATTCCATTTCAATGCCTGGCTATTCTAAGCAGCCAGTGCTTGCGGCTGCTCAGATCTTCATCTGGTATCCAGGGCTCAGGAAAAGTGCCTCCCCTGAGATGCCAAGGCATGGACAGATAGACATAAAGGCTTACAGCCTGTGAGGCTGTGAGTGTCTGAAACCTCAAAGGAATCAAAGCGTTCATTAGCACAGCAGGACTGGCTCTGAGACCTCTTGGCAGATTTCTTTACATATATCTTTTATCCCGAGGTGTGTGCTCGTAGCAGGGCAACTGCTACCAATGGTATTTACTCTAGCTCTGATAACTTGGCAATCAGTGGATTTGGCTTTGCTGGAGACATTTAGCTTTGTTGGATTGTCAGTTCAATAGAGTTCTTAGGGAGATGTATATGTACAGAGTGTAGTATCTGACAATCCATAAAGAGCTGGGGTACAATGCTGACATAGCTGTAGATTTTAGACTTGATGGAAACCTCTTCAACATCGGGAGGCCACAGGAAACCATGAAGCTGCCCAGGCAGCTTGTCCTTGACTGCGCCATTGTCGCGCACTCAGCACAAGACCTTCAGACCATGGTTGCACGGCTGGCCTACAGCAGGATAGGACGACTGTCAACACCACCAAGACAGAAGATATCTGCCAGTGGAGTTCCTCTACCCCACTCACCCCACCTGTCTTCACCATCAACCAATGACCATACCCACCCTCCTTCAAATATCTTGGCAGTGTTGGGAAAAAGGTGAAGGGTTACGCGCAGCCCATGTGGAAGAATAGTGGTTACCACGTGGTGGCCGGAAGATGAGAGAAGGAACCGGAACTGCTTGCCGGAAAAACAGGAACTGCTTGCTTGCCTGAGATACAGATGTGCTAACTACTGCATTGCTGAATACCATGTATGGATTAGTTTTTAGAAATGTGAGGTTTTGTTAGTCGAGTGCGCCCTTCAGGTGCACCGTATTTGGAGATGTTGTTGATTGAAACGGGCTTAGAATCATGGGAAGGGAATCATGTGGGTACTGTGTATAAAAGTGAATAAAACAAGGTGTGTTCTTGGGCTGGGTGAGACGAGTGTAACACTCCTCCACCTGTTGTGGGACCCCACAGCTGTATAATAAAGACTTCGAAGCTCGCCAACTGCGTCTCCTCTTGTTCCATCATCAAGCCCTGACGGTATCACGAAAGTGCGGGAGATTCCCACAATGATACAACAGCAGTATCCTCACTGAGGATTGCAGCATTGACCTTGAGGTCAGACAAGCAGCAGCTGCCTTTGGAAGACTACAAAGCAGAGTTTTTGTCAACAACAACCTTCACCTCCACACCAAAATCACTATATATCAGGCTGTGTCACCACAGTCCTCTACAGCTATGAAGCATTGGGTCCTGGAGTGCTTCTGTAACCGCCCCTTGATGTAAAGAGACTACAGGTGGTAATTGTGAAGATCAGCTTCTATCTACAATTCAGACCAGTACCAGAATTTCAAGAATTCGCTCATGGAGCCCAGGAGGGATTATCGATATCACAATCATCCAACCCAACTGAGGCTTTTTTAGAGCTGTATTGGCAGTCATTAACAACAAAACAATGACAATGCAAATATAATAAAAAAATTCAACAATTCAACAAGAAAAATAATAAAATGCGCGCAAAAAATAACAGAATATAATTGTGTTTCCTTTCAAACTGAGCTCAGTTTTATTTCGTTGGAGCCCTTTAATCTCCGCGTTGCACCGGTCCTACCACAGCTGCTCTTTCTCCTCAGCTCTGGCTCGCCGTCCTTATCTTCGGATCTCCCGTCTGTAGCAGTTGTCCGATAGATGCCTGGTGGCTACGCGCTGCCAGGCATCAATCTCCCGCGTCAAAAGTTGGTGCACCGATGTCTCTCTTGACACCACATGGCACGGATCAAATCGATCCAAAAGAGAAAAAACTTGACGTAGTCTAGCCATGCCCACCGGAGTACGACGGAGCTTAATTGCTAGCATTAGCTTTTGCAGCTAACCCACTTTCACTCGACGCCGTCTTTCTTTAAAACACACAATAAACTCACTGCCGAGCACTTAACATGAAAATGAAAGTCCACGGGTTCCACCGACGGTGAATTCCCACTACTCGCTCGGTTTTCTATAACTTTTATGAAAAATAAGAGTTTTTGGCAAAACCGCTTCCTTACGTGCAGCCAGTCAGAGCCGTCTCTCCTTTACGCGCGTGCGCTGTACGTAACTGCTCCCAGGTTGGCTGTGACGTCATGACGCATCGGCGCAGAGACAGGTAATTAACCCTGTGATCGCCGAACATCTTTTAATCATGCAATTTGAATGAATCATACAAATTGTAAACACAACTTAAAATTTTAAAGTATTCAATTATTTTGGTTATCCTGATATAGTTTTTGAAGCCTGGGCTACACTTCCACATAAGGTGCCTGCAGCACATCCTGGGACTCACCTGGCAAGATTATGTGCCTCACTCTGCAATACTTGCAAAGACTGGTTGCAGAAGAAGAACTATGCCGGCTTGGACTTGTGGTCCGGTGCCTCAAGACCGATTGCAGAGTAAAGTGCTGTATGGTCAATTATATCATGACTGCCACTGGGCAGGAGGACCAAGGAAGAGGTACAATGATGAGATAAAGACCTTGCAAGACCTTGAAAACTAGCAGTTCCTTCTTTATCTCATTTATTTGTACCACCAGCAAGTCAGGATGTTGCTCTGAACAGCATTTAGTGTTCAACAGATAGCACACATGCACATGCACACACGCACATACATTCTCAAACACACGCACACATGCACGACACCGAATACACGTTGGTTTTCATGTGCTGCTAGCTGCATTCCTGAAACCCAGATTCTTACAGAGCTTCAGATTTTCTTCAGCAACATTCAGCCATTTACTATCTGATAACCCAACAGTAAGCAGACAAAAGCAGAAAAAGAGTGCTGCATGTCAAAACACAAGAAACAAAGTGTCAAAATACAGCAATATATATTTTTGTTTGTTTTCCAGATTTGAAGAGTGAGATTAGGCTTAAGTAGAATACTATGTAGAACCCAGACAGTTTTCTATATGTGGTTTATTCTAATAAAAAATAATGTGACCTATCAAATCCTCTTCAAAAGAGGTGTAAGCTAAATGATAAATTTACCCTTTACTAAGTGTGCTGTTTAGCCCGAAACTATTTCACAGAGTAATGTTAATGTATAGTTTAGACAAAAAAACTGCAGGTTAGATGACTTAACTGACACCGGAAAAAAAAATGAAAGGTGGCTGAAGAAGCAAGTGAGGGACAGTCAAAACAAAAGATACTGCAAAGAAGTGCAAATAAAAAATGCACAAGTTCCAGTTTTAGTTCTGTTACGGCCATCGGGCCGCTTCGCCGTCCCCGGGGGGGGTGTGTGTGTGTGTGTGTGGGAACAGCAGGTGTGGCTGTTCCGCTGGCTGTCCTGTCAGCTTCCGATTGGTGGACTCCGTCTCGTTTCGTTCGGACCACACCTTTTAGCCCGCCAATCGGGAGCTGACAATTCCCGGCAGCCAGTACTTAGGGCGGGGCGTTACCGGCGTTCGGGGCGACTGTGGCCTGCACCAGTACGCCTCGATTCGGTGCCCCTATTTTTGCTAGTCTCGTGATTAATCTTTTCGGATGCTCGTTTTGGTTGCCATTTGTGCACCTCGTTTTGCTTTCGTGAACAGCTCTCCCCTCGTTTTGGAGAGTCTCTTTTCGTTATCATTTTCGTCATATTTAACAGCACTAGGTTGCTCGCTTTCTGTTATCGTTTTGGAACACGTCTTGTGTTCTCTTACCAGCACGGTGGTGCTCGCTTTCAGTTATCGTTTTACCCCGTATTTTGTGTTCCCTTTTTTCAGCACTGTGTTGCTCGCTTTCAGTTTTTGTATCTCGTTTTGAGTTTGTGACAATAAAATCTGCTTTCCCTGCTTTTACCCTGTCTGACTTCCCGAGGGTTTTTCTTCTCCGTTTATGTTTGCGACCTTCCCCACTTACATCTAGAGCCGGTCGTAACAAGTTCTAAAGAGAAAACTGCCATTGATTTAAAATTAAATTGTGCTTTAACTTTGCTGATAGTGATGCTGAAAACAAAAGAATAATACAAAGATATGGATCATGAATGTTGACTGTTTCTTGTTTGAGAACACAGCTTTAAGACATGTTAATATTTACATCTTTTCAAGGATTAAGTGAACAGTAGAAGATGAAGAGGGATTTGTCACTGAGGTGATTGATGAAATGACGGATACAGTTTAATCCTCTGCTTACTTTACTGTAGGAGTAACAACATTATCAGATAAGAACGGACATTTATAAAAACTAAACAACTCAGTTACATGCACAGTAATGGTGTATTTCTGACATTTTATTTGCTTATCTGTTTTTATTTTAAAATCAAAAAGCGTTTTACCTGTATGAGCTCCACAGCAGGAAAAAGAATGGACAGGATGGACAATGATGGTGAGATAGAAAGATAGACCAGTATTCTCCACCGGTATTCTACACCTATATGCTGCATTAATATACTGCACCAGTAACTGGGCACTGATGACAGAGGACTAAAGCATGACTTCATGTTCACATACAATGATAAACAGGTGCTATGGAGATTCTCAGACTGCATCAACTGAAAGTTTCTGACAGGATTTAGGGTGACTTGACAGAACCAACAACTGAGGAGCATCAGACTGGGATGTTGAGAATGTGAGCAAGGATAGATGGTGTCCATGATCTCCCTGAATGCTGCCAGGAAGATGGAGATGAGGAAATATAGAAAATATGAAGGCAGATGGAAGGAACGAGATGATGAAGAGTCGCACGTTTGAACTCAAGGTATTCTGCACAGAAAAGCAGAGTGAAAGCAAGCACTGCACACCCTTTTGCATTATAAATAGCTGTGTATAAATATATCACTGTCATAGATTTGACTTCCACATATTCTGCTTCACAGAGTAAGCAGCGTCTTTTTTTTTTCATATACTTTCACCTTCAAACTGGATGAGATCTGATTCCATGACCAGATCTCACCTCACTGGCCTGAATGTGAATAAACACTTAAAGCTGTCCGGCGGAGGCAGTGCCCTCCCTGTTTCCTCCTGTTGGATCACTGGGTTCCTCTAAAATCTGGTGGCTGGATATAAACTTGAAAAGAAATGAGATTGTGGAATATTTTTCTTTTGTTTGACCTCTTATTTTTTTCTTTATTAATTAAACTGTTTAGTTTCACCTTTCAAAGGTTTTGCAGGTTGTGGTTGTTGTGTTTAAAGCCGAGGTGCTGCAGGATGTTTCTGCTGCTGCACTTCCTTCAGGACCAGAGTCGATCATTCTCTAAGACTCACACCCTTGATGTTCACGCTCCCTGAAGGATGTTTTTCACCTCCAGTCCTGAGATAATCTCTTAACATGTCCCACAAAATATATGTTAACAACATTATTGAACAACATAAAACATGTTTTATTGCAATAATTTATTCATACAGTTAATATCTGACTGTATTTAGCACTTAATTCTGGTGGGATGAAGAAAAATCCATGGCAAACTGCAGTTTAGCTCAGTCTGTGACATCCTTGCTCTCCTGATGATGGTATTTGATCCTTTTTTTTCTGATGGTTTTTATCAGTGGTGCTGGCTTCATTGCTGACACTGGTTTAGGTCCGCCCGTCTCCCTTCTCACTTATCTCAGAAAATAACACAAATGGTAGCTTTTAACACTTGAGATTCAATAACCTGTAATGTTTCCTTGTCTACATAAAGAAATAACATTTTGAGAAAAAAAGAAAAATCTTTTCTGATAGGATTACATCCTTCTGAGATTCATCTGAGCTCAGTTCTGGGAACATGCTGCTGATCATATTAGATTCAAATGATCCAGGACACAAAATCGCTTTCAGACTTTGATCAAAGAAGGCTGCAAAGGTGAGAACATCCCTTTCACTAAGCTCTACTTTATTACTCTTTTCCATTTCCCAATTATCCTCCAAACCATCCCCTGCCAGAAAAAAAAGTCTGTCTGTCATTCAGAATATTAATCTATCAGGATTAATATTCTGAATCTAATAAAAACCACACAACTCATCTTTTCCATCCTTAATACCAGAGAGGAACTTTATAAATACTGACACCCTCCATATAATAATAATAATTGTGGTATCTGAAGCGCCTGTATCAGTTTTCCGCAGGCCTCGGCAGCTGCACCATTGTTTTGATATATACACTTAATTCTCATTCCAAATAAGGACAGGTCACCAGTTAGTATCTACAGCCTGTGTATATGTTCTCTGCAAACTTTGACCTCTGTAGACCTTAACCTGTTTCTCAGCCATTCTGGCACCATATCAGACATGTTGCAGCTGTGTCCTGCTTCCTATGTTCGCATGTGCTCACAGAACCATCTCCATATACATCCTGTCTCTTGTGTACTTCTGTGCCCATGATCGATGTTTTTTTCTTCTCTGATGGGAGACTGAGTTCTAAAACAGACTGGACTCTATACCATTTGGTTGGTTGTAGTGGACTATGAGATCATCAGGAGGGAATGTGTTTACTTTACCATATATAAGGGGGTACTAAAAGTAAGCATTTCGGAGATCTTCACCATCAGGACCAAGAAACCTCCCTTGGGGAAGCTGCAGCGTCCGATTGATACCTGACTGTTCTCTCCAATAAACATCTTTATATCCAAGTCGGTGTCTATGAAGATTCCTTTCACCTCAGCACCTCTATGAACTTCATCTATATCTTCATTGCAGATTTAAGCTTTATAGGTTTTGTAGGTTGGGTTGAATTTAAGTCTCCTACTAAGACCACATTGAACCAAAACTCCCAAAAAGATGGCATTGTTAAATAACAGGGATGTTATAAAATGAGTAAAAGGGAATTCAAAGATTATTGATTTGCATTCCACACTTCATTTTTGCAGCTCTAGCTTTAGCCATCCAGTCACTCGCCACACAGAAGGATAAGCAGCTCTGGCACCAGTCTATACTCAACACGGCTGGATGGGCCCTAATGGCAACCCATGCTTGCCGGCTCTTTTCCATCACTACGCAAAGTTGACTCATGGTCTTGACCATGCGTCAAAAGGGGGGGATGCTAGCAATTATCAGTCAGAGCATTGGTTCACAAAATGGTTCACCCCAGTGGCCGAAAAATGTTGTAAAGCCTGCGTGGTATGTGCTACACACAACCCAGGAAGACCAGCATCAAAGGTAACAGGGATAAAAAATTCTGTCTAGTAAAAAATTCGGTCCAAATGGGTAGAAGCAATCCCAACATCCAAAGTAGACACAAACTTGGTCACAAGAGCACTGCTGGCAGAAATAATTCCTAAGTGGGGAATTCCGACAAAAATCTCGAGTGACAACAGGGTACACTTCGTAAACGAGGCCCTAACACAAATCTCAGTATATCTTAGAATTAACATTAGAAGACACTGTGCTTATCATCCTCAGAGTGGTGGAGCTGTGGAAAGAGAGAACGGATCCCTGAACGGATCCCTGTCTCACTGCAAGAAGGTGCCAGAACCAAAGGAGCTGGTCAGTAGGGAGTGAAACTAGCATCCATTCTGCTCCAAGTGGCATGCCAAGCCACCAACAAAAAAAAACCTCCAAGTAAACCCTTGGAATCCCAGACAATGGACCAGCCTGACCCCGAGGAATTACTGTGTGTCCTGGGTGTGGTATCAATCGTAGCAGTACTACCCATCAGTACTGCATGAGAAACAGGACCTTACAACTCCACAGGTGTGAGCGCCTGCTGTGAGAAGATCTGCGTTGAATGACAGGGGAGGGGGACGTCTCAGCCATTCAACCTCTGGAGCCACCCAGATAGGTGCGAGCGCCTGCTGTGCAGGCATCTGTGTCTGTGCCTTGGAGGCGGGCCTCCAGCTATATAAGATTCAAACTGTGAAAGCATAGGCAGAGATCCCTCTGCCTATGCCTATGCTGCATCCATGCATGTATCCTGACTGACTGAATAAACCATCTTCTACGCAGTAACTTAGACTTATCATCTAATTCTCAAAAACGGCTAAATTCTGCAACAGAGGCTAGGGCCATTTCTGCTCAAAGTGACCTTTGTGCAGGAAAATTACTTTCTCTGTCTTGTTATTTGGTGTCCTGACATTAAGGTCAGAACTTGCTGACCGGTTCTTGTTACTCACTTCAGTCATATACAAAGCAATGCTGAGACAAAACAACACAGGCTGAATGTTTCTGGTCTACCCAAGGTTAACGCTTTCTGTTTGGGGTAGCTAAGATATTAGCTGGCGTTGTGCATGGACAGACACTGTGACTGTCTAATGCAGGGCTATCCCTGCGGCCCACGAAACCTTCTGTGCAGCCCGCGGAGATAAGTTCTTTTCAAGTGATAGGCCGATGGGTTCCAAGCGCTGCCCATCTAATCGATAGGAATGAAAAAATCCGAGCTCTTTGGTTGGCTGTTTTCTACTACTGACAGGTCTGCGTCAGCGACCCCCCCCCCCCCGCTGACCACCCCAGGGGGGTCATGCTGACTCGATTGCACCAGAGAAGAAGATACAAGTTTTTGCCCCGAATAAGAATATGTCAACAAGCACTCCACCAAGCAGGAAGAGCAACATCGGCCGTGAGAATCACAGCTTCAACCCCGACTGGCTGACGCCGCCACTGTGTTGCTGCCTTGTTCGGCTCTACATACGTGTGTGAGTAACTCTCCAGCCGGATGAAGCTTGTGAAGTCACTCACACGAGCCCAGCTCACGGATGAGCGTCTGCAGGGTGCCCTTCAATACAAGTTCAGGATGCTCACACATGCATCCTTACTGCGCTTTGTGCGACAGAATGACAGAAAGGACGTGTATTTCCACATTCGAATCTACCCACCCCACAGAGAGTACCTAAAGTTAGCTTTCCGGGGGATCTGCTACAAGTATTGCATGCTCAGCTTCGGCCTGTCTCCGAGCCCAAGGGTGTTTGTACGGTGCTCAGAGGCAGTAATAGCCCTGCTCAGATGGCAGGGCATCTGCCTGGCCATGTACCTGGAGGATTGGTTGCTGCTGGCACAATTGGAGCAGGAAGCAAAGGTGCACATGGGGTGTCCTCTTGCGGCACTTACTCCACCTGGATAGCATCCGCCATCCTTGTGGTCCATCTTGGCCGCCTCCATATGAGGGAATTCCAGTTTTGGGAGGCTTCATGTGTGTTGGACCCTGTTCGTCATGGCACATGGAGGGTGCTAGTTATACCCGGGTGCGCCAGGGCGCTGCTTCACTGGCGTGTTCTATCTTTTCTGATGCAGGGGGTGCCAATAGGCTCCGTCCTGTCCAGAAAGGTGGTCACGACAGATGCTAGCCTGACGGGTTGGGGCAAAGTGCACGAAGGCCGGTCTGTGAGAGCCGTTTGCAGTGAGGAATTTTTTGGAACTTTCAGCGATGTTTCTCACCCTGAAACATTTCCTTCCGTCCCTCATGGGTCATCATGTTCTGGTGAGGATGGCATCTGTGGCATATATCAACCATCAACCACTGACACTCCTGTCAGTTGCACATGTTGGCAGACAGACTGACCCTCTGGTGCGGCGGCCGTCTCCTCTCCCTTAGAGCGATGCATGTGCTGGGCGTCCTGAACACTGGCACGGACCTGCTCTCCAGGAGTGTGCCAGTGTATGGGGGGTGGACTCTACACCAGGAGGTCATGGAACAGATATGGGCCCGTTATCCCTGCCACATCACACTCGGCTGTGAACCTCCCCAGCATGTGTTGAGGTCCTTGTTCGATGATGCAAGGAGAACCACATCATCTGCCAAAAGCAGCAACGAGATCTTCCACCCAGCAAACTCAACACCCTCCACCCCCCGGCTGCACCTAGAAATTCTGTCCATTAGAGCTATGAACAGAACTGATGACAAAGAGCAGCCCTGGCAGAGTCCAACCCTCACTGGGAATGAGTCCGACTTACGACTTACAACGACCTACCTGGACCAAGCTCCTGCTCCTTCGCTACAGAGACTGGATGGCCCTTATCAAGGGACTATCCACCCCATACTCTTGGAGAACCCTCCACAGGATGCCCTTGGGGACCCGGTGTAGTATCTGAAGCGCCTGTACTAGTTTTCTGCAGGCCTTATCTGCTGTACTATTGTCTTCAACACCTGCAGCTAAACATCATATTCACATAAGTATAAAAATATCAGTCAGTATCCGTCTTCTGCAGCCTTGACCACCATAAGGCTTCCAACTTGTTCTTTGGTCAACCTGACCTTGTATCGAACATGCTGTGGCTGTGTCCTGTTTCCTGTGTACCCATGGGAACATGGAGCCATTTCATATACCTCCTGTCTCGGTGCTCATGATTTAATGTCCCGATGGGAAAGCTCCCACAGAGCCCGGGGGTCCCCTAATTTTTGGGATCCTTCTGAAGGACACAGCTGGACCATAAATCATCTGGTTGGTTGTAGTGGGATAGGAGCTCATCCGGTAGGGATGTGTTTACTGTACCATATATAAGGGAGACTGAGGATGACCAAATGAGGAGATATTCATCAGGACCAAGACATCTCCCTCGGGCAAGCTGCAGCATCCAACTGATACCTGACTGTTCTCTTCAATAAACATCTTTATATCCAAGTCGGTGTCTAGAAGATTCCTTTCATCTCAGCACATCTCGACCACCAGAAGAAGAAAATTTACCACACCGGTCTTAGCGTGGGCCTTTTCCAAGTCCAGAAAGCACCCCCAGCCAGGGTAAAGAGCTGATATGTGGTTCCATGACCAGGACAAAACCTGCATGGTTTCTCCTCGATCACATAAGGTTTAACTATCGATCACATCCTCCTTACAGCACCCTGGCATAAACTTTCCCAGGGAGGCTGAGGAGTGTGATTTCCCTGTAGTTGGAACACACCCACTGGTCCCCTGAAGATCAATCAATCTTTATTTATATAGCGTCTTTTACAATCAAAAATTGTCTCAAGGTGCTTTACAGAATCCCAGGACCTAACCCCAGACAAGCAACAGTGGCAAGGAAAAACTCCCCTTTAACAGGAAGAAACCTTGAGCAGGACCAGGCTCATGTAGGGGGACCCTCCTGCTGATGGCCGGCAGGGTAGAGAGAGGCGGATAGGGAGGAGAGGTAGAGGATAGAATAGGTAGAGGATAGAATAGGTAGGAGAGGAGAGGAGAGGTAGAGGAGTGTAGAGGAGAGGAAATCAAACCATGACCAGTGTGGTGACAGAGGCCTGTCAGGTGATCATGTCATGTTTCTGGACCCCGGCAGCCTCAGCCTATAGCAGCATAACTAATATCCTAACCTAGTGATTAGATGACCCCCTAAGTATGATAGTTTGTCTGCCTATGATAGTAACTGGAACTACAAGGTTAGTAACAAGAATCTTTTTCAAAGAGGTAGGTTTTAAGTCTAATTTTAAAAGTAGAGATTGTTACGCCCCAGTCTAGGGGGTCTAAAGCATAACATAAGTGGCCTCACCTTCCCCAAGCCCCCAAGCAGCCACAGACTCCAATCTCCGTTTAAAAAGCCAAATTCCAAATTTATTGTACGGGAATTAAAACAAACGCAATGGTGAGCTTCTAGCTTCAGGGTGGGCCAAGGCCAATACAACAAACAAAAGGTGTCCTAATAGTAAGGTAAGATCTCTAACCAAAAAAAAGAAGAGAAACAAAAGACAGGCAACTCACCTACTTAAGCTAACAAAAAACAGGAGAAAGCGATATAACGAAAATGGCGGCCCACCCCTACTGCTCTCGATTACTGAACAAACAAAAGAACCCATACACTATGGCACCCTCAAGGCTGGTTGGAGTTTGGGGAACGATGAGCACCGCGCCTGTTGTCCCTGCTGTCCACCAGACTGCCACCATCTTGGCCTCCTTTATTTCCCATGGGCCCCAGCTGCAGCCAATCCTAGAGCTGGAAGATCCGCCTGCCAATCAGGGTGATGCCGCAGCACGTCCTCATTTGACTACCTGATTGGCAGGGGAGGAAAACACAGGGCACAGACAACAGACAGCAGTGCACAAACGAAAACACACACGTAACAAGATGGAGTCAGCCTCCTGTACCTAGACAGGAAGCTGGTTCCATAGGAGGGCCTGGTAGCTAAATGCTCAACCCCCTAATCTACTCCCAAAGACTCTGGGAACCACAAGTAGACCAGCGTTCTGAGAGCGGAGCAGTCTATTGGGCTGGTAGGTTGTCACTAACTCCTCCAGGTAGGATGGAGGTAGGCCTCTAAGGACTTTGTAGGTCAAAAGAAGGGTTTTAAAAATTATTCTAAATGTAATAGGCAGCCAATGAAGAGACGCCAGTACAGGAGTTATGTGACCTCTTTTGTCAGAACTCTGGCTATAGCATTTTGGATCACCTGGAGGCTTCTTAAAGAGTTGTTTGGGCATCCTGATATTAGAGAATTACAATAGTCCAGCCTGGAAGTAGTAGCTTTCTGATCCTTGTGATGTTCCTCAGGTTAAAAAAGGCACTTCTAGAGACTAATTTGATGTGTGAGTTAAAGGAGAGGTTTTGGTCAAAAGTTACTCCAAGATTCCTTACAGAGAGACTAGATGTTAATGACATACCATCTAGAGTGATCATATGGTTCTGGACCAAACACCATGACCTCAGTTTTTCCTGAGTTAAGGAGGAGGAAATTTGAAGACATCTAAGATTTTATGTCTTTAAGACAGGTCTGGAGCTTCACTAACTTCTCTGTCTCCTCTGGAGATAGGGACCACCACCCCAATCTGCCACTCCAAGGGCACTGCCCCTGATGTCCACGCAATTTTGCAAAGGTGTGTCAACCAGGACAGCCCTACAACATCCACAGCCTTAAGATACCCAGAGTGGATCTAATTTGCTCCCGGAGCTCCACCACCAGGAAGCTGTTTCACGACCTCGGAAACTTCTGCTCCGGGGAATGGATGATCTACTTCCCAATTTGATGGTTGAATAGATTTAAATGCTTCTGCTGGAAAATGGAATCTTCGTTTCTTTCATAGAACATATATGGATTTATGGCTTTGAATGGAAATATCAATTTGGAATTTTTGAAAGTTACGCAACAAACTGACAATGCTGGGTGCATCTCATTAAACCTGTACCTGAATTAAGAGCCAAATGCATCTTTTTATAGGAAAAAGATTGTACTAATATTGATTATTTCACATTTGATTTCTGACACTGAAACTATAGTATCTTAAAATTCCACATTTACAGTCCAACCCTGAAAGTATGCATTGAATTTCCATGTCTCTCATTCCCTTACAGACATTGTTGGGACACTAAGACGGAAATGTTAGTTGCTAACATCACCAGAGTAAGGGTGAAGCCTCAAAATCTTCACATTCATAATCTGCCTTGAATACCTTCGCCCACACTGCTATGGATTTAATGGTGGATTACACTCAGGAACCTAATCTTTTCACACTGCCAGATATATCAGAATGTGCCAAAATCAATGTACTCTGTTGATTGTCCCGACTGTATTCTCCGTGGCAGATGTGTAAATTTTCTTCTTCTGGTGGTCAAGAGGTGCTGAGATGACAGGAATCTTCATAGACACCGACTTGGATATAAGTAGTATAAGCAGTTTGAATATCTATGTTCACAAATCTGCCTCTGTTCGTGACCAACTGTATATGTTTATATATTTGGACACATCTATATGTTGTGTGTAAAATAGGATTGAGAATTGTTGAAAATGTAATCTTTGGTGCCACTGATGATAATAGTGATGATGATGACGATGATGAAGAATTTCTTAGCCAATTCCTGAAATTTATGTTATAGTTTTAAATCATGAGCGCAATAGTAACACTACTACATTTCTACTAACAACAACAACAACAACAACAACAACAATAATAATAATAATAATGGAGTCTGGGGAATTTCTGTGTGGAGTTTGGATGTTCTCCCTGTGTCTGCGCGTGTTCTCTCCGGCTTCCTCCTACAGTACTAAGACACGCAAAAATGGGGATTAGGCTAATTGGTCACTCTAAATTGTCCATAGGTGTGAGTTTGAGCATGAGTGGTTGTATTTCTATATCTATCAGCCCTGCAACTGACTGGCGTCCAGTCCTCTGGGAAGGAATAAGTGGAACAAAGTGATAATAATAATAATAATAATAATAATAATAATAATAATAATAATTATTATTATTATTATTATTATTGTTATTATTATTATTGCTATTATTATTATAATAACAATAACAATAACAATAATAATACTAATAATGATACTGCTCCCAAGATATATATATATATGTTCAAGAAGTTGTGGGTGGAATATAGCACAAGTGAAGCACATCATTATGTGAAGTATGTCACACAGTGCTGCTTATTGTTACTGCTTTTCTTTTAAGATAACTTAAATAGAAATGTAGCATAGCACAAGGAATGTACCAGTATCATTATTTGACACTGCTCTGAAGATAAATATAAAATGTGTTACGTATAAATAAATCTACAAGTAATCTTGTGGCAAACCTATTATACAGGAATGTGCAAACTATACATGAGACATGTTCTATTTTTGATCAATGCATTCTGTCTTTGAATAGTTCATGTGTGCATGCTGTCTCATTATTAATTTTGTTGCTAAGTTATATGTGGCATGCATCTTGACGGCTCCATAAGCGAGCTCCACCAACCACTCATCATCCTCAGTCATAACAGCATTCTGTCATTAACACTGTGACTCAGCTGAGCATTTTGACTGATGAAGCTGATTATATTTTACCACTTAGTTCATCAAGGAAAGCTATGATGAATACTCCACATTGCAAATCAATAGAAACAACAGAAGACAATTTCAGCATTCTCTACTCATTGTTGTTGAAACATGAACAACAACAATGAGTTGTTCATGTTGTTTTAACCTGTTTTGTATATATACATGTACATTTTATCTATATGTTATTTTGGTTGGTGGTGCAGTGGTATTGGTACAGGGAAGTTCCAGGTTGTATTAAATATTGTTGGTTGACAGCTGTTATTATTTAGCGTTTTTATGACATGAGTTTGTACAAAACCTCTGCATTCTTTTCTCAACAAAGATGTTCATAAACCAATTTCTTCAAAAAGAAATCTGATTGATAACTATGGGTTTAATTCTATGTCCATTTGTCCTGGCATTCCAGCAGATCTTGAGGCTCTGAGTATCACCTTGACACTTAGAAGGTACTTCATGCAAATAGTGCATCACTGAAAGAACAGTGCTCTGTAAGATGGTGACTGATAAATATAACATTATATTTGTCAAATTGAATCTGATGTCAGATTCAAGTTTAAGTGACTAACTAATTTCTTCACTATTTCGGTCAGTGCATGAAAACTGACCAACCACATCTATGAGGAAAATAGTAGTAGGGTTTTGGAGCTGCTCAGGAGCTAGTGGGACAGCTCCCAGTCCATTCTTGCTTCCATTCCGGTCATTCCCATCCTGCAGCTCTTAATTATTTTAGAACTGCTGACAGGATTGTCAGAAATGCAAACACACACACACACACACACACACACACACACACACACACACACACACACACACACACACACACACACACACACTAATTTCTGCCAACATTTAATACAGCTTCAACTTCGATTCAAACTCAGTCCTGGTGTGCTGCATTTGAGTCCAGGTCCCACTAGTGTCGTAGGCCAGAGTTACCCATTAAAACCAGAATATACCTTTCTTGTTTAAATCAATCAATCAAATTTACGGTAATTAGAGCCCAAATTCACAAACATTGCGAGGGCTTTATAATCTGCACAAATGCAACACCCTCTGTCCTTAGACAACCTTTCCTTAGACATCAGATGCCACAGAGATCATCAACAGTAATATCAGTAACATATCTATGTTCATTATAATTAAATATATAACAGTTACTGGGGACATAATAGAATTTCAAAGACCTACGTGCAACTTCAGATGTCCTTATATGGAGCTCTGGGCCACTCATACGCATATAGATCTCTATGGACTATATCCATCGGGGAAAAGAGCCAGTAACATGCCGTTTATGTACATATATTTATCCATATTTTTGCATCAATTTGGGAAAGCAAGTTCTAAACTATAGATAAAGGTGGTGTTAATTCTATCTACACAGTTATTTACCCACTAATATTTACAAAAGCAAAAAAAATTGGTATAGGACATTAGTGAGCCATATGGCAGTTATTGCCTTGCTCTGTGCTGCAGTCTGTTAGTGATAGGTGAACTGAAATAATTTGACATGACACTAGCACTATATTAATATAAGGCCTCATTTACGTGACATTTTCCGAATCCACAACAAAACACACCCATGGAGACAACGTATCGAAAACGATCTCAGCACTCATGGAAATGGCAAAATGGTGCATTACACATGTCGGTCCAGAAGGTGATGGTAATGAGCTAGTAATTTGTACGCATAGATGTGTTCTTTTGTCCATGGAACTTTGTAGCATAAAGCTCACACGTTATAATAATCAACTAATTATCTAATAATAATAATATTGCTGTTGTTACAAAATCAGGCACCACTTTTGTTATATTGGAGGAAAATGCACCAAAACTAGATTTTGTTTGGCAATTTGATCAATCTCCTGACTGAAAGCATTTGATCTAAGCCAGGGATACTCATTTCTACTTCTAAATTAACAAAGTGCTAAAAACTGAAGATATATGACAAGATATATGACAAATGTATTAACACACAAACAATAATTAACATACGAATAAGAATAAATGAGAGGAATACAAATGGTGTTATAGTGAATGACTTGAATTACTGTAAGGTTTCTAACAGCAATTGCTGTTGGGTGAGAAAAGTTGAATTTCAACCTATGAAGTTCTGATCTTAAATGGCGGGGATGAATTTGGTTGCAAATTTGGATAATTATCTAAAACCACCTCATGAAATGAACTGAACTTGGACCGTTACACTGCAGTGGCTGCATTGGCTCCTATGGTCCAGAAGTTACCATAGGCTTCCTCTGCTGGTAAGCCCACTGTCACAGCTGCGAGCAGTCCTGCCCTTGGATCCACCCCGGCACGGCGCACCGGTGACCAATCAGGCCAATTAGGTGGCCTATTTGTATGGTGGCCGAACGTTTCACCCATGCCAGATTGTCCGCTGCATTACAGATGACTTTCCCGTGATCTCCTGTCTGTTTGCCTGCCTGTTGTTGACAATGCCTGTCCCTGACCTGTCGTTTACTTCTGTTCCCTGGTAAACCTGTCTGTGCTCTATTTTGGAGATTCTGCCGCCTGCCTTCCTGTCCCTGATCCTGCCTGTCTCCGATGATCTGACCCTGCTTGCTCCCCGGTAAACCTGACTGCCTTCTGTCCCCAACTTCACCCATGGACGGACTTGCCCGTTTCCCGTTTCCCAGTGGGTCCAGCTCATCCCGCCTGTGTCGCTCTAGAAATAAAGCAGTGTTAAACCAATCTCGCTCGTGGGTTCTCGCCTGATCTGTGACACCCACAGGTTTGACAGGAGCCCATCCTGCCAAAAAGAGGCGCTGGAGATGAGCTGATGGATTAGGGCTGATCAGCTTGGAGTCTGACAATCTGGTTGTTTCTTCAAAATGTTCAAAACATTAGATGTTTCAAAATTCATTATTCGACGGTAATTTGACTTAGAGTTGAGTTGAGATATGGCCTTCTAACAGTACTCGACAAAAATTGAAATTATATAAACAAAGAAAGGGAGATAGGAAAGGAGATACAAATGAGGATAACAAAGAAACTTTAAGATCGAAATAAGGAGGTTTAAAAACAAAAAATCAAGAAGTCAAAAGGAGAAGATGGGTCATGTCATGACTATTCAAATGACCCTTTTTACCAGGATATCTCTGGTTATTCTTGGTTCCTTTATTTTTTTATAAGTATTAAATTGACATCTCATATACTTTCTCATCACTATTGGTTACCAATTGAATTTAAATTACATTCCTATGCAGGGAAAAATTCAAGGCATTGGTTAATGCTTATGTATGTCAACTTCATGTAACAAATCAAAACTTTAGGTTATTTACATGACCCTGCTTCTCTGAGTAATATGAGTGAGATGTCTCACTATGGGATGTATGCTTCCTGTCAGCCCTCAGAATCATTAATCACATTACGCCAATGGCTGGTGAATGTATAGGTAGTGCCACCTAACTTAAATAGTCTGTACAGACAGTACCACCTCATTCAAGATAAGCACCTCTTCTCACTTGCCCAAGCAAGAAGGGTTGTCTGGTGAGACATCTCACTCATAATACTCAGAGAACCAGGGTTAAATAACCCAAAGTACTCTTTCATAATATTTTGCTCAATGTCTCAATATGGGATGTGGTAGCTCCGGAATTGCCAGACAAGCTTATCTTGTGTACACTAAACCACAGGAGAGACACTCCCCCAATCAGAACATCAAAACTGCATGTGCCACGCATGGTGCGGAGACGTCCAGCATACGAGTTGGCCCAGGAGACGAACAGCTGATCGCTAATCCTAAAGCCCTGAGTCCTATCCATATAGGTGAACACAACACAAACACAGGACATAGGACATGTGACTGCTGCTCCCCAGGTGAAGCAGCAGAAGCCACCTGGTCAGTAAAATAACATGAACCCACCACTTGGGCATAAATGCCGGGTTGGGCTTCAAGATTATCCTAACATCCCCTGGAAAAAGCTGAGCGAATGACAAATTTCACTAACTCGCTTCACCAAAGCCAAAGCCAATAACAACACTGTCTTGAAAGACACAAATTTCAAACTTGCTCTCTCTAGTGGACTCTAGACTGGCCTGTTGTGTCTCTGCTTATGCTGAAAACAGTGCCAAGGTAATCAAAGAAGCCACTGTCCCCACATGTAAAGTCACCAGGCATAGTAACAGGGCCAGAAGGGGTAGCTGCCCCAGTCAATTTAACCCCTGATCAGGTACAGCACTATGAGTTACGACCAGAATCAGCTGCACATATCACATTGGTGATAAACAAAGGTAACCTAGCGAAAGTCCTTGGTCCCCTGGTAACCCAAACAAACCAGATATCAGAGACTTCGACTAGGAATTTCTAAACATCTCCTACACACCCCAATTACACCTTGTACAAGGCTCCTACAGACTCATATGTGACACTCACACACCAACAACTTCAGCTAATGATGAAGTGGCTAGGCGGCCCTGCAAACGATGCCGGCCTTGATGTGGGTGAGTCATCAAGTGGAGGTTGGTCTCCTGTTGGTAAGTCCCTTGGAGTTCCAAATTGACACCACCAAGCCTGTTCATGTTCCACAGTACCCAATAAGACCAGAAGCTTGGGCAGGCGTAAAAGATACCATTGACGGCCTCCTTCAGGCTGGAGTGTTGTGCCCTACTTCTGTCCCATAGAACGCACCAATCTTACCAGTTCTTAAGGCTGATGGTCAGACCTATTGCATGGCCCATGACCTAAAACAGATTAATAACCTAGTACCGGAAGCTCCACTAACAGTGCCTAACCCAGCCACAGCTCTAGCTCTTCTAACAACAGAATATCAGTGGTTCACAGTTATTGATTTTTAGTCAACACATTATTTTGCTTACCATTAAGTGAATCTGTCCAACCTGTGCTTGTGTTCACCTTTGATGGACAATAATACACATACACTAGAATGCCCCAAGGTTTTTTCTGCACACCAGGGATATTCAACACAATCCTCAGAATCTTACTCCAGAGGTCCTTACAGACATGGGAAACCGGGCAAAGGGCAAATGGTATTTAGTGGGAGGGGTAGATGCTTATTCTGGTTGCCCTGAGGCCTATCTGACAGCTAAAGAAGTATCAAAGCCATCGTCAAGGCTTTGATAAATCACTACATTCCAACTCATGGGTTTCCCAAGTGGATTAGACCCGATAATGGGTCCCATTTAAAAAAAATCATACCTCTGGAATCTCAATTGGGCCTTATACACAGGTTTGGGACAGTTTATCATCTTCAGTCTCAAGGAAAAGTAGAAAGAATGAATCAAAACACTAAAACCAAGCTGGCCAAAATGATAGCTACCACTAGATTGGATGGATGCCCTGCTACTGGTTCTGATGACAATCAGATACACAGTAAACAGAAAGACAGGCTTCTCACCATTTGAGCTTCACCATGGCCTACTGTTCTCTGGACCATGGGACATCATGGGACCAACTGGGCAGTGCAACCCCAAGGTAATGAATACAATCCTTAACATTTATACTCTAGTGTTTCTCTACAGGCCCAAGGTGAAACCACTGAAAAAACAGAGCTGATCACAGAAGACAAGCTCTTGCTGAGAGTGACTGTGAGGATGAGCGTGGCAGTCCAGTTTGAAGGAAAAGGGAAGACCTGGTACCATCTTTCCCACTATGACAAGGTGCCGAAAACCTCAGGCATGAAAGGTGCACAAGAGTCTCACGAATGTTGGTCTAATTGTTTGTGGATAATAAGCATGTCTTCTTTGCTTTGGGCTGTTGCAATCTTTGCATCTATAATGATATATGTAGCTGTGCATAGGTGTGGAATACTAACCCATAAGAACAGATCATTGATGGAAGGGAGTGAGCATCCTTCAGATCATCCACAAGCCAAATGAGACACACCACGCGAATGTCCTACTTTGATCACATTGAACTCCACAATGGGGGCCCCTACCTACAATGCGATCTATGTCTATGTGAACAAGAAGAATGGTGATGACTCCCCCAAGGGATAATAGCCCAATAGGAGGTAATTACTCCCAGCGGGTGAGAACTCATGACGATCATGATTGGGGATGTCAGTGTATGATGGCACTAACCAGAGAAAACACTCCATTAAACTGTACTTAATTGGGTACTACTATATATACACACACACATAATATATGTATGTGTGTGTGTAGTGTGCACACCATGACTGAAAATGAGACAATACAAAGAAGGGCTCCATTAAATTCTGGAGCCCTTCATTTTATTGTCTTTCTTTGTCTTTCAGGCATTCTTGTGTAAACAAAAAGCCAAAATAGAACAAAATTCTTGCATTTTCACTTGAAAACATTGTGGTGTAAACAGAGCCTAAGGAATGTTGCATTGTGCGACCCTGCAACTACAATTAGCGTTCAATCGATTTTACAACTGAAAGATGGCTGGCCTTACCTTGTAAATCCACCCATTAATGGTAATGACAGACACATGTCCACGACCCATTTTCGACTGCTTATTTTTACACAGAGGGTTGCAGGGGGACTGGATGGCAGTCAATCCCAGAGCTAACACAACAATAAGACAAAATGATCAATTAACCTAATTCCCTATTTTGCCTTTTTTTGTGAGAGAACAAGCAAAATCCATTTTAGAAAGACCCCAGCCTCCATCCCAACCAGGATTCGAACCTGAGCCATTCTTGCTGTGGCCAAATATCTGACTCTTTCAAATTGTAAATGGCAATTGTCCAATAAAGACAATGTTTGTTGCTAGCTCACCATGTCTTACTCTGCAGCTATGGAGTTGCACATTAGGTCTCAGTAGTGCCCCCCTACCATGAAGCAGGAGAACAGCCTATCTCAACTGATGTCTCTTCACTGCCATTGTAAGATTGCTGAGCATATCAAACAGTCTACAAACATAGATTATATACAGTAACAACTATGGGAAGTCAGGTACCAGATATTAATGTGTTTGAAACATTTGGCAACATACAGAGAGACAGGAAACATGCCCTCACTGCACAGTCTGTGAGGGATCAACAATCCAAGGAGAGGATCAGCCTGCTGTGTCACTTTCTGTATTTGGACAGGAAATGTGAAAATTCAGTGATTTTTTGATGTCTCCAAATAGCCACATCTGGCCTCACTTTAGGACCCAAACCTTTTCCAACAAGTGGGCCACACGGGCTCCCTGCCAGGGCCCCACGGGCCGCACACACCTTTTAGCTAAATTTTGCTAAAAACAATGATTGAGAGAAACAATTGATCTTCAGACATTAAATTAATGCATTCATTTAATGAGAAGGCTGGTGCTGCTTGGCCAAAGCTAGCTTCCAAAAGTCGGGCACAACGCTGCTCACAGACAGAAGAAGGGCGCCCTGCAGACGCTCATCCGTGAGCTGGGCTCATGTTAGTGACTTCACAAATCTGCTGGAGAGCTGCTCACACACGTATGTAGAGCTGCTCACACACGTATGTAGAGCTGCTCACACACGCATGTAGAGCTGCTCACACATATGTAGAGCTGCTCACACAGGTATTTAGAGCTGCTCACACAGGTATTTAGAGCTGCTCACATGTATGTAGAGCTGCTCACACACATATGTAGAGCTGCTCACACACGTATGTAGAGCTGCTCACACACGCATGTAGAGCTGCTCACACACGCATGTAGAGCTGCTCACACACACATGTAGAGCTGCTCACACATATGTAGAGCTGCTCACACACGTATGTAGAGCTCAACAAGGCAGCAACACAGCAGCGTTGTCAGCCAGTCGGGGTTGAAGCTGCGGTTCTCACGGTCGATGTTGCTCTTCCTGCTTGGTGCAACGCTTGTTGACATATTCTTATTCGGGGCAAAAACTCGTATCTTCTTCTCTGGTGCGATATCTTCTTCTTCTCTGGTGCAATCGAGTCAGCATTAGCGACGCGGGGCGGGGGGGGGGTCGCTGACGCTGACCTGTCAGTATTAAAGAACCAACCAAAGAGCTCGGATTTTTTCATTCCTATCGATTAGATGGGCGGCGCTTGGAACCCGTCGGCCTATCGCTCGAAAATAACTTCTCCCCGTGGGCTGCACGGAAGGTTTCGCGGGCCGCAGGGATAGCCCTGGTTTTCTGAGGCGGGCCACACCTAATGTTAATTCACATAGAGCGCCGCGAGCCACACCGAGAGGCCTCGCGGGCCGCATGTGGCCCATGGGCCGCAGGTTGAGGACCTCTGTTCTAGATACTGCCCATCACTGGTTGACTCAAAGTTTCTTCTTCAGCAAGAACACTGAAAAGTGCCTCAACTTCATTGTCCCTCATGCTGGGTTCCACCAATCGGTGTGCCACAGTTGATGAATGCTTGTCGTATCATCTCAAGGTAGCAGCTAAGTGGTCTCAGTGGCACAGAGCAAATCTGTTACCTCAAGCTGACAGTAATTGACATGCTTTCATTTGCACGCTGTACATCTGTGTTAAGTGCTTTCTGTATAACACTGTGGCACCACAAGGTAAATACAGAGATCTACCAAATAAATACTGTGTGTCAGATTTGAAAAGAAGCCAGCATAAATAACAAGACTTAAAAGAGTCGGTACTCTGCAGTGCCTGCCTGTCAAAATGAATATAGATTGACAGAAATACTCAGGAGCTGAGTGACAGTAGTACAGTATTAATATTATTATAGTCAGAAAAGATGGTGAAGATGAATGAGCTCAGAGTGGCTCAGAGGTGGTGCTTTGAAGGTTTATTCCCAATCAGTGTTTCCTCAAACACAGTTATTCAGAGAATTATCATGCAGAGACTGCACCTGTAATAAAAGTGTTTGGTAGCAACAGCCTTTCTAAAAGAGGTCAACAATGTGGCAGGAAAAGCGTTTGGGCTGGTTTCATCACTATGGTTTTGTGTTTATGCTTCCAAACTCTACTGATGAGCAAAGGTGTGTTGGCAGGTGTGATGAAAAAAGTGAGCAAATATTCAGATGATGTTTATGCCAGAGGTGCTGATACAATAATATCAGTGAGTGAAGGAATCCCATCATGACATAATGAGCAGCACTGCTGACCCCCAACCTTTCTGCTTTCCTCACAGATGTTTTTCATCAGCCAGCTCCTCCCCTCAGAGTTCTTCCAGACCATTTTATTAATAAAGGATTCCAGAAAAGCAACATCCAAGCTGATTAATTAATTAAGAGAGGAAAGGGTGGGGGTTATTCCACAAATTCATAAAAACACAGCTCAAAGGAAGTTCAGGCAGTGACACACTGCACTTTCAGCAGCCTACAGTAGAATTCCTATGTTTGTTTGGTGCTCATGTATATACATAATACATTTAAATAATCTTTAATTGGGCATAGAATCAGTGGCCTAAGCCTACAGAATCAGCCACTCTCACATCCCTTAATGATTATAACCAGGTCACACTTCTCACATCCAGTAAGGATTTATATTTCAGGCGACAAACAACGTCTGTACAGCAACCGAGCCAAGCTTAAGAATCGTTTCCATTCAGCATGTGGATGATAACAGTGAGGCTTATTCTGACGGGACACAAAAGAAAAACTGGCAAGAATATGTGCTTGGTCACACTGTAGAACAATGTGTCTGACATACACACACACAAATACAAACACACACACACATTTTGATGGATGAGACACATTTATGGCTCTTAAATAGGCTCTAATGCAGGGGTCTCCAAAAACCTGCAGCCACACTGGCCCTTTGTGGAACAGTTTGGAGACCCCTGCTCTAAAGTGTTGTGTGCCTAAAATCTTCATCCCAATCTGAGGGCAAATTAGTAGTTGACCTAAATACTGTAAATAATTCATAAAATAGTACCAATCCATTTTAACATCCACTCATAAATTAATCTTTTTTTGTAGTTTTTATGTCATAAAGGTAGAGCCATTGTGAAATATTACATTATGGTATGTGGGTAGGTAGTTAAGTAGATAGGTAAGGTAGGTAGATATGAAGGTAGGTAGGTCTTAATGAAAGACATCAGATGCACTAAAGAATTTTTTTCTAGTTTTTCTCTGAATATAATTGTTGTTACTGCTGTGTTGAACTTTTCCTCAAACCCCACAAAAAGCTGTGATACTCTTCCTGAAGGTTTATCTCTGAAAGAGAATGTCGATGATATTGCATCAGCACTTGTTTAGAAATAATTTATGAGACTTATCAAAGAAAATGTCTTTAAAATGATCCAAAGGAAATATAGTAATAATAATAATGGATGGAATGGGTTGTTTGATCATGCTGCTCATGGAAGGTTAAAACGCTCTCATTACTCTTTATTATCATTACTTTTACATGTTTTCAGCAGTTGTATTCTGTTGTTAAAATATTTGAGTTTCTGCTATTACAGAATTATTGCATTACATTTTCAATTGGCATGACCACAATTTTTTTTCCATTGATCTAGTGTGTTCCAGTAACTTTTATTTAGCAGTTGTAAGGTTTTGGTTTTTTTTTTGTCCTTGGCTCAACTTGAGAGATGTGTGTGCTTTCTGATCAGTTCAGAAATACACAGGGATGCAAGTAAATGTCTATCATGCATCGACACAACTTCAGATCAGACTTGTTAACAATGGGAAATGGCTTTACAGCTAATGGTAATGAGTGGAACAAAACCTTTCTGGTTTCATTCAGTTACTCCAGTACAACAGCAATTCTGAAGTGGTCCACTAATGTTACCAACGTAAACACGACAGCAGAAAAACTATTTTTAATTTTGTTGCCATTATGAGAGGACTGAGGGTCTCCCACATTTACAATTGTTTCAGTTTGTTCTGATGTCACAATTGTGTTTTATTTATTAAAAATACTCTATTATAGGTTGACATGTCTGTGCAGTGGTTGTGACTTTTGTATTTTTCACAGGGTTAGGGTTAGTGTCTTATATCCACCACCAGTTACATGAATATTCTTTCTGCAATGCATTATGGGATTGGTCTTTTTGGTCAATACTGTTGATAAATAGGCTAAAAATTAGCATCTGCTATTTCTTGGAAAAGCATACTGAGTAAACATTTATTTATAGGTACCATGCAACAATGAAATCAGATGACAGGGAAATGTATTTTATTAAACTCAGTACATGAAACCAAATGTCCGTTTTCACTTTAACGATTCCAGGCAGTACATGGCAGTTGAGCTCCTTGGGATCGGTTCAGGCTGGCTGTTCCAGTAAGTGCTGTGATGTGCATATTAATCCAGGAGAATATTCACTTTTCCGAGGCCGCATTCTTAACTGCTAATGTATTCCTCGGTGTAAATACCTTGAGGAGAAGCAATGCTGCCTCTGATGAATAATGTACTACTGATAAATGAAGCAGCATGCAGTTTTGTGTGTGTGTGTGTTTGTGTGTGTGTGTGCGCACGAACCCTCATTTGAAAAAGGACTTGCCAATGCAGCTCTTCTATTTTGTCTGTGGGGCTTGTGTGTTTTTGTCAGCGTGCTGCAGTGATAAAAATGCAGCATGTGTTCCTATCTGTCCCGACGCCTCTGTCATGAGCAGCAGTCTTGTAAGGCACTCTCCCTTGACAGAACAGCTGTAATCATTTCTCTCTCTCTCTCTCTCTCTCTCTCTCTCTCTCTCTCTCTCTCTCTCTCTCTCTCTCTCTCTCTCTCTCTCTCTCTCTCTCTCTCTCTCTCTCTCTCTCTCTCTCTCTCTCTCTCTCTCTCTCTCTCTCTCTCTCTCTCTCTCTCTCTCTCTCTCTCTCTCTCTCTACCAGGTTTCAACACTAACAAATGACATTACACAGGATACATGCACCTGAGAACAACTCTCTTCTTGTTGGTTGGAATACACAGAGGCACCATAAAAATGAAGTTATATGACAATGTGATGCTAATAGTGTTGAGAGTGTCTTTACAAGAGTGCCAAACCAACCTTCAATTGTTTTTACTGATGCAGAAGAACAATGGTGCACATGTCCCATCTTTTATTTCTTGTCATCTTTTCATGTCCTTTCTGGGACGGATTTCTGGAAGGATGGGTTACATTATATGGTGATGTTCACTGCACAAGTAGCATAAGTGCATAACTATATCTTGCTGTCAGAATTTTTTTTTTGTGTAAATTGAAGTCATTTCAGCAGAAATATACCCAATAATTGACAGAACGTCTCTTGTGATAAACGTGACACACAGCATTTACAGTATATATCACATTTATCATTTATATCTGCATGAGAGCAACTCAAATAACACCAAATGGTACATGGTCTGTATTTATATAGTGCTTTCCTATTCCTCTTTGACCTCTGAAATAGCTTTACATTGCACGTGTATATTCACTCATCCACATGCACATTCACACACTGGGGGGCAGAGATAAACTCCCAGGGAGCCTCATGCTCATTGGGGAGAGAACCACATTCCAGAGCACAGTGACAACACCCAACCACCAGGACACAAAGCTTCAGGTTTCAAATTGTCCAATTTAGTAACACACATAACACCCTAGAGTGTGTCAAAAATCCCAACACGTATATATTTAGGTAGCTTGATAGAGTCCCCGACCCATTTAACAAAAAACACAAAAAAACATGTATCTAACACTCAGATGGTGTGTGGAAAGCAGCCATGAAATGGTTTAAATCAAAAATGATTTATGAAATATTATTTTAAAAAGAAATGGTGATGGTCACTATCTGAGCCTGGTCTTCAAGGCTGCATTAATTTGTATGTTTGAGGCCAGTTTCTGCAAAACCTAGATTTTCTTGATTGAAATTGAGAATTAGATATCATTAAACCACATACCACCACATATACACAAAATACCACATCCACACAGTTCCCAACTCATATGTTGGACAGTGGGTCTGAGAATGAGAAAAACCATTTGCTGTATTCAGTGTGGTTATGCCTTTTGCATAATAACTGTTCAGTGACCTGAAATGTCTGCCGGGGGGAAGCAGTTCAAAGTATGAGTGACCTGGGTGGGATGAGTCTTTTAGAATATTGTAGGCCCTCCTGAGGCAGCAGGAACTGGACAGATTTTCCAGGGTGGCGAAGGGAGCCGATGATTTTTTGGGCCGTGTTGACAACCTTCTGGAGCACTTTCCTGTCTGCCACTGTGCATCTGGAAAACCACACACCCATACAGTAAGTTAGAATACTCTCAATGGAGCAACAATAGAAGGACACTGGTAGTGTTTGTGTAATGGCGTTATTCCTGAGTACTCTCAGAGTACTCTCCACTGCTACTGGACAATAGTTAGTGCTACTGCACGATAGTCATTTCGGATGCTGATAGAGTCTTTTTTGGGATTAGAAAGATGGTTGAGAACCTAAGGCAGAGAGGGACAGAAGCCGGAGACAGTGACTGGTTAAAAATTCTAGCCAGCTGTTCCACACAATCCCAGAATTGCTGTCTTGAAATGCCATCAGATACCACAGCTTTCCTTCGCTTCACAGCCCTCAAGGTTCACCTCACCTTGTGCTCCTCCACTGTGACAATGTGGTTGCTGTGCACTGGTAGAAGTGGCAAGGCTGCCTCTGAGGTTGCTTCAAACCTCTGAGGTTTCTTCAAAGCTGGCAAAGAAGTAGTTCAGCTCCTCTTCCAGTGAGGTGTCACTGTCATCAGCTGAGGTGTTGTTGTGTCTGTTAAACATGATAATTGTATGTGTGTCCTTACTCATTGTGTCCTGCAGAGGGTAATGTTGTTCACGGTGCGTCCTGGATGTGACGCCACCTACGCTACCTATGTACCTGTTCCGGTATTGTTGTGAAACAGAGCGGCAGCTCACTGCATCTCCCTGCCTGATTAATTAAATATGCCTAGAGGAGGCTAAAGATACATCTGTTCTCTAAGAGTTAGAATCTCCACCACAAGGCACTCTGTTCTACAGGGTTGGTGTCTCATCACTGGAACTGAAAGTGGTGTCTCTTTCTCCAAGCAGATACTCCACTTCTTTTGTCATCCATGGCTTTCTGTTTCTGCATAAACACAGATGCACTTATCCACAGTGGCATACACCTTTTTTTACATTGTATTTCTCCCATTTTTTTTGCCAAATTTGCAATCTATCAAACCAAAACCTGATGTGAATAAGTACGTATATTGAAACCCTCCCTGACCATGTCGTACTGTGATTTACACCTTTTTTGTAGACAGGAGAAATGCGCACACACACACACACACACACACACACACACACACACACACACACACACACACACACACACACGAGACTCTTTCTGTTCCTAGTCTGTATAGACTGTATAACCCAGTCTACAACCCAGAAATAAAAGACCTCCTGCATTGCTGGAAAATGGACTCAATGATGATATTCACTCACTTCTTTTTATTTATCGATTCAGTGAGATCTGTTTCAATGCCACAATTGCCAAATCATAGCCTTATTACAGGCCATTGATGGAGTCCACAGAATGGAGCTCGATCTGCAAATTGACCATGACGGAAGTAAATGTGCCATTGTGGGTTTCATTGAGGGACTGTAGCCTCTGCTTGAGCTCCCAGCCTGCAGCTGCCGTTTCCCTCTGATCATCCAGGGTCTCCCTCTGAGCATCCAGGCTCTCCCTCTGTGTCTCCAGCACAGTCTCAGTGAGAACCCTAAGCACTCTCCCTTGGTTATGGATACGTGTTATGGTACCACGTTCACGGATGGCGTTCTGGGTGTATCTACATTTGCAATTACTTTATACAAGGATTGATAAATGAGGCCGATAGTTGTGGTAGAAGCACTTTTCCTGAGAGGGTTTTATGCTGGAATTAAGAGAAGGGACATGTGGTCTGACTGGCCCAAGTGAGGAAGAGGTTTAGCCCTGAGGCCCTGTTTGACATTTAAGTAGACCTTGTCCAGTGTGTTGCCTCCCCTAGTAGCATATTCAACATGCCGATGGAGTTTAGGAAGTACTACCATAGATCAGCATGGTTAAAGTCCCTAGCAATTATGTGACGTACAAATGGGACATAAAATTTGTCCCAGGGCCGAGCTAGCACTGGCATTCAGAGGAACATGCACAGCTGTTGTAACATTGAACTCCCAAGGAAGGTAAAAAGGCCAGGCTGTGGCCCAGAGGATAAGGGACAAAACATTAACAAAAGAAAACAGAGAAACGAAAATGTTTTGGTGTGGGGGGGTATTAAATAAAAGTACAAAATAGAATCTTTGACAAAAATTGAGCAGTCCAAAGAAGAGATTGAACAGAACAAAACAGAAAAACACTTGTAGGCCCCAGCCCAATCCTCACCAATAAAGTAATCTGTGTTTTTACCAAATCTGGTACACAACCACAGCACATGGTTAAACACACTGAGAATGTTCCCCAGTCCTCAGTCCTCTCTCCCTCCCTCTGCAATCACCCCAGCCTTCATTCCTCCAGGCTGCAGCAGGGCCCACTAATTAGCAAGTGCCCATACCTGTGGGCACCTGCAGCAGGGAATAGGAAACAAAAACACAGGGGAGGAGCCACTTGGAGTCTGGGAGAGAGAAAGAGGACAACAACCCCACAAACCACATCAACAAGGCCTCAGGGCCATAACACATCAAAACATCATATATGTCACGAACCAGACGAGAACGCAACTCGACACCAGAGTTCGGTTTAACACTGCTTTATTGAGTTCTACAGGCAGGCCTACTGGGAAGCGGGGGACAGGGCGAGTCGATCCATGGATGAGGTCAGGGACAGAAGGCAGTTGGGTTTACCAGGGAGCAGGCAGGGTCAGGAACAGGAAGGCGACAGGATCTCCAAGATACAGACAGGATTACCAGGGAACAGAAGCAAATGGTAGGTGAGGGACAGGCAGGGTCAAAACCAGGCAGACAAGAAAACATGTAAGAGTCATGTGAAACACAGAGAACAATCTGGCAGGGTTGAATTGTTTGGCCGGAATCTAAATAGGCCACGTGATTGGTCTGATTGGCCACAGGTGTGCAGCGTCAGGGAGGATCCAAGGGCGGGGCTGCCCACAGCTGTGACACATACAGAGCTGAGGTGAGTCTTTCCCACTAACTGCTACCATTAGTGGTGGATTTGGACCTGTGGTCTGAGTTTGCACCACAGAGGAAACAGCCAGAGTGCAGCTGTTGCAGCGACATTGTACATCAGAGCAGTGGTAAAGCCATTAATTTCATGACATTATACCTGTGGGTGTCAAAATAACCTCACCACATCAGTCTGTCATGGTGCTTTTAGCCATCACCTCTGTAGACCCAATGATGCCCATTACTTCATTGCTGTGCCATCTTTGCATTTCAAAGCTAACACTTCCTAGAGGGTAGGTTAGATGGAAACTGGGGCGGATGAGAGGTTGATATGACCTATGTCTTTACAAACTACACACAGGAATCTGTCCAAAGTGTGAGGCATTATGCATGTAAGCAGCCCTCCAGCACACATTTCTTTTAAATTTCTTACATACGTAATGTACAGAACATTGAGATCAATTTAGTAGATCCATGTATATATACAGTATATATATTGTGATGGCCCTGGCCAACAGTATGGCACGGTGTTTTCTCCTGGTGTGTGGTTGGATGTTCTTGTTGTGTTTCAGCAGAATTGGCTCCCTCTGCTGAAGGTGCTGGGCAAGGAGATGGCGTGGCTCCCTGATTGGCCTGCACCCCTAGGAAGGGCTTAAGAGAGGCTCTGAACTTCCTGCTTGTCCCCTCCCTGGGTCGCAGCCATGACCTGCCACATGGCCTTTTTTTCTCTTTTGTTTGTTAATTAGAATAAAACTTCTCTAAAAATGCAAGGTGCTGCTTGGATTTCCCCTTTTTCTATTTACTTGTTGTGATCCTCACAAGCTGATCATAACAAATGGGGGCTCATCCGGGATAAAATGTTTGGTTAACAAATGTTTGGTTGGCATGGGTGCTCCTAGTATTTTGCTGGTTTGTTTGGTTGTTTTTTTTTTTTTTTTCTTGAGACAGGTCTGCAGTCTCTAATCTAGTTATTGCTTAAAGATTAAGACTGGTTAATTTATTTAAAGGATGCATGTGCTCTTACAGGTGTACCTGTAGAGGAACTGCTTGAACAATATAACTGTAACTGGAGCATATCAGTCATTTGTTCCCCAGTTAGGCGGTAGCAGCAGTCCTTACAAGGAGGATTGTTGAGTTTGTTGTTTTCAGGTTTTTTTTATTTTTGGATGTTGTCCGTGTGGCTTAAAGCAGTTGTCTTGGGAGTGCCTTCCGTAGCCTTGGCTGAAGACAGTGTGTCTTCCCCATGGCAAGCGGGCTTTAGGTGCGTAAATACCCACTGCTAGTACACATTCGAAGACTAGGGTTGAGTTAATTAGATTTTGGTTAGGCAGTTCAGGGGGAAAGCTCCAGTCAAGTTAAGTTTGTTCTACGGTTCTGCACTGTGTGACGGGCATCTTTTTTTTTTGTCTCAGGTAAAGTTATAGACAATTTTGGTAGGTAGTTGTCTAGTTTGTGTGTACATTATGTCAACTGAACATAGGAATCCCCTGGTTGCTGAATTTCTGCAGCAGCCTAGCCGTAGCACTTTGGCTCAGTTTTCAAAGGTGGATTTAGTTGACTTGGCTGTGTATTTAGGGTGGGAGAAGCCTGAGTGGGTACCTAAAAAGGCAGCGTTAAGGGAGCTGGTTGAGAAGTTAACAGTGTCATGTGGCATACTGGAACCTGAACAAAGCAAGGGGCCTGATGTGAGGTATCCCAGTGTGGCTGAGAAGTAGTCGTTTGATCAGTATATGCAATTAGAAAGAGAGAAAGCTAGGTTGGAAAGGGAGAGGATGCAGTTTCAATTGGAGCATGAGAGGCTAAGAGCAGAACAGGAGCAGAAAACAAGGGAGGTGGAGAGTAAGGTAGCTTTGGAGAGAGAAAAGATCAAGCTTGAACAGTTGAAACTTGAATTGGTTAGGGAAGGTAAGGCTAATGAATCTCTCTTAGGTGTGTCAGTGCATGCTGGTATTGATGCAGGGTTTGATGTGTCTGGCAATTTGTGTTTATTGCCATGATTTAATGAAAGGGATCCAGATACATTCTTTGCTTTGTTTGAAAGAGTAGCGGATAGTAGGGGTTGGCCTGATGCTGATAGGACAATAATGCTGCAGTGTGTGTTTACAGGTAAGGCTCAGGAAGCATATTCTGCCCTTAGTCCTGTAGACAGCAGGGACTATATTAAAGTAAAAGCTGCAGTGGTAAAAGCTTATGAATTGGTTCCTGAAGCGTACAGGCAGAAGTTTAGTAGCTGGAGGAAAGGGGACAGCCAAACTCATGTGGAATTTGCTCGTGAGATCGCTGCGCACTTTGCACGTTGGTGTTCTGCCTCTGAAGTGAATGACTACAACAGCTTGTGTAATTTGATTGTGCTAGAGCAGTTTAAAAATTCTGTCCCGCACCAGGTTGCACTGCAAATTAATGAGGGTAAGGTCAAGACAGCTTTGGAAGCTGCCATTCTTGCTGATGAGTACATGTTGACTCATGGTGGTCATTCAGACTGGTCCAGAGCTCTGAAAAGAGATGGTAAGTTGGGGCCAGTCAAGTTTGAAGGAACCAATCAGGGGTCACAGGCTAATGTCAGGTGTGTCCCAGGAGCAGATGGAAGATTTGAGTCAGGGAAAGTGTGTTTTTCTTGTAAAAACAAGGGCCACTGGAAGGGGGAGTGTCCAATCATCAGCACAGATAAAAGGCCGGCTCAGTCAAGTGTGTATGTGAAGTCTGCTGGTCTGACAACTTCTGGGGCTCATGTTCAGAGTGTGAAGTTACTTGAACCATCACTAGAGAAAGTGTCAAAATGTGTGGATGAAATCTATGCTCCTTTCATGTCAACTGGGTTTGTGTCTCTAGGTGACAGTGACACAGAACAGGTGGATATCTTAAGGGATTCAGGGGCTGCTCAGAGTTTCATTTTGGAACATATTTCGCCATTTTCAGAAGCTACGGATACAGGTGACACAACTCCGGTTCTTGGCATTAGCTTGGTTCCAGTTTCTGTCCCATTACATCGGCTGACTCTGTCCTCCGATCTTGTTAATGGTGAGGTTGTAATGCGACTGAGGACATCCTTGCCTATGGATGGGGTGGATGTGTTATTGGGAAATGACCTGGCTGGTGCAAAAGCATGGAAAGATGACTTGCCACTACTTGAGCTAACAGCAGTGCCTGGCAGCACATCGTCTCCAGATGAATGTGAGAAACAATATCCAAGTGTGTTTCCTGTTTGTGCTGTAACTTGTGCGATGAGTAAAGCTCATTCAGACAGTGTGGGGGGTTTTGTAGCAGATGATTCTCTAGTGTGTTCTGTTGGTAACAAAGCTTTAGGTGAAGGTCGCTGTCAAGTGCTGGTCTGTCCCTGGCCGTTACCAAGTATTAGCCGAGAAGAACTGATTGCAGAACAGAAAGAAGATCCTTCGTTGGCTCCTTTGTTGACTTTGATTTGTCATAACAAAAACATCCAAGAGTGTGACAGTGGTTATTTTGTGTTTGAAGGAGTCTTGTACAGGAAGTGGACCCGCACGGTGAACAATGTAATAGTGGATCAAGTAACACAGGTGGTGGTAACTTCCAGGTTCAGAAATTTAGTGTTGGGTTTGTCACATGATGGGGCAGCCAGTCACCTGGGGGTTAAGAAAACTTATGACAGGGTTCTGCGTAATTTTTTCTGGCCAAGGTTAAAACGTGATGTGTCCGCATATTGTAAAGTTTGCCATACATGTCCGCTGACCAGCAAGCCAAATCAGAAGATAAGGCCTGCTCCTCTGTGTCCAATTCCAGTGGTGGAACATCCTTTTGAATATTTGATTGCTGACTGTGTTGGTCCTCTATCTAAGAATAAAACTGGTAGCAGGTATTTGTTGACTGTACTGTGTAAAGCTACCATATACCCAGCAGCGTTTCCTCTGAGGTCGATTAAGATCAAACCTGTTCTGAAAGCCTTGACTACATTTATGTCTACTTTTGGTGTTCCAAAGGCTATTCAGACAGATCAGGGCAGTAGTTTTATGTCCCGCACGTTTGCTCAAGTGTTAAAGCAACTGCAAATAAAACACAATGTTTCAAGTGCATATCATCCAGAGTCGCAGGGGGCCCTAGAAAGATTCCACCAGACTCTGAAATCTATGTTGAAGTCCTATTGCACTGAGCTCTCACAAGACTGGGAAGACAGCCTTCCTTGGCTCTTGCTTGCAGTCAGGGAGGTTAGTCAGGAAAGCACAGGCTTTGCTCCCAACGACCTGGTGTTTGGGCACACTGTACGGGGTCCTTTGTCTGTCCTCAGTGATCACTGGAAAAATGTGGATCCGCCTGAAAGTATTGTGGGGTATGTCAATGATTTTCGCTGTCGTTTGTATACTGCTTGTGCAATGGCTCAGAAAAAACTGGGGTCTGCTCAGGACAAGATGAAAGCTATGTTTGACCGTAAGGCTAAGGCAAGAAAGTTTGATCCAGGGGATCAAGTTTTGGCATTGTTGCCTGTTGTGGGTTCCCCTTTTCAGGCAAAATTTAGTGGGCCGTTCACTGTAAAGAGTCGCATGTCTGAGTGTGACTACTTAATCCACACACCGACAAGGAGAAAAAAAGTTCAGTGGTGTCATGTGAATCTTTTAAAACCTTATTATGATGGTCACCATGATATAGATGTTGGCAATTCTAGGCCTATAAAGCAACATTTTTATCGCGTGCCAATGGGAAAGCGTGAACGTGTAGAAAAGGAGGTTGACTACCTGCTGGTTAACAATCTCGCTGAGCCAGCTTCCTCTAATTGGGCCTCGCCATGCTTGCTGGTTCCTAAGTCTGATGGTTCTGATCGATTCTGCACAGATTTTAGGAAAGTGAACATGGTAACTAAACCAGATTGCTATCCATTACCACGTATAGAAGATTGTGTTGATGAGGTTGGGGGTGCAAACTATGTGACAAAGCTAGACCTTCTTAAGGGTTACTGGCAGGTGCTGCTTACTCAGAGAGCAAAAGAAATATGCAGTTTTATTACACCTAAAGGTTTGTATTCATACAATGTCATACTGTTTGGGTTGTGTAATGCTCCAGCTACATTTCAGTGGCTGATGAACAAGGTACTGGACAGACTGGCTGGTTGCACTGCATATTTGGATGACATTGTGGTCTACAGTGATTCCTGGGAATCTCATGTTCAACAACTAAAGGCCTTGTTTGGTCGTTTGGTGGTGGCAAACCTGACGGTCAACTTAGCAAAATGTGAGTTTGCTCGGGCAACTGTGACCTACCTTGGCAAGGTAGTGGGCCAGGGGAAAGTGCATCCTGTGCGGGCCAAGGTGGAGGCTATCGACAGGTATCCCGTGCCAAAATCCAAGAAGGAGCTCGGGAGGTTTTTGGGTTTGGTGGGATATTATCAAGGGTTTTGTCCTAATTTTTCCACTGTAGTAGCTCCTCTGACAAACCTTTTGGGTAAAAAGGTGGCATTTGTGTGGTCCCCTCAGTGTCAGGAAGCTTTTCTTTCTGTAAAGCGTTTGCTTTGTATGTCTCCTGTACTTGCAGCTCCGAACTTTGAAAAACCTTTTAAAATACAGGTGTATGCAAGTGGAGTTGGTGCTGGAGCTGTTCTGCTGCAGGAGGGAGAAGGGGTTGTTGATCATACGGTCTGCTTCTTCTCTCATAAGTTCAAACAGCACCAGTTGAACTATTCTGTCGTAGACAAAGAGACTTTGGCGCTTATCTGGGCCCTACAGTTTTTTGAGGTTTATGTAAGTTCTGGCTCAGAACCAGTAACTGTATACACAGACCATAATCCCCTAACCTTTCTGTCTATGATGCAGAATAGCAACCAAAGGCTAATGCGCTGAGCACTGTTCTTGCAGTCGTGTAACTTGAGCATTTGTCACATAAAAGGTCGGGAAAATGTGATGGCGGATGCTCTCTCCAGAGCTTGAATCCAATGTTGCTTACAAAGTCCCCATAGTCCCCTTCGTTTTTTATGGGGAGGGTGTGATGGCCCCGGCCATCAGTATGGTGTGTGGTTGGGTGTTCTTGTTGTGTTTCAGCAGGTTTGGCTCCCTCTGCTGAAGGTGCTGGGCAAGGAGATGGCGTGGCTCCCTGATTGGCCTGCACCCCTAGGAAGGGCTTAAGAGAGGCTCTGAACTTCCTGCTTGTCCCCTCCCTGGGTTGCAGCCGTGACCTACCACATGGCCTTTTTTTCTCTTTTGTTTGTTAATTGAAATAAAACTTCTCTAAAAATGCAAGGTGCTGCTTGGATTTCTGTGTTACTAAGTCTCATGATTGCTGCATTTGAATTTGAATTATTTATTTAGCACACATGCATATAAAATCACCAAAAAAATAGAATAAAATGACAAACAAGTAAAATATGTTTACATGATCATACATAACAATAAAAAAAAAAGAGGTGCAGAGTTGAGGCAAGAGACCCGTAAGGGCCTGTTTGAGGCCTCTACTCACAAAAACTGCAATACAACAAGATAATCAAGAAAATAAATGAAAAGAAAGAAAGATAAAGACAATAATAATAACAATAATTGCTGCATTTTTACACCTAATGCGATGGTTGGAACTGCTTCTCTTTGTCCATTTCTCCTGGAATACACGGCATTCTACATCCACTTTCCTTTTCTTGACAGTCGCCATGATGCTGTGTTCACTGACCCTGACGTTGACTCGGACATAACATCATAACCCCATCTGTTAACATAACCGACATAACACATCCTAGACAAAGACCTCCTCCGAACCTTCTGCCGCGACAAGCCTGGTTGGTTGCCAGGAGGCGCCCATTGAGGGGTAGGTAATGTCAGGGTCTAGTGCACCCCCAGAGGGCGCCAAAGCCTCGGCGGCTCAACCGGAGCACCCGCACCTGGTCCTCATTTTGCCCTCACCACACCTGTGTAATATTACACAATCTCCAGGACTCCTTAAATACCCACTTCCGACAACTCTGAGTTGTCAGATTGTTTTCCCACGTCGACCCCGCTCTCCCTGGATCTCGCGTCGCCTCTGCCCGAAGCCCAGACAAGCAACAGTGGCAAGAAAAACTCCCCTTTAACAGGAAGAGACCTTGAGCAGGACCAGGCTCATGTAGGGGGACCCTCCTGCTGATGGCTGGCTGGGTAGAGAGAGGAGGAGAGGGAGGACAGGTAGAGGATAGAATAGTTAGGAGAGGAGAAAGGAGAGGAGTGGAGAGGAGAGGAGAGGAAATCAAACCATGACCAGTGTGGTGACAGAGGCCTGTCAGGTGATCATGTTTCTGGACCCTGGCAGCCTCGGCCTATAGCAGCATAACTAATATCTTAACCTAGTGATTAGACGACCCCCTAAGTATGATAATTTGTCTGCCTATGATAGTAATTGGAACGACAAGGTTAGTAACAATAATCTTTTTCAAAGAGGTAGGTTTTATGCCTAATTTTAAAAGTAGAGATGGAGTCAGCCTCCATGGATGTTAAAGTCTCCAATGATATGACTTTGTCTGCACTAAGGACCAAGTCAGATAGGAAGTCAGAGAACTCAGATAGGAATTCTGAATGTGGCCCAGTAGGGGGCTGATATACAACAACAAACAAAAATGGCTTTTCTGTCTTCCAGTTCACATGGGTGATGCCAAGAGTCAAGCTTTACATGAGCTGGAACTGTGTTTTGGTCTAGGATTAATTAATAGCTTGGATAGTGACAGATTGCTGCCACTCCCCCTCCACGACCAGTAACACGAGGAATATGATAATTAAGATGGATAGGAGGAGTAGATTCATTTAATCTAACATACTCCTCCTCCTGAAGCCAGGTCTCAGCGAGACAAAATAAATCAATGGGACAACAAAGTAAAGGGGGAGGGATATGTTGTGTATTGACAGTTCAAGTTTGTGCCTCTGCTGATTCTGTCACACCTCTTTGTGTGGCTGTTGATGTTGTTGGTTGCTGACTCGTGGGTTCTACAATACAGAGCGTGTGCACAAGTTCATGCATGTGGTGTCATTTGCTCACACAAAGTGAAGCCTCCTTAAACGACCCAGTGTATAACAGTTAATAATGGCAGCCAGGAGAAAAAGTTGAAGCCAAATGGCACTTATGTCTCACTTGCTCATGTCAGTGAGCTGTCACAACATCACAAAGACATTGTAGCCTAAGGCTCACACTTTATAATAATAAAATAATCAATGGGTGCAATTATTAATTATTAGATTGCATTAGTTATAAATTATGGCACCACCTCCTTTATATCAGAAGAAAACGTGGAAACAAAACAAGATTTTGTTCGGCAATTTGATCATAGCTGAAAGCATTTGCTTGAAGTCATACTCGTTTCTACTTCAAAATTTAAAAAAGCACTGAAAACTAAAGATATGACACATTTATTTACAAATGGTGTGATAGTGAAATGACTGATGGATTAAGGTTTTTGACGAGGATTGCTGTTGCATGAATTATAGTCTGAATAGCATGAATTATATGCAAAATATTGGATTTGAACCTACAAAGTAATTCTAAACTAAAAATTTGGACCCTTACACTGCAGCAGCTGTGTTTACTCCTCTGGTCCAGAAATTGGCACAGGTCTCCTCTGCTGGTGAGCCCACAAGTCTGAACCACCAAAGGGGTGTGCTGGAGATGAGCTGGAGTCAGGCTGATCAGCTGGCCATTGGATACCGGACACTCGCTAGCAGGGGTCTGGTGCATGGCTCTTCAGGGTTGAAGTAAAATAATCTGATCTGATTGTGTTTTTTCAAATCGTCCAAAATTTGGATTTGTGAGTGGAAATCACTAATTCAGAGGAAATAGAGGACGGGTAATTTTATGACTATGCAACTAACCCTTTTTGCAGGATGTCTCTAGTTACTTTATTCCTTTTTAAAAATAATTAAATCTCACTGAATATGAATACATTTAATCTCAAAATTGTAACTATGGCATACGAAGTCACATCGCCAAGAAGCCTGGATTGAATTTTTCCTCAGTATCTACTGAATGACTTTAATGCTATGGAAATTACATTCAATGAAAGTATTTTGTAGTTTTGAACCAAGAACCATCCTTCAACTCCATCCTTCAACCATCCTTCATCTCCATGCTGCAGATTTCTTTTCCACCGAAGTTGGTTAGCATTTCTAACATCTTCCATGCGTGTCCTGATATCAGTGTTCTCTGTGCTCATGATTTAATGTCCTGTTCTCCCCAATAAGGAATTGCTGTGAAGGAGTACAGGGACCTACAGGTTTCTGGGTCCCTTCTGAAAACTCAAGTTGAACTGGACATGGTCTGGTTGGTTGTAGTGGGCTATAAGCTCGGTAGGAGGGGATGTGCTTATTTCACCATATATAAGGGGGGTCCGAAAGTAAGCACTTCGGAGGAGATGGTCACCACCAGGACCGAGACAACCTCCCTCGGACAAACTGCAGTGTCCGACTGATACCTGACTGTTCTCTCCAATAAACATCTTTACATCCAAGTCGGTGCCTAGAAGATTCCTTTCATCTCAGCACATCTCGACCACCAGAAGAAGAAAATTTACCACATTGGTCTGCTTCTTGACACCTAAGCCATAAATTGTCAGGCCCAGACACTCCCACAGAGGTTCCCGACCACTCCAGTTGCCTACAGTGCCACCAAAAATTTAACAAATTAATTGCCAAAGGCCTGTGTGAACAAGTGTCTCTTCAGTGCCGACTTGAGAGAGCACAATGTTGGTACACATAATGTGTAAAACTCTGTCCAGTGATTTGTTGGGGAGGTCAAGCAGGACACCATTACAGTAATCCAGCCAGGAGGACATGAAAGCGTGGATGAGGCTCTCTACAAAAGAGTCAGGGTTGTGATGGGTCTGAAAATGTTTTTGAAGCGGAAGAATGCAGATTTAATAATGGACATGATGTTGGATTGAAAGGAGAGGGCAGAGTTCAGGATGACACCCAGGTTGCAAACTTTGGGGGATGGAGAAATGGAAATGCCATCCAGCTGGAGAAGAAAATATCCAATCTTCTCAAGTTGTGCCTTGGGAACCATGACCATTGGGATGCATCTTTTCTTGCTGTTGAGTTGGATGAGGTCGGTGGTCATCCAAGTCTTAATTTCATGAAGGCAGTTGACTATTGACTGTGGGGAGAGCAGAGAGATTGGTGTAGCGCTGATGCAGTAAATATACAGGTCATTGTCAGCATAGCAGTGGAAATGTAGATCATGTTGGTGGATGATCTGACTGAGCAGAAGCATATGAATGAGGAAAAGGGTGGGACCAAGTACAGAGCCTTGTGGCACGCCATACTGGGGCATGGTGAGAGCTTCCATTGATTGAGACAAAATGATGCCTGTTGGACCATTATGAGTGCAACCAAGATAGAATGGATCCGATGAGTCCAAGATGGGTAGAAAGGCAGTTCAGGAGGATGTAATGGGAGATGATGTCAAAGGCCTCAGAGAGATCCCGGAGAATCAGGAGACTAATGTTGTCTGAGTCAGTGGACATGAAGAGAGGAGATGTTGGTGATCTTAATCAGGGCAGTCTCCATGCTGTGATGAGCTCTGTATCCAGACTGGTGTATATGGATGGATATATGCTGGAGTTGTGTGGCGACTCCTCTTTCCAGAGTCTGCTGTGGAAAGGCAGGTTGGAGATTGGCCAGTAGTGGGTGGGCTAGCTGAAACTCAATAAGGATGGGGTAATACTGGGTCATAGTCCAAAAGAGAGCCTCCTCGTAGGCCATTTCGTGGTCTTTGAAAGCCAGATGGTGGGCAGTGAGGCCAGTTTTCTTATAGAGCCTCTCCTCTACACCACGGGGCAGGGTGGTAGAATGAAACAGTCTGGGTTTTGATTTGAGCAAGAGAATCAACCCTCAGAGATATGTCTCCTATGAACAGTTTAAACAATATGAATGGGTGAATGTTTTTTTGGCTTCAGCTATGAGCAAAGACACCACATAAGAGGCCTCCAGGGCTTTGACCGATGTAGTTGAGGCTTTTTGCATGGTGTCTTGGGATGACTTGAAGTCAGAAAATTTCCTCTTATAGAAGGCTGGTGGCTTACCAACATGACATCCATGTTTTCTGGTGGCCAGGATTGTCAAATATCTACAACAATTAGAGAAAGACCAGTTAATTGACCACACTCTTTATTACCGCCTGTACCCTGGGGAAGCCATGCCCTGCATTTATGGACTCCCCAAGATACACAAGTTTGGCGCACACCCAATGGGGCTCAGTATATCTCTTCCCTAAATCTTGACAACGCCACCCCAGGAATTCCACCTGGAGAGTGTTTGCTAGTGAGGGGAAGAGAGTGGTCCAATGTACAAAACTAATACTTTTATTTCCGGATATCCTCTAACAATGGTTGCTAAAATATGCTCATGCACCCATTCACACACACTCAACATACAGATATTAAATTCAGATTTACAATAATTATCTTTAAATTACCTGCGCCACACAGAGTAGGAGCTGCACTAATTAGAAAATAACAGAAAATGTACACGATAGTAGAACCCCAAATAAACATGCAAAAATAACCCACACAGCACACAAATAACACAATTAATCAAATCCAACAAACATGCAAAAATAACCCACAAGAACAAAGAACATACTTAGTCAAACTCAAATAGCATGCAAAAATAACCCACACAATAAACAATGAACATCACAAATCAACCCCAAATCCCTCCCCCTGCAAACAAAACGTTAAACAAAATAAAGGCGATCCTAGTCCTCCTAGAGGTGCAGTTCACTCACACATTCGCACTTTTAGATTTGGACCCCACATGATGATATCTCTCAGAGGTAGATGGGAGTGATGCAAGGTTGGGACCATTCGCGATGAACCCAATGCGGAGGGCAAAACAGCAGCTGGCCAACAGCAGTGGGAGGAAAGCGCACGAGAGCCAGCACTTTTAACAATTTCTCCTGTTAAGAGAGAAAGCAATTTAGGTTCCCTATGATATTTGCCTGTATGGTGGAGCTAAAAGCAGCCACTACGTACCGTCAGGTAAAGGAAAAAAAAATCTCTAAAGTGGAGATGCGCACTGAGCTATAGCATTCCCGCTAGCAGGCTAAACAGCTGAAGAACCAAATACACCCAAGGCTCCCCAGCTCTGATGACGGAGCAGACCCAGATGCGTATGGAATAGCACAGCCCGACTGCACAGCAATCAGATGAGGAGGACCAAGTGAGCTGTGGTGTGGGCCCCGAAAGTTTGACAACAAGAAAGAGTAGCCCGCGCAACACAGTCTCCTTTTAAGGGGAACGCCACAGCTACAACTGCGCCAACAATTAAGATGATGGGTAGGGCATGAACTCCATGCTGCCACACAAGGAAGGAACCCCACTTAGTCCGATCGTCAGTAGCTTCAACTCAGTCGCCTACAAAATTTCTAAACATTTAGCCACCATCTTAGCCCCATTGGTGGGGAAAACCACACACCACATCCAGAACTCACAGGACTTCACCAACAAGGTCAAGGATGTAGGGTTGGGGCCGGATGATACGCTGATGTGAAGTAAAAAGTGTGGTAGGATGCGAAGGATCGCTCTGAAGATGCAGGAACGGAGGAGTTTCACACTTGCGATTTATTACACAGTTGCAACTGAGGGCTTCACCGCCGGAGATCCACACAGGTGAAGCCAAGTGAAGCCCCGGCCAGGGAAAAAGAAGCCGCGAGACAGAGAAACATCAGCATATATTACACTGGCAGGAGCATGTGATCACATCATCACCCAAACATAGGTACCATATCCCACATGTCCAAGGCCATGTGGGTGCAGAGGCTTCTTTTGATGGCATTGGAGCGTTTCTCAGCATACGCAGAGGCACACCATGCCTGTCTCGCCTAAACTATACAGATGCCACACATTATTGAAGCTGTTCTCAGCAGAAGCAGAGACACACCAGGCCTGACTAGCCTAACCTAAGCAGATATCACACATTGTTGAACTGTTTTCAGTATGAGAAAGTGAGACAGCAAGCCAGTCCAGCCTAAACTGCAAATTTCACACATTATTTCCTTCAGATGTCACCTCTCTTTTCACATGCATGCCCACTACAGAAGCAGTCCAAACTGCAAGGTAAGGAAACGTCTTCTAGATGACCATGCACGAGCAGACAGGATGAACCTCACCCCGGACCACATCTGCACCCTGCTGGTCCTCTGCATGTACACTACATATTTCCAGTTTCAGGGACAGAAACATGGCTGTGCCATGGGCTCACCGGTGTCACCCATAGTAGCCAATCTATACATGGAAGAAATGGAGAGCAGGGCCTTTGCCTCCTTCACAGGAACCAGTCACAGCCAGTGGTATAGATATGTGGAGGACACATGGGTCAAGATTAAGAAAATGGAAGTAGAAGCCTTCACTGAACATATCAAGTCCATAGACAGAAACATTAAATTCATCCGTTGACAAGTGCTTTGATTTTTGGACTGCTTTCCCACACTTGACAGGTGGCACCAAAGCTGAACATTAGCTGGGTTCCACTCAATGACCAGACTGTTGTTCCATTTTTGCCCTTTTTAATCTTCAATCAGTGATATTTACAGGCAGTAGAAGCAGTGGTTTGCAGTGGATGGTCAGTACAAGCAGGTGAAAAACCTTCAAAGACAAAACCAAACATTTACCCTTACAAAATCATTAAACACACATGAAAAAAAAGGATTTTGCTATTTTATACATTTATCTATACATGGAAAAAATAGATTTTTAGTTTAAGTTCATGCGGACAGGTAAATTAACCGGATTAATTTATTATGAAATTATGAAAATGCATCTAAATATCAAAATACATTTTAACCACCACAACCATCATTACCCCCCATTTTAGCAGTAAAATAATATCAGCTTAAACCATGTGCAAAGAGAATATTTCACAATTATAGAGACTATTTACAATGGGTTACGTGGCAAACAAACATCCTCCGCATCTCTACGTTCCTCACATCCGCGACAGGGAGGAATAGATGCAAGCTTACCGGCTGTCCGATCAGTTCTTTGGTTATAGTTTTGCAGTCCGTCAGTTTTGTTTAAGTTTGCTTTCTGGAGTAACTTGTCCAAGTTGGGCTTCCGGATGTCACGCCACGCTGGAGTCTCTCTCTTGTACCGTCTTGTTCACACACAGGTATGCAATCAGTGTTCCTTCCTCACCTGAGACAGCACGTGCACATCTCCCTTCGCTCAGCAGAGAGGGCGCGTGCACATCTCCCTTCACTCAGCAGAGACGGCGCATGCACGTCTCCGCTTCGCTCAGTGTTACACCACTCACACTTGCGACTGTCTGGTGCAACGTATAACTGATTTATTTCTGAACAAGACGGGAAAAACTCCGACACCAAAATCTCGTTGGCTCTGGTTTCACGTGCAGATCGGCCTTCGACGTCTTCTTCTTCTGTCTTGCGACCAGGTGTCCTCCCGGATCTATCGCCACCCAGTGGCACGTGAATTGCCTGAACTTGAGCTCTGTCTTGCAGCCAACACTAAGCGATAAATGGCCTTTTAACATGTGATATACAAATCAAAATTCTTCCAGGTGCCACATCAGCAGAGACGGCGCGTGCACATCTCCGGTTGCGCTCGTGCCCTGCCGTGTTTGTGCAGAGGCAAAGGGAGGCCGAGTGAATGAATGAATGAATGCCTTGAGACATAAATGTAGCGCTTAGTCCCTCAACGAACGGGACGTTCGCCGTGACACCTCCCACTCAAGCTTTCTGCCCTTGGACAGGAAGGTTGCAACTTGAAAAGGCGAACATCTCGAACACTAGGGGGACTGCTCCGCAGGCAACAAAACTACAAGACGTCTAACATCTCTTCGCAGTACTATCCCTTTAGACCGTTCTTTCCGGTCAACCGAAGACTGGGCTGCTGGTTGCTGAGGTTGAACTGAGACACAGGTGCCTGGGGTGATGAGAACCTTAACATCCCTCACGATTCCTTTTAGGTCGGGGTTTACAGTGACGACTCGGCCAAGTCTAAACTGCCCTCGCAAGGTGTTCTGATTTCTTTCTGTGGTGTGCCACTTGGACGTGACGAATAGGTTTGGACCTGCAAGCTGGCTCCACTGTGGTGTGGTGGTTAGCACTGTCGCCTCACAGCAAGAAGGCCTCGGGTTCGAATCCCGGTTGGGATTGAGGCTGGGGACTTTCTGTGTGGAGTTTGCATGTTCTCTCTGTGCCTGCATGGCTTCCTCCCACAGTCCAAAGACATGCATGATTGGGGTTAGGCTAATTGAAAAACCCTAAATTGCCTGTAGGTGAGAGTGTGAGAGCGAATGGTTGTCTGTCTCTGTGTTGGCCTTGCGATTGGCTGGCGACCAGTCCAGGGTGTACCGTGCCTCCACCCATTGCTCTGGGATAGGCTCCAGTCCCCCCGCGACCCACAGTGGAGGAACAAGCGGTAGAAGATGGATGGATGGATGGAAGCTGGCTCCAGTCTTTCCAGAACTCGTCGACCTGGCTTTGGATTTCTCTGAGCCACTTGTAGTCGAGAGACTGGAAGTCACCACTATGTGATCCTCGGCCAAGGAAGAGTGAGTTTTGTGTTACGTATTGAACGCAATCCTCCCGGCTTTGCACTCTGGCATCAATAGGCCGCTCATTTGCCAGGTTAGCTGTCATTTGGAGGGTTGTGAGGAACTCACTGAAGGTGAGGTTTGCCGACTAACTCAAACCTTGAAGAGCTCTCTTGGCGACCCTTACGCCAGCTTCAGCAGCTCCATTTCGATGCGGTGAATCGGCAGGGAGAACTTTCCATGTCCAGCTTGTCCCATTCTTTGCAGCATACTCCTCCAGGCTTGCAGTGTCTTGCCTTCCCAGGAAAGTGTACAAGTCCCCCAGGAGGGATTTTGCACCGATGAAGTTAGTCCCAGGGTCTGACCATACCTTGGCAGGGTGACCTCTGATGGCGGTGAACCTTTGGTAGGCCATGAGGAAGCTCTCTGTGGACATGCTGTTGACCAGGTCAATGTGCAGGGCCCGGCTCGGCATGCAGCAGAAGACAACCCCCTAGACCTTCATGGAGACTCTTCTCTTGACATCATCTTTCACCAGGTAAGGTCCGAACATGTCAATGGATATGAACTGGAATGGTGCAGCGGGTCTTGATCTTTCTACTGGTAAGTCACCCATCACTTGTTGGCAGACTTGAGCTCGGGCTTTTCTACAGTGGATGCACTGATTGACAACTCTTTGGGCCAGCCTCCTGCCTTGCACAACCCAAGCCTTCTGTCGCATCCTTAGCAGAGTCCCAGCAACTCCTTCATGACCTTCCTGGTGGCTCTGGCATGCCAGCAAAGTCCCAAGCCAGGTGCCAAAGGGGATCAGTGGTAGAGCCCGGCCATCTTTTTGAAGTGCTGGATTCCACCACCACACAACAACAGTCCACTGGCCTCGTCTCTATACAATACCAGCCGGTCTGTTGTGGTGCTGGGGAAGGTGGCTGCTTCTTGTGCTGCAAGACAAAGGTATCGGAAGGCATCCTTTCTCTTGGCTACTGTGATTGTGCCAGCCACTGGAACTGCCTCCCACTTTGGTTTTCCCTGGGCTCAGCCATAGAGAAACTTCTTTGCTGCCCTCCAGACCAGTGCAATTGACTTTACCAGTCTGGTTAGGCTGCTGAACCGCTGGACTTCCATCAGTATTGTGATTGCAGTCCCAGCAGGTGGTCTGTGCAGATCCGTGGAGCTTGAGACTGGTTCCAGCTTGGGTTCTTTCTTTGTTCCAGCTCGAGTCAGAACGGCGACAAATGCCTTCTTCTGGATGCGCATGAGATTCTCTCTGGCTTCCACAGCAACATCTTTGGCGGATTTCACTGGCCACTCACGCTCTGGGAGACTTAAGAACTTTGGACCCAGCTGCCATTCTGTACCTTCATCCAACTCCTTTGGGCTTGCCCCTCTTGAGATAATGTCAGCGATGTTGAGAGGTCCAGGGATCCACCACCAGTCTTGGATGTTTGTGTTGCCCTGGATTTCTCCAATTCTATTGGCGAAGAAAGTTTGGTAGCCATAGCTCTCTCGTTGGATGGCACCCAGAACTGTTTGGCTGTAGACCATGTGGTACCACTTCTCCACACGGATGCTGCAGTTTTTCTGGAAGTGCCTCGTCAGGCGAGCAGCATAGACGGCACCACAGACCTCAGCCTTGACAGCGTCCCCCTTGTGATCCAATGGTGTCAACCTGGCTTTGGCTTCAACCAGTCGTAGAGCCACGTCATTCGGCATCTCTCACCGTAGATAGAGTACAGCACCATAAGAGCACTCACTGCCATCGGAAAAGGTGATACTGCAGGGCTTGGCAGATGGGTCAAGTGGTGTCATGGCTCTGGTGAAATTCAACTGGCTGAGCTCTGCATAGTCTTCAAGGAGGCAGATGGCATCTTCTCGAAGGCCCTCAGACAACGGTGTATCCCATGTATCCTCTGATGGACTGTAGTTGAGCTTTGCCTCCTCGAAGGCTCTTGTCACCAAGATGGCCCCCTTCTGCTTGACCGGTGTTACAAGGCCGAGGGGATCATACAGCCCGGAGACTTGACTGAGGGCTCTCGTCGGGTGAGTGGATTAGGCGTCTGGACTCTGACTTCCTCTTTTGACAGGTTTTCTCCCAGCCTCATTTTCTTTCTCTTTTTGGAGAAGTTAACAGCCACCATCAAGCAAAGTTTGTCGCTCTCAGGATTGTACGCAAGCCCCAGGGCTTTGTTGTTCTCCTTTGAGAGTTGGTTTGGGAGGACCATCACAGAGGGTTCTTTCTTGAGAGGGTCACTGGATTCTGACCTCCCACTTTGGCCCAAATATACCCATGGCTTCATGTAGAATCCACCAGCTTCCAAGATGTGCTCAATTTTGGCTGTTATTTGCTTGAGCTGTTGAATGTCATTATGTGAGGTCAGGATGTCGTCGACATATGCGTCTTGTTCCAGTACTTTACGCTCTTGTGCGAGATGGCGGAACATGGGTAGATTGGCTGTCTCCCGCATGGCCACTTGTGCAATACAGCCTGCTGGTTTGTCACCAATGTTGACCCTCGTGATGGCATATTCCTGGATATCTTCCTCCTCAGAGTCTCTCCATAGGAAACAATGGAGATGTACTTCTTGGTCTTCCAGCCATACAGAATTATACATTTTCCTGATGTCCCCAAGTGCAGCGAAGACACCTTGCCGGAATCGGAGGAGGACAGCACAAATGTCGTTGAGGACGTCTGGACCTTTGAGGAGTAAGTCATTCAGGTTTTGGCCCTTGAATTTCTGACTACTGTTCCAGATGAGGCGGACTGGTGTAGTGACTGAATGAGGGTTTGGAGCAATCAGGTGGCTGATGTACCAAATGGGTCTGGTCCAGTTTGCTGAATCTTCTTTGGACAGTTTGACAGCAGCGTTTCGCTCGACCATCTCATGGACTTGTGCTTTGTAGGCCGCCTTCCATTTTGGTTCTTTTGCCAACTGCTTCTCTGTCCTCAGGAACGTTGCTTCGACAGGTCTCCTGTTGTTCGGCAATGTCTCTGGACTCTCCACCCAGGGGTATTTGGCATGCCAGTGAGGTTTCTCGCTGTGGTGATCTCCACTGACATATGATAGTCCACTCTTTATCTGCTCCAGTTCCTGCTCCTCAGAAATTGTCATCTCTTTCCCTCCCTGGCAATTTCCACATCTACAGCCGCCACACTTAGGTTCACATGCAGCCCCAATGCTGTCCCACTTCCACCAGTCCATGAAGTCTCGACTGGCAGCAGATGTGGTGGCTTGGGCAAGTTGAGGTGGCTGCGCTAGGCCATGGCTGATTTCTCTATATTCCACAGCTGCTGCGCGCATGGAGCGTGCAAAGTGGGTTCTGGAGCTATGGGCTGTGATCTTGACGTCATCTTGGAGGTCTGGATGAGAGCCACCTACTGTTTTCCCAAGGGGGCCGTCCCACAGGACAAGGTCACCAATGGAGCGCACCTTCTGAGGGACGAGTTGGCCTTCTTTATGGCTGATGAGCAGTGGATTTTTGTGGGACGGACCAGTTCATGAAGAGGGATGCCAGGGAATATGTTTTGCAGAATCTTCGGTGGCACATGCTGATTGACCTCTGCAATGCTGTCCTGACTGTAACACACAAGCTGGTGAGATCGGAGAGTTCCTCTTGAGGTCGTGACCCGGATTTTCAGGAGATAGCGCTTTGTCTCCACTGTTACTTGCATTCCACCGACTCCATGGACTATGAGCGTCACATCTTCACTCCTCAAATTCAATTCACCAGCAGCCTCATGGGTGATGTAGTTAGTGTCGGATGCCAAGTCGATCAAAGTCCCAATCTTCTGGCCAGCATTTGAGTGACTTCGAGGATCATCATTATGACAGGGAATTCTTCAAGCCCATTCTGTGCCAGCAGTCTGCTTTGTGGCATGGATGAACTGAAAGTCTTGGCGACAGAGTTGCAGAACACATTCCGACATCGCTGAGCAAGTTCGGGGGGCAGGCTTGTCAGGAACTCCTTCTGTGTCTCAGTGCACTTTTTCCATCCACCTCTTTCTAGACTGGGCTTCGGTCTCCTTGGCCCATCTCCCTTGCTTCCAGCCTTGGGACAGAGGTAATAATGATGACCCGGGCCTTGAGTATCTTTACACCCCTCGTTCTTGCACAGGAAGGTGGTCTTGCACTCTGCACCATCGTTGTGGCCCTCGAGACACCTCCCACATGCACCGACCCTCTTGACTGCTTCCTTCTTCTCTGCTACTTGGAGAGTTTTGAATTTCCTGCAGTAGTAGAGCTTCTTGCTGTGGCCCCTCTCTCCACAGACGACACAGGATGCTTTTGAGAGCTCTGGGAGTTGGTGGTCTTTGTCCGTGCATGCCTTTGTCAGACTCTCGCCTCTCTCCTGCTTGGGTCGTCGTCCATAAGCTGGTCCATCTGCTCATAAATCTTTTCTTGACTTCTCAGAAACTTAAGGAGCATGTTGAATCTGTCCTCAGGGGAGGCGTCCTCCTCCACTTCCAATGCATGGACCAACCACTCCTTCTTCAAACCTTCTGGCAGCTTACTTTCCAGGGACTTTGTGACGAGCGGGTTTTTCAGAGCACCGGTGTTTCCCAGCCCACTAAGATCATATAGGGCTTTTTCCACTATTTGTATTAAGTCCACAATCTTCCTAGGTTGGTGACTTTTTACTGGTGGCAGTGCCTGTAGCTTCTCAATGATTTCCAGTGCAATTGCTGTCTTATTGCCAAACCTGTTTTCGAGGACACGGAAGATCTCCTCTGCCGTCCCATATGTTGACAGGCGAAGGTCCCTTGTTACTTTGTCCTCCAGGCTGCCCAAAAGCTGAATTCTTGAATTTCTTGACCTCCTTGGAGCCAGTTGGTTCCCCTTGCCTTTGGAGAGCCTCCCATTCTTTCCTCCAGAGGTAAAAGCTTCGCTTGTTGCCGTCAAACCGTGGAAGCCCTGTCGGCTTCAGTTTAATAGCCTGTGACTGGTGAGGTGTTTCCCCAGAAGACTCCTTGGCCAGCTTTGTCTGCAGTAGCTTTGCCTTCTCTGAGGTTAACTCCAGTAGCATACTCCCCAGACTCATGATGCGCTGCTGGAAGTCAGGCCGCTCCTTTTCTGGGAGCCACCGAGTCCACCAAGTCTCTTTCGCGGTCGTCACACGCAGCTCCAGGTTACTGAGCATTAGTTCATACACCTCCAGCTTTAAATCAGGCTGGCTGGCACTTAAGCGCTTGCTCTCTCGCTCAGCTGCCTCTAATGCAAGGGAGAGTTCGGCACAGCCAAAACCTTGCCACAAAATCTTCTGGGCAGCCGCTTCCACTTCCTCCAGTTTTTGTTCGCAGTCCTCTGAGGTTTTCCTCACATCTGCCTTGATGTCTGCCTTAGCGGCAGCTTCGAGCTCCGCCTCCTCAATGAAGTTCTCCATTTCCTCGTTTGCCTCCAACACATGTTCAGCCCCAAGCGTGACTTTGATGAAGGCTTCCATCAGTTCTTCCGCCGACATTTTCTTGCATGACTTCAAAAGTGAATTTGTTTGTCGGGTAAACCGTTGTTTGGCGGTCGTTCTCTCTCTCTTCAACTGTTGTAGAGACTTTAACTCCATCATTTTGGGCTTAGGGAAGAACGTTGGGGCTAGCTTTGTAGTGGCAGGTGAGCTGGGCGTGGAGTCAGTGGCAGCAGAATGGGCGTGGACGCTTGGCAGGGGTGTCAGTCCGGCTGGATGGGGCTTCTTCAACCAGCTGGACGTGGTTTTTCCACTGACAAGTGCTTTGATTTTTGGACTGCTTTCCCACACTTGACAGGTGGCACCAAAGCTGAACATTAGCTGGGGTCCACTCAATGACCAGACTGTTGTTCCATTTTTGCCCTTTTTAATCTTCAATCAGTGATATTTACAGGCAGTAGAAGCAGTGGTTTGCAGTGGATGGTCAGTACAAGCAGGTGAAAAACCTTCAAAGACAAAACCAAACATTTACCCTTACAAAATCATTAAACACACATGAAAAAAAAGGATTTTGCTATTTTATACATTTATCTATACATGGAAAAAATAGATTTTTAGTTTAAGTTCATGCGGACAGGTAAATTAACCGGATTAATTTATTATGAAATTATGAAAATGCATCTAAATATCAAAATACATTTTAACCACCACAACCATCATTACCCCCCATTTTAGCAGTAAAATAATATCAGCTTAATCATGTGCAAAGAGAATATTTCACAATTATAGAGACTATTTACAATGGGATACGTGGCAAACAAACATCCTCCGCATCTCTACGTTCCTCACATCCGCGACAGGGAGGAATAGATGCAAGCTTACAGGCTGTCCGATCAGTTCTTGGGTTATAGTTTTGCAGTCCGTCAGTTTTGTTTAAGTTTACTCTCTGGAATAACTTGTCCAAGTTGGGCTTCCGGATGTCACGCCACGCTGGAGTCTCTCCCTTGTACCGTCTTGTTCACACACAGGTATGCAATCAGCGTTCCTTCCTCACATGAGACGGTGCGCGCACATCTCCCTTCGCTCAGCAGAGACGGCGCGTGCACATCTCCGCTTCGCTCAGCAGAGACGGCGCATGCACATCTCCGGTTGCGCTCATGCCCTGCCGTGTTTGTGCAGAGGCAAAGGGAGGCCGAGTGAATGAATGAATGTCTTGAGACGTAGATGTAGCGCTTAGTCACTCAACGAACGGGACGTTCGCCTTGACACCCGTGAGGATGTCAAGGACTCAAGTCTGGCCTTCTTGGACTGTGCAGTGCACATCAAAGGAGACGGAAGCCTGGACATCAAGGTTTACAGGAAACCCACCCACACTGATCAGTACCTCCTTTTTGACTCGCACCATCCACTGGACCACAAACTGGGTGTGATTAGAACACTGAACCACTGAGCTCAGAATGTGCCTACCAGAACCGAGGGAAAGGTGGAAGAACGTAAGCATATCAAGACAGCCCTCAAGACATGTGGTTACCCTGGTTGGTCCTTCGTCAACTCCTCTAGGAAACCCGGTGGAGAAAGAAGAACCAACCAACCTGATCTGACTGGAGTTCCATCAGCCTACCCAAACTTGCTTTAGCATGTGTGTAAGCCATCAAGAGCTGGACAGCACCAGGGCATATCCACGCCTACTGGCTTAAGAAGCTGACTGCACTCCACAAATGCCTGGCAGCACATATGAACCAGCTGCTAACAACAGGGAACCACCCAGAGTGGCTAACCCAAGGCCGGACAGTCCTCATAATGAAGGACCCCCAGAAGGGCACAACACCTACCAGCCCACAACCTGCCTCAGCACCACATGGAAGCTCCTATCAGGCATCATCGCGGCCAAGATCAGCAGGCACATGGATCAATACATGAGCAAAGCACAGAAAGGCATCGCAACACCAGAGGTGCCAGGCACCAGCTACTGGTCAACAGGGCAATCGCCCAGGACTATAGGACATGGCACACCAACATGTGCACTGCCTCAATTGATTACAAGAAAGCCTATGACTTAATGCTGCACACATGGATACTGGAGTGCCTAAAGCTGTATAACATCAACAGGACACTAAGAGAGTTCATCAAGAACACCATGATGCTGTGGAACACAACTCTGGAGGCCAACTCCAAGCCAATTGTGCAGGTGAACATCAGATGTGACATATATCAAGGAGATGCCCTGTCCCCCCTGCTGTTCTACATAGGCCTGAACCCCCTCAGCCAGATCATCACCAAGAGTGGCTATGGGTACCAGTTCCGAAGTGGAACAACCGTCAGCCACCTCCTCTATATGAATGACATCAAGCTGTATGCCAAGAACGAGCGTGACATTGGCTCCCTGATTCATCTCACTAGGATCTACAGCAAGGACGTTGGAATGACATTCGGACTAGATAAATGTGGGAGGATGATATCTCGAAGAGGAAAGGTGATCGCAACTGATGGGGTTGACCTACCTGAAGGGAATATCACAGATGTGCAGGCAGTTACAAATACCTGGGGATCCTGCAGGCAAATGGTAACCACGAGGAGGTAGCCACAGCTAAATACCTACAGAGGTTAAGGTATGTCCTGAAAAGTCAGCTGAATGGTAAGCATAAGATCCAGGCCATAAACCTCTACACCCTGCCAGTAATCAGACACCCTGTTGGCATAATACCCTGGCCACTGGAAGAGATACAAGCCACTGACATCAAGACAAGGAAGCTCCTCACAATGCACAGAGGGTTTCAACCTAAGTCCAGTGTCCTGAGGCTGTACACAAAGCGGAAGGAAGGAAGCATGGAATGCTGCATGGAATGTACAATTGAATAATTGAGGAAGTGGCTGATATTGAGAAGACATACCAGTGGCTGGCAAAGGGTGGACTGAAAGACAGAACAGAGGCACTAATCATGGCTGCACAAGAACAGGCCCTAAGCACTGTAATAGAGGCCAGGGTCTACCATACCAGGCAAGACCTCAGGTGCAGGCTGTGTGGAGTAACACCCAAGCTGAGTAGCTGGCTCCAACAGATACCAGGAACCACATCGGAGATCTCTGTCCAGAAGAGTGCAGTCCTAGGAACAGCTAAGATCCTGCGCAGGACCCTCAGACTCCCAGGCCTCTGGTAGAGGACCCAAGTCTGAAAGAAGGTACCGCCCAGGAGGGCAAGGAAGAGATTTTTATATATATATGTATATATATATATATATATACAATCACCAGCCACTTTATTAGGTACACCTGTCCAACTGCTCGGTAACACTTAATTTCCAATCAGCCAATCACATGGCGGCAACTCAGTGCATTTAGGCATGTAGACATGGTCAAGACAATCAGTATGGGGAAGAAAAGTGATTTGAGTGACTTTGAACGTGGCATGGTTGTTGTTGCCAGAAGGGCTGGTCTGAGTATTTCAGAAACTGCTGATCTACTGGGATTTTCATGCACAACCATCTCTAGGGTTTACAGAGAATGGTCTGAAAAAGGAAAAATATCCAGTGAGCGGCAGTTCTGTGGGCGGAAATGCCTTGTTGATGCCAGAGGTCAGAGGAGAATGGCCAGACTGGTTCGAGCTGATAGAAAGGCAACAGTGACTCAAATAACCACCCGTTACAACCAAGGTAGGCAGAAGAGCATCTCTGAATGCACAGTACGTCGAATTTGAGGCAAATGGGCTACAGCAGCAGAAGACCACACCGGGTGCCACTCCTTTCAGCTAAGAACAGGAAACTGAGGCTACAATTTGCACATGCTCATTGAAATTGGACAATATAAGATTGGAAAAACGTTGCCTGGTCTGATGAGTCTCGATTTCTGCTGCGACATTCGGATGGTAGGGTCAGAATTTGGCATCAACAACATGAAAGCATGGATCCATCCTGCCTTGTATCAACGGTTCAGGCTGGTGGTGGTGGTGTAATGGTGTGGGGAATATTTTCTTGGCACTCTTTGGGCCCCTTGGTACCAATTGAGCATCGTTGCAACGCCACAGCCTACCTGAGTATTGTTGCTGACCATGTCCATCCAACTCTACGGACACAAAGACCCCCTTCTCTGTATTCAATAGCATCATCCAGCCACCGGATTCCCTCCCTGCCCACCTTTACTCCTCGGACTCCTGTAACTCTCTCCTCCAGTTTTTCACCCTTAAAGTCTCAAATATCCACCAGCAACTCGGTTCCTCAGCTGCCCCCCTTCCCTATTCTGATCTCCCCTCCCCGGACCTGCACTTCTCCACCTTTGATCTCCCCCCGCCCTCAGCCATCCTCGAGCTCGTCACCAAGTCCAAACCTTCCTCCTGCCCTCTTGATCCCCTCCCCACCCCCCTGGTCAAATCCTGTCTTCCCATCCTGCTCCCCCTCATTTCAGCTATTATCCACTCTTCACTCTCATCTGGACCCGTTCCCACTTCCTTCAAATCTGCAGCCGTCAGCCCTATCCTGAAGAAGCCTGGCCTGGACCCCAACAACTTCAACAACCTCCGACCCATCTCGCACCTCCCTTTCATCTCCAAAATCCTGGAAAAGACTGTTGCAGCACAACTCCACAATCATCTCTCCAATAACTGTCTCTATGAACCTTTCCAGTCCGGTTTTTCGCCCCCGCCATAGCACGGAAACAGCCCTGCTAAGAATTACCGACGACCTCCTCATGGCTTCTGAGTCTGGCTCACTCACTATCCTCATCCTCCTCGACCTGGCAGCAGCCTTTGACACTGTCTCTCACCCCATCCTCCTCAACCGTCTTTCCTCCATTGGCCTCTCTCACACACCCCTTCACTGGTTTCACTCGTACCTCACCGACCGCACCCACTTCATTCAGCTCAAGTCCTTCACATCCGATCCCTCCCCTGTCACTTCTGGTGTACCTCAGGGCTCTGTCCTTGGGCCCCTCTCTTCATCATCTATATTCTCCCCCTTGGCAATATCTTCCGCAAATTTGGGATCCACTTCCACTGCTTCGCGGATGACACCCAGCTCTATGTCTCCTGTAAGCCCAACTCCCCCCTCCCACCCTCTTCCATCACCAACTGCCTTTCTGAAGTTAAGTCCTGGTTCACCATCAACTTCCTCAAGTTAAACAGCGACAAAACTGAACTTCTGGTTGTTGGCACCAAATCCTCCCTATCCAAAGCCGACAGTTTCTCCCTCACCATAGACGGCTCCACAGTGTCCCCCTCCCCTCAGGTCAAGAGTCTGGGTGTCATCCTGGACAGCTCACTCTCCTTCCAATCTCACATCAACAACATCACCCGATCTGCTTACTTTCACCTGCGCAATATCAATCGTCTCCGCTCCTCTCTCTCCCCCCACGCCACTGCCATCCTAGTTCACAGCCTCGTCACCTCCCGTATCGACTACTGCAATGCACTCCTTTTCGGTGTCCCCCACAAATCCCTCCGGAAACTCCAGTTGGTCCAAAACTTTGCTGCCCACATCATCACCAGAACCCCCTCCACTCATCACATTACCCCTGTTCTCCAGCAGCTTCACTGGCTCCCGGTTCATCTCCGCATCACCTTTAAGATCCTTTTATATACTTTTAAAGCCATCCATAACCTTGCCCCCCCCATTTGACTGACCTTCTCCACGTCTCCACACCCTCTCGGTCCCTCAGGTCTTCCTCCTCCCTTCACCTCTCCATACCTTCCTCACGCCTCAGCACCATGGGGGGGCAGAGCTTTCAGCCGCTCTGCCCCTAAACTTTGGAACTCACTTCCACCAGACCTACGCAACATTGACTCTCTCCCCCAGTTCAAATCTAATCTCAAAACCCACCTGTTTAAAACTGCATTCTCTGTCTGAATTTATCATTTTCTGATTTCTGTTGCCATTTAATTACCCCTGTACAATTTTCTGCTGGCCATATCTGCCTTCCTTTGATTTTATTGCTGCCTTTTAATTACCTGTTTTAACTGCCTGTTGCCTTTTAATTGCCTATTTTATTTATTTTTATTTATTTTAGTGTGTATTTATTCTTTGTAAAGTGACCTTGGGTGTCCAGACAGGCGCTGTCAAATAAAATGTATTATTATTATTATTATTATTATTATCCCTTTATGACCACAATGTACCCAACTTCTGATGGCTACTTTCAGCAGGATAATGTGCCATGTCATAAAGCTGGAATCATGTCAGAATCATTTCTTGAACATGACAATGAGTTCACTGAACTCAAATGGCCTCCACAGTCACCAGATCTCAATCCAATAGAGCATCTTTGGGATGTGGTGGAACGGGAGATTCACATCATGGATGTGCAGCCGACAAATCTGCGGCAACTGTGTGATGCCATCATGTCAATATGGACCAAACTCTCTGAGGAATGCTTCCAGCACCTTGTTGAATCTATGCCACGAAGAATTGAGGCAGTTCTGAAGGCAAAAGGGGGTCCAACCCGTTACTAGCATGGTGTACCTAATAAAGTGGCCGGTGAGTCTATATATATATATATATATATATATATATATATATATATACATACATATATATACACACTACACTTTGATGAAGCCACAGAGCAGTGGTATGCTTACATAGAGCAGTGGTATGCTTACATAGAGAGGTTTGAGTACTTTGTTCTTGCTACCAAGATTGAAGATAACATTAAAGTGCCATTTTTGAGTATCATGGAAGAAAAAACATTTAATCTGTCACACAGTTCAATGCAACCAGACAAACCTCAGTCATATAATAACATAGTGAAGATCTTAGGAAATCACACTTGTATCACTCATTGTTGCAGAACGATTTAGATTACATCAAAGGAATCAGGAAGAGGTTTGTCACAGTTTGTAGCTGCTCCAAAACGTTTATCTGAACATTGTGAATTGAGTGGCCCTAAATGACACTATATGAGAAGACTGGTGTGTGGTCTAAGCAGTGAGTCCATTGAAAAATGGCTACTTTCTGAGGACAATTTGATACAAAAAAATTAAACACCTCCATGGAAATGTCTGAAGGTGAGGCACAGCAGTCTTCTGAACCCACAAACAAATCAATAGATGACAGGCCTTGTTACTGCTGCAGAAAGCAGGGTATGAAGTACAAGAATACTGGTGCAGGGACTGTGATAAGAAAGGCCATATTGAACATGTGTGTAGAAATCAAAAACAACAGAAACAGCATGTTGAGGTGAAGTGAAGAAATAAAAAGATACATCTCAATATGTTGTAACAAGACCATCATGAATCAAGTTGTAGTGAGTCTGATGATGAGACATTGTGTGTTCTATCAATCAAGGACAGTGATGATGGATACTGGATCACCCCACCGTTAGAGAACCAGGGCCTGAAGTGGAGGAAGGGCTTGCCAGGAACGATGACAGGATGCCCCCATTCTTGAATGGTTCCTGCCTCCCAGTCAATGGGTGGGTTGTGAAGGCTGAGCTATGGGTAGCCCAGAGTCAAAGCTGAGGTCCCTGAACAAGGTCCCAGGAGCAACACAATTGGTGGAACAAACTCAGCTTTATTAAACAGACTAGAACACAGGATCCATGTGGCCAGAAAATCCCAGGGACGGGCACTCAGCATCAGTGCCACAAGGCACTCGAGGTTACCAGGAATCAGGGAAGTCATGGGCAGGGTCCAGAGCTGGCAGGCAGGCAGACAACAGGATCTCAAAGTCAGACCAGCTTCCTGTCCAGGCACAGGAGGCTGACTCCATCTCTACTTTTAAAATTAGGCTTAAAACCTACCTCTTTGAAAAAGCGTATTGTTACTAACCTTGTAGTTTCAGTTACTATCATAGACAGACAAAATATCATACTTGGGGGGGTCATCTAATCACTAGGTTAAGATATTAGTTATGCTGCTATAGGCCAAGGCTGCTGGGGTCCAGAAACACGATCACCTGACAGGCCTCTGTCACCACACTGGTCATGGTTTGTGCAACCTATCCCAGCCCTCACCACAAACGATAATAACTGGGAGGTACAGATATATTCTTCAGACATTGCTGATACCCCTTTCTCCTGTAGCGAATCTAGACTTTTGACCATTGAGTGGAAAAGAAAGGATTCACAAAACCAATGTTAAGTTTGGTTATATTGTATTGCTTAAATGAAAAAAAAAAACAAAAAACTGGAATGCCAGTACACACATAAACATTGAACAGCAATAAAATGAACAAAGAAAGAAACAAGTCCTTGAATTGTTCCCAAATTACAGTCTCTCTTGGGTGGCTCAACGACCACTGAATCTCCCCTCTACCTCCACAGAACAGGAGAAATCCCCGTGGACGAAATCTTCTTGCTGAACTCAGGATTCATTCAGAAGAACAAAAACACACATATATATCCATATACATCACAACATTGGCTTTCAATTATCCTTACAACTATTCTTATTGTACATCAAATTACCTGAATACATTTCTCAACATTAACATTAAATAAATTGGCTAAATCCTAATTCTTGTTGCAGTTTCCTTTCTTTGAACGCCACTCACTGTCACAAAAAGAGTGAGGGTAATGTAAATAAAATATTTTCATATAAACGATTTTCTTTTGAACACAATATACACGAAATAAATGCCTCTTTACTCTTTTAACTTTACCATATGCACATTTAAAAAAAACATAATATCAGTGAAGTTTACTCACCAGAGGCTCACGCATCAGATACACATACTCACTGGCACAATTTCAGATCACGTGGCTCTCATCAGTCCAGGTTCAGGTTCTTTCGTTTCTTTGGCCGAATACACGGTCCACTGATGAATCCACAGCAAAGAAGAAAGTTTCGCTCTCCACATCAAAAATCACAGTGATGAAAATTTTCGGATTATCTTGCTCTCTTAGACAAAAAAAAAACATCATCTGCATCTGCAGTAGAAAGTTAGCACGCGGCCATCTTGATGTCGGTCCAGCAGAGAGAGAGAGAAAAATGCGCATGCTACTACAGGTACACCCTGACCGCGTCTGATTGGTCAATTATATCACGTGACTCCTCGTGTCGCCTGGATCTTACACATTTGTTTTTACTTCCACAAACACACATTCACCAAACTTAAATTAAAACAAAATGCCCTTTTTAACGGATCAAAAAAAAAAAAAAAAACCCGTGTGGATTGATTTTACCTATGTATTAACATATTTAATTTTTAATTATTTTAATTCAGCTCCTATTTATTTATTTATTTATTTATCACAATTAAATATTAATTTATTTATCCTAAAAACTGACAAACTGTTATTTAATTTATGAACTATTATTTAAGGCTTAGTAACCTGGGTTACATTTGGCATTTGGTTTCCTCTCCCCTCCTCTCCTCAGCTTCATCAGTAGACTAGTGATGCTATTTCTTGTGTAGTTTTTCTGCCCCCCCCCTTCTGTATTCATTTACAGGTATCACTGCCTTCAGAGCTGCATAATGACCTCCGGCCCTGCTCAACCGGCAGCTTATTCAATATAATGTATTTCTGTGTGTATTTCTATGCTCTATGCCTCTCCTCTCCTCTCCTCTCTTCTCCTCTCTTCTCTTCTCCTCTCCTCTCCTACCTATTCTATCCTCTACCTGTCCTCCCTCTCCTTCTCTCTCTCTACTAAGCCGGTCATCAGCAGGAGGGTCCCCCTACATGAGCCTGGTCCTGCTCAAGGTTTCTTCCTGTTAAAGGGGAGTTTTTCTTTGCCACTGTTGCTTGTCTGGAGTTAGGCCCTGGGATTCTGTAAAGCGCCTTGAAACTATTTTTGTAAAAGATGCTATATAAATAAAGATTGATTGATTGATTGATTGATTGATTGATTGAGAGGGCAGGCAGGCTTTCCGGGAATAAGACAAAGCATGCGGGTCAGGAACAGGCACTCCACAGTCGAAACCAGGTGGGCAGAAAGGGGGGAGACTGATAGGGGGGACTGGAGAAGGTGAGGAGCTGTGGTCTGAAAAGGTCCTAACAGCCCCTGTGACATCTACCTTCCGACCCTCATCTGACCCAAAAGCCAGGACCTTTTGAGGAACCAAAAAACAACATCCTGAATACAAATTCCTGAAATGAATTTCCTCTACAGGGTGGCAGGGTGGTTATAGATAGGATGAGGAGCTCTGTCAGCTGATAATGGCTGGGGTTATTGATAGGCCAGGAATATAGGCCTGGGAACACTTTGGGTTGCTCCTGGAAGAAGTGTTCAGGGAGAGGGAAGTCTGAGCATCTTTCCTTGCCCTGTACACTGTTGCCCCATAAACCTGGCCCGGATATATGGAAGACAATGGGTGGATGAGCGAATGTGACTAAATAATAATTTGACAAAGTAGGACTTTAGGGGAATACTATTAAATGTTTGATTTCAATACAATTTGCAAGGACCAAATCAAGGGTGGGATTGTGGCTGAGTTGGTGAATCTACTCCCTGGGAAACCGGCTGGAGTCCCATAATGAGATAAATGTAATTCTAAGATTGTTACCATCCATTTCAACCTGGATATTAAAATAACCTACAGTCTTTTAAAGGGGGCAATAAGATTGGACTGCTATTGTGCACTGTCAGTAGGCCGAAATAAAGTGTGTCAGGAGCCACACCTTCCTGTACTTCTGTTCTCAGAGGTATAGGAAATTTGACAGAAACTCAAAAAAAAAAAACTCAGAATACGGACCAGAGGAGTGGTACACTATAGCAAATTTGGATTGGTTTTATGGTCTTCCAGTTTGGAGATGTGTGTATGTGTGCACACATACATGTGTGTCTTTATCTGTCAGTTTTAGAAAACTGATTAGCATGCAGCACAAGTTCAAACAATACATGCTTATGTGGCGAGGTGGTGTAGGGAGGTCTACCGATTGCGACAACGCCACCCGGGGAATTTCACCCCAGGAATTAACCAGCACAATTGCCCAACCAGGCACGCACAGGTCGGTTCCAACTATGCGGCAGAGACCAAATTGAGGTGCACACTTATTTTATTTGATAATCGCTGCGCAACAATTAATTCTTAAAAAAAGGGGTGGACAGGGCTGGGCCCCACTGGCAGGTAAACCAAAATGGGGGAGAAACAACAAACCAAAGACACCCGTGCCACTGCACACAAACCCCACACACGACGGGTGTGCTGGAAACGCCCTCCACCAGGGGTTGGGTCCCCGCCGTGGCCCGCAGCACCTGTCCACAAAGAAAATACACAATTAAACCGGTGAATAAACGCGACGGACACACGCACACACACACACACACACACACACACACACACCGCACACGCGCGCACACGTAAATAACCCAAACAATCAACCAAAAGGGCAAAAACAGAAAACGAAGAAGAACAAACGGGGGAGTAATAATAAAAGCAGTGAAACTATTTACAACCCTATGTACAGTCTAAAAAACGAAACGTTAGCTCTGTGGTCGCCTCGGCGACGCCGCTATGGCGCGTCGTCGTTCCACAGAGAGAGCGCGAGAGAATCCCGAACTTAAAGGACTGAGCCAAAGCAGCAGTGGGTCCAGTGAGCGAGGTAGCCTGTGCCGACTGTTTGGTGGCGTCACCACTCCGCGAGAGGTCCCGCTGGGGCGACGCGACCCACTGACACCAGCCGGCAGCCAACTGCAGTGAGAACAACCCCGTTAGCATCGGTTTAGCCGCTGAGTGAGCGGGGAGTCAGTGATGCGCATTGCTGCGCCTTACCTGCCCAGCGCACGTTAGCGCATGCGCCCTTACGGCCAAGCGCCCTGGATGGAAGGGCGGCGAGAGGAAACACCAACCCTCCGCGACAGTCGCAAGCACCTGTTCAATAATTATCACACTAAGTAGTGATCACAGGGGGAGTATGCGTTAGCGCGGCTCGCATTTACCTTGGTGTTGCCAATTAGCGTGCTCGCTCTGGGACGCAGGTTCAACTGGGTGAACAGCCCAGATAAACTGCACTCACGCTGCAGAGGTCGACTATTTGAGAGTCGAGCCACCGGCACCACGCTGTAGCGTCGTCGAAGGGGAAACAACTGAGTGCAAGCAGGAGGCGGTGCTTTATATACCCCTTTTCTCCCCGCCCACTAATTAAGGTGGTACCTCAGGCATCCCCTGTACAGAGGGCAGGACACACCCTGTCACACTTAGAATGAGACATACATGGGCCACCACCTGGAAGTTCAGTGATTTGATCCCAAGTCCTGTTGTTAGCATGCTGAGGTGTGGATGGTTATCAGGTGAAGCCTTGCATGTAAATAATTCTCCGTGTGTATGTGTGTGCGTGTGTGTAGGTAGGTGTGTGTGTAAGTGTGAGTATGTGTGTGTAACTCTGTACTATGTTCAGAATGGGGTGTGGAATGTGTTTCAGCTCCGTTTTGCCATAATTTATGTTTGTAATACAGATTCACTCACTGTTGTTCTAAATGTGGAATAAACAGGATAATATAAATAAATTAAAACTACACTTTATACACCTACACACTTACTACACTATGTTATTCTTTATATTTTTAATTGATAATTTTCATTTTTCATCTATTGAAAACTATAGGTTTAAATCATAATAACCTCCACCTCCATTTTTTATTTCAACCATTGTTATTGTAACCGGGCAATTGTCGGAGGTGGACTGAGTGGACTAGTAGTGCTTCTCATTCTTCCGGCCAAGAATAGAGGAGGAACATCTTTCTCCTCAGAGTTGTGTTTCATTTGTTTAATCAGAGTTTTGTTACTGAAATTCTAGTTGGAGTATTGGAAAAAAAATACATACAATTGAATATAAATATTTGTATTGGAATCTGAATGAAAAATCAAACACTATTGTAGCTTTAGAAAAAAACGGTCATTCCACTTATATGGCTCTATTTCATTTGATTGACAAAGTCACATCTGCACTTGAATACCTTGTGGATTAAATGTGTTTGCATTAACAATGTTTCTGTGACTGTTCCTGCTGCTTTTCATGCCTGTGTTAAAAATTGCTGTAGACAGAGAGAAGCTAACACTAGATGCTAATGGGATTATAAACTTGAAATTTCGTCATAGTGTAACCGGGCAATTGTCGGAGGTGGGGAACACCCCTTATGGGCACCCGTACAACCGCTGCACCGGTTGCCGCTAATACGGAAGCCTTTTTAAACCGGTGCCAGTTGGTGTTTGTCCTGATCGCAGGTGAACGTGTGGACCGTGGCCATGCTTGCCCTTGATGGTTGAGATCCTGGGTGTGTGTGTGTGAAGGCTGGACGTGCAGGTGAGCAGTATTCGAAGTTGTGTATCGTCAGTAGACCCAGTAGTAAAAGGGGGTTCCTTCTGCATGCAGCTTGCCTGGCGTTGCCTATTTGTTGCCTCCCTGCCTTGCCTTCTTTTTTTGTTTACCTTTTTGCTTTGCCTCTTTGCTTGCCTCTTTCTTTTTGGTTTAGCTCGTGTGGGTTTGCCCCCTCCCTGCTCCTTGTTTCAGTCTGTTTTAGTGTAGGTCTGTGCGTATTCTCACTGTTTGTCGGCTCCATTTGGAGTTTGTAGAGTTAGCGTGTTGTTTGTGAGTGTGTCCCGCCTCCATCGTCACCTAGACTTAAGGAGAGGGTGGGGAATAGCTGCAACAGGGCGCCGAGGGTCTGTTAAGCTCGTTTTGTGTTATTTTGTTTGGGTGTGGTGTTTTGTGGAACTTTTCTTTGAGTTTGCAGAGCCCTGCTACTAACCCTTCCTTTTGCTTCTACTAACATCAATGTTGTTGTGACTGGTGGGCATGGCTCCCTGTTAATATCCACTGCATGAACTGTACATAGTCTTTTTTTGTAAATATAAGGATGAATTCTTGGAGACCTTTTTAAAAAAGCTGAAAATATTAAATGTTGTACCCAAATACCATTGCCTGTATTCATTTGTGCGAGGGACCTGCGCATGGGTGTTTCTTGTGAAACCCTGGCAGAGGAGTTTTGAAAAGTAAATTCTTTAGGTGAAAGTCCTAAGGTGGCGTTGTCGGTGCCTGAAACGAGTCCTCTGTCCCTGCTACTCGCCGGAACACCGAATTAAACCAACCGCATTGTTGCCACAAAATTGGCATTGTCGGCAGGACGTGTTCACAATCAGACATATAGGTAGTTTTAGGGTTGCACTAGTTTTAGGCACGGAGCAGTAGGAGCATTACAGTGTTTGGCTTAACGGGGTGTAGTCAGACTGGTTTTGCTTAAAAGCAGGCAAAGTTTTTTTCTTTTCCTTTTTCACTTTTTTTGAGGCAAGGCAGTGGTTTGGGCTATAGGCTCCCCCTTCTGGCTGTCGGCTGAGATAACGGCAGCAGCTCCTCAGGATGGCGCAGGAGCTACAGGAACTCCAGGCTGAGAATGATCGCCTCCGACGGGAACGTGATGCTGCACAGGTGGGCCACAGTTCAAGAGGACTGTTGGTGAACTCTGCTGCATGTTTTTAGGGGCCACCATGGTATTGGTATCAATGAGTGGATTGAAGAAGTGCAAGTCAGCATGAGAGCTAGACATTTGGGGCTCAATGACCAAGCCTGTTTTATTTATGATCATCTAGAAGGCGAGGCACGAGATGAAATAAAATATAGGCCCCGAGACGAACGAGAAGATCCTGAACATATTTTTATGATCTTGAAAGAACTGTATGGGTGCCCGAAGTCTTATGTTTCTCTCCAGCAGGACTTTTTCTCAAGAAAACAGTTGGACGGTGAATCCCCCCAAGAATTTTCTTATGCATTGTACTGTTTGATGGAAAAAGTTGTTGCAAGCTCTCCTACAGATGTGGGTAATTCTGATTTTCTGTTACGTGACCAGTTTGTAGAGCATGTGAATAACTCTGACCTTCGTCAAGAATTGAAGAGACTTGTCCACAATGACCCGGAGCTTACTTTGCTTGACCTTCAGGCAGAAGCTATACAGTGGGAGTGGGAAGGGGGGTCCAGTAGTAACAACCACAATATGCCTGCTTTCTGTGCTATGCAGCCCACTAGTGTGCAGCCCCAGTTCCATGCTAGTGTTATCTCTTCACAATTGGCTGCTTTAACAGCTGCAGTACAGAAACAGCAGGAGCAACTGGACCAGATTACACAGACCTTAGCGGCCTTGCAGAAACCTTCAGCTTCACAGCCTAGTCAGCCAAAGAGTGTGATTTGTAGACCATGTCAGCATCCGGGCCACTATGCCAGAGAGTGTGAGAATGAGCGTGTCCGTGTTCGTCACTCACCCATTGTCGGCGCCTCTCAGATGGCAGCATCCACCAGCCCCCCACAGATGGGAAACTAGATCCCCCCTAATGTACAGAGCCAGACATTAGGTGGGGAAATGCAAGGCTCAGGGAGTAAGTAGGGTGGTTGATGCGGTAAAGGAGCGCCTGATCGCTCCTTCACCCCTGGTTGTTATTAAATTGGCAGGGGTAAGGGTGTATTCTAGATACTGGGTCAATGGTGTCCACCATCTCAGAGGGTTTCTTTAAGCAGAACTTTAAGGAAATTTTAAAGTCTTGCCACTGCTTGGAGCTGAGAGCAGCTAACGGGCTGGAAATCCCATACCTGGGGTATTTGGAGCCGGATGTCGAAATTTTCGGTTGTGTAATCCCCAGGAGAGGTGTGCTGGTAGTTAAAGATCCATTGGAGAAAGTAACCCCCCCTGAAGTACCAGGCATCCTAGGCATGAACATTATAAAGGCCTGCTATGAGGAACTTATTCACCAGTGCGGCTCTGAGCTTGGTGCCCTTTCTGAGGTGGTGGGGCCATCGGGTCCCTGGCTGCCTGCGTTTCAGTTCTGTCAGCAGGTTGAAGTCCAGTCTTCTTCGGCCTGCTTTGGTTTAGCTAGGCTGAGGGGTAGAGAGTTGGTTCAGATACCTGGGGGCTCTAAGATTGTAGCTGCCACCTGTTCGGCCAGGATTGGTTCCTCTAGGTCCTTTTTATTTGAGCCATTGAGCCCTGAATATTGTCTGCCCGCTGGCCTGTTGGTGTCTTCTGCTCTGGTACGCGTGATTCATGGCACTGCCTACATTCCGGTTATTAACGTGGGACTATCTGCAGTCACCCTTAAGCGCCGCTGTTCTTTAGCTCGGTTGTCCTCGGCTGAGGTGGTGAGCTTTCCTCCTGGGCTTAGTGAACTCCGCAGCAAAGTGGAGCAGGTAACCGCAAACGTTATGGCTCAGAATGCAGGCATGAGCACAGTTCCGAATGAGATCTGGGACCTTGATTTATCTATACTCCTGAAGCAGAGCAGGGTTCGGGAATTGTTACTGAGACACGAACCTGTGTTTTCTGCATTTGAAGGTGATCTAGGGTGTACTTCGCAAATATCCCATGACATTCCCCTGTAAGATGATACACCTGTGCGGCAGCGGTACAGACACATTCCTCCATCAGAGTATGAAGCAGTGAAGGCACACATACATCAGTTGTTGGAGACCCAGGTGATTAGGGAGAGCAGTAGCCCCTATGCCTCACCCATCGTCTTAGTAAAGAAGCGAGATGGCAGCCTCCGCCTGTGTGTTGATTACCGCCAGCTCAACAAGAAGACCAGGAAGGACACCTTTCCTCTTCCCCACATTGAGGAGTCCCTGGATGCATTGTCTGGGGCCAAGTGGTTTTCCACGATGTACTTGGCAAGCGGATACAACCAGGTACCAGTGACGGAAAAAGACAAATTAAAGACTGCGTTTTGCACCCCATTTGGCCTGTTTGAGTTTAACAGGATGGCCTTTGGATTGTGTAATGCCCCAGGGACATTCCAGCGCCTCATGGCGCGCCTGTTTGGAGCGCAACATTGCCAGACTCTGTTATTATATCTGGATGATATAATTGTCTTTTCCTGCTCCGTAGAAGAGCACCTGAACCATATGGATTCTGTGTTGAGCCGTCTCGGTCAGGATGGGCTCAAGGTTAAATTGGGGAAGTGCAGGTTTTTCCAGAAAGAGGTACAGTACCTTGGGCACCTAATCTCTTCGGAAGGGGTGTCCACAGATCCCAGTAAGGTCTCTGCTGTGGCTGACTGGCCACGTCCCACTACGGTCACTGAGCTAAGGTCATTCATTGGGTTTGCCAGTTATTATCGGCGATTTGTTCCAGGTTTTGCCAAGCTTGCTGCCCCGCTACACCGACTAAATGCTGAGCTGGGAGGAAGTGGGAAACGGAAAGGTCAGGGCCTGCTGTGTGAAGATGCCTGGTCGCGGGACTGAGAAGCTTCACCGAACTTAAAGCTTGTCTGGTAAGGGCACCGGTCTTGGCATTTGCTAACTTTTCTTTGCCATTTATTTTGGAGGTTGATGCCAGCCATAGTGGTTTGGGAGCCGTCTTGTCCCAGGAGCAAGGGGGCAAAGTAAGACCCATCGCTTATGCCAGTTGCAGTTTACACCCAGCTGAGAGGAACTACAGCTCCATGAAACTGGAGTTTCTTGCCATGAAATGGGCCATGGTGGAGAAGTTCAAGGAGTATCTGTGGGGCAACAAATGTGTCGTGTGGACTGATAACAACCCACTGAGCCATTTGGAATCAGCCAAGCTGGGAGCTACAGAGCAGCGTTGGGTGGCTGAGCTGTCCGCATTTGATTATAGTGGCTGATACAGACCTGGTCGTACCAATAAGAATGCTGATGCTCTCTCCAGGCCACCAGCCACAGAGGCCCAAGTTTTTGAAGCAATGCTGCCTGGCATCGCTGTACCACCCACTGTCCAGGAGGCAGCAGGCGGGCCTCGGCACCTGGGTGTGCAGGCAGCTGTCGTAGTCTTTCCGTCTCGGTCTCAGGCTGACCTTCAAGCTCTCCAAGAAGGTGATGCAACTATTGGGGCCTTTCACTGTTTCTGGCGTGAGAAGCGGTTGCCAAGTCGAGCTGAAAAGGAGCAGCTAAACCTACAGGTGCGTGGTCTGATCCAGTAGTGGGACCGTATTGTGCAGAGAGATGGCTTGTTTCGCCAACTCTTCCGCCCTGACGGTGGAGAGGAGGTTCTCCAGCTTCTTCCATCAGACCAGAATGTCTGATGGAGGTTTTTTACCAGCTCCACCAAAGTCATGGACATCAGGGTATTGAGCGGACCTCAGAGCTGGTGAGGCAACGGTGTTACTGGCCAAGGATGCATCGGGATATCCGGGATTGGTGCCAGCGGTGTGAACGCTGTGTCCTGGCAAAGGGCACACAGCCTCAGTTCCGTGCTCCCATGGGTCATCTCTTGGCCGCAGAGCCCAACCAGATTCTGGCCATCGACTTCACTCTGTTGGAACCGGCCCAGGACAGTCGGAAACTTGTGATGGTAATGACTGACGTATTTTCAAGTTCACCCAAGCAGTGCCGACCCAAGACCAGAAGGCGTCTACTGTGGCTGAGGTGCTGGTGAGAGAGTGGTTCTATCGCTATGGCGTTCCGGCACGTCTCCACTCAGATCAGGGTAGGAACTTTGAAAGTGCGTTGGTCCGGCAGCTGTGTGAGCTCTATAGGGTGCAGAAGACACGGGCGACTCCTTACCATCCCCAGGGCGATGGCCAGTGTGACAGATTCAATCAGACCCTTCATAACCTGCTGCACACCATTCCATCTGAACAGAAACATTGTTGGCCTGATCATCTCCCCCAGTTGGTATTTTATTACAACACCGCTCCTCATCAGTCGACGGGTGAGTCCCCCCATTTTCTCATGTTTGGCCGAGTGACTCACTTACCTGTGGATTTCCTGTTGGGACATCTCCCTGAGTTGACAGGTGGGAAAGTGTGCGACTGGGTAGTAGAGCATCAACGGCGGCTTCGGTTGGCCTTTGAGTGTGCTAAGCGGCGGATGGAAGCAGCGGCGAAAAGGAGAAAGGAGAGGCATGACTGTGGAGCATTGAGCAGATCGCTGGGAATTGGTCAGAGAGTCTACTTGAAGGACCATGGCGTGAGAGGGCGTAATAAGATCCAGGATGTGTGGAGCTCGATGACCTATCAAGTGGTCAAAGCGCCAGGGCCAGGTGGAGTGGTCTACTCAATTGCACCAGTTCATGATTTGACCCTGCCTCTGAACCAGAGGCAGCATCCAGCAGTGGTCCAGCTGCTGTGAGAAGGTCTTCCCGGACGACGGCAGGCCAACACTCGAACCCCCACCATCTTCCAGTTTCGGCGGGGGGTGGGGCATCTAGGGCTACTGCTTCTTCTGTGCTGGGTGCTAGTGGTGTGGCTACAGCTATTTTTAGGCCTTGGTCCTAGCAGTGGTGTGTGTGTCTGTGTGTGCGCTTGTGCTTATCGGTGGGGCACCAATAAAACAAAGGGGGGGAGGAATGTAACCGGGCAATTGTCGGAGGTGGGGAACGCCCCTTATGGGCACCCGTACAACCGCTGCGCCGGTTGCCGCTAATACGGAAGCCTTTTTAAACCGGTGCCAGTTGGTGTTTGTCCCGATCGCAGGTGAACGTGTGGACCGTGGCCGTGCTTGCCCTTGATGGTTGAGGTCCTGGGTGTGTGAAGGCTGGACGTGCAGGTGAGCAGTATTCGAAGTTGTGTATCGTCAGTAGACCCAGTAGTAAAAGGGGGTTCCTTCTGCATGCAGCTTGCCTGGCATTGCCTTTTTGTTGCCTCCCTGCCTTGCCTTCTTTTTTTCTTTACCTTTTTGCTTTGCCTCTTTCTTTTTGGTTTAGCTCGTGTGGGTTTGCCCCCTCCCTGCTCCTTGTTTCAGTCTGTTTTAGTGTAGGTCTGTGCGTATCCTCACTGTTTGTTGGCTCCATTTGGAGTTTTTAGAGTTGGTGTGTTTGTGAGTGTGTCCCGCCTCCATCGTCACCTAGACTTAAGGAGAGGGTGGGGAATAGCTGCAACAGGGCGCCGAGGGTCTGTTAAGCTCGTTTTGTCATGTGTTATTTTGTTTGGGTGTGGTGTTTTGTGGAACTTTTCTTTGAGTTTGCAGAGCCCTGCTACTAACTCTTCCTTTTGCTTCTACTAACATCAATGTTGTTGTGACTGGTGGGCATGGCTCCCTGTTAATATCCACTGCATGAACTGTACATAGACTTTTTTTGTAAATATAAGGATGAATTCTTGGAGACCTTTTTAAAAAAGCTGAAAATATTAAATAAACGTTGTACCCAAATACCATTGCCTGTATTCATTTGTGCGAGGGACCTGCGCATGGGTGTTTCTTGTGAAACCCTGGCAGAGGAGTTTTGAAAAGTAAATTCTTTAGGTGAAAGTCCTAAGGTGGCGTTGTCGGTGCCTGAAACGAGTCCTCTGTCCCTGCTACTTGCAACACCGAATTAAACCAACCGCATTGTTGCCACATTATCAACACATTTAGCTGTGACATCAGTGAAAGAAAATTTCTGAAAGCTGTGGACACTGAGCTGTGGTGCAGGTGAAGGTGTCTGGCTCATCTAACTTACTTTAGCTATTGCATTTATTACTATTGTGCTCTAGCATTTATCATGCATGTGAAGAACCTTGAAGAAATCTCATAGGACTTAAAGATTCTGCAGCATGCATGTGCAGAACCTTGAAGGCCTATCAGAGATTTATTGTCGCAACATCTCAAATGTTAATTTCCCAAGTGATGTTGGCACCCTGAATGTTCTTTTGACAGCAACCAAAGACTGAATAGTAACAGAAATACAAACACAATAATCAACCATGTATCATATTTCATTCTGAGCAACAAGGACCTTTAAAACAAAAGAAAAAATCAAAACAGTCAGGGCCCATTAGATAACAAATATGACAGAACTATAAAAAATACAACAGCAACAACAAAGTAATTTCTCTGAATCACAGATGTTATTACATTAAAAGGAGACCACACTACTCATGATTTAATCAGTCTAGACCTGCAGAATTGCAGGAAATGGTGCAATAAATTATATAATCAAAAGAAAGACATGCAACCGTTCAGCCAAGAGATTATAATTTGTTACATGAAATAAAATCTCTGTGGGACGCAAATGAAGAAAAGGTAATCTAAATAAGGTTTACAGGTACATGTTGCATGGGACGGATGGGTCTCACCTGCCTGCTTCAGACAACAAAGGTGATCTCAATGTCAGAGGCATTTTTATTTGTAGGTGGTGTTTGATCTACAGGGGCAGATGAGCTGGAAGGAACCACAGACTGAGTGTAGAATTCATACAGCAGGAACCTATCTGATTGACCTTGCCAGGAAATGACAGAAACAAATTGTTTCTGATTCTTCCCTGTTCCCTCCTGTTTCCCTCTTCCATGATTCACTGCATCCTCTTTTACTTCCTCTCATCTTTCTGACACTTATCAGACTGCATTTAATTGGAGGAGTCATTTTTAACTTTCTCTTTAGATTGCCTCTGGTTCTTTTTCATTAACTTAATGTTTCTCCACCATTTCTGTCCCTCTTATCTCTCTCCACCCTCTCATTTCCCTTATCTCCTGCTCCTATTATTCTTTGTGTTCTCCATTTCTATTGCATGGGTTGTTTAGATTCTGAGCCACAACCATTTGATAAACTTTGTGGGATTAATAGTTGATTAATGATGCTGATTAGTTCATTTTCCATCATCCATTAATGGTTGACATTAATGGTTAAAATATGAGAATTTAGTGGAGTGTGAGAGCAAAAAACCCAACCGACAGACTTCGCTCAGTTTAAACCAAGAACTTGGCCCCGCGGGCCACACCAAGAGGCCCGCGGGGCTCTAAATGAATTAACATTAGGTGCGGCCTGGCTCGGAAAACCAGGGCTATCCCTGCGGCCTGCAAAACCTTCTGTGCGGCCCGCGGAGATAAGTTCTTTTCGAGTGATAGGCCGACGGGTTCCAAGCGTCGCCCATCTAAACAATGGGAATGAAAAAATCTGAGCTCTTTGGTTGGTTGTTTTCTAATACCTCCCGGCCTGCCCCCATCGCTGATGCTGACTCAATTGCACCAGAGAAGAAGAAGAGATCGCACCAGAGAAGAAGATATGAGTTTTTGCCCCGAATAACGATATGGCGCCGTGTTGCTGCCTTGTTCGGCTCTACATATGTGTGTGAGCAGCTCTCCAGCGGATGAAGCTTGTGAAGTCACTCACATGAGCCCAACTCACAGATGAGCGTCTGCAGGGCGCCCTTCTTGTGTCTGTGAGCAGTGCTGTGCCCGACTTTTGGAAGCTAGCTTCAGCCAAGCAGCACCAGCCTTCTCACTAGATTAATGCATTAAATTAATGTCTGAAGATCAATTGTTTCTCTCAATCATTGTTTTTAGCAAAATTTGGTTAAAAAGGTGTGTGCGGCCCGCTGGGCCCTGGCAGGGAGCCCGTGCGGCCCACTTCCTGGAAAAGGTTGGGGACCCCTGGTTTAAACCATCAACACACTCTAGACAGGAAAATTCTCTGTCGACAGCAACCACCTGTGGTACATCAGGGGAGGGTCTGGCAAAACACCGATGAGACACTCAGAACCAAACCAAAAATGTCCATGGTCAGGCTGGTCGCCCCATCGGACCTCACCATGTACCTTTCCCAGGCCCAAGCCTCTTTCCCTGTAAATCAAAACAAGGAAAATACCCCAAATAACTTTATTACAGAAACTTCAGTTATAAATGTTCAATACATCAAACAGTGTTCTGAATTTGCAGTTCGTAGTTCCCTGCTGAAGGATCTTCAGGTGATTCACATCTTCATCCACGGTCCTCCAGTGTCTTTCACAGTTTATTTTGAATTTCTGAGTCGATTTAAGCATGGTTGTCACCCCAATGTAGTTCTCCAACTACTGTCCTGGAAACAGAGAAAAAGAGGTGCCATTATTTTGCAAACAAAACATTGGATATAATACACAATGAAATGTTTATGACATATTCCCCTAACCAACAGTACTACCATGAAAAAGCAGACATAAATGTCAAAGAATAACATACGACTATACAAATCCAACGCAATATCATAGCTTTGGCACACATCACACAAGGTGCAAAAAGAAAACATCACTCCCAATGACACTATGACTGCACAGAGAACCTGGATCAGCATAGCTCCCACAGGACCAAATCTGTCCTGTAACCATGTCATTGCCAATGTTCCTGCACTCTCGGAAGGACCAAAAGGCATCTCTTATCTTCTTCAAGGCGTCAATCACATTCGTCATATTGTCTGCATTGTCCGGAATGTGTTGCATGCATCTCCCGTTAAATTCAGTGACACACACAGACCTTCTTTAGCCAGAATGTAGTCTAAAGCCGTATCATGCTTCAACAGAGTGAATCTGTGACTTTTTGGAGTGTTAGACAAATGTTCAAAACCTCTTATGGTTTCATTAGCAAAACCCTGCAAGGTGTATGTAATGTTATCAATATTCACCGGGAAAGGACGATACAAAACCCACACTGTCTCCTGCCCGGGAAAAGCAACTGGATACAGCTTGAGGGGTTCAGTATAATCAGGATCAGATACCCTTATGCAATATTCTATGCAGTCAGACAGTCCAAGAAACACACCCTTCCCATTATGTGGATCATTAGCACAGAAACAAATTTAAATTTTTGGTCTTACTTTCACCTCAAGAGGATCTGGTATTACAGTTATTGGATTTTCATGCTGATCAATCAAATTGATGTATGGCAGCTCTTCATAATACTTGCAATTGGGGTTAAGTTCTTTCAAATCAGTGGGCATCTCCTCGAATGCCTTCATGTGATTTCCTTGGTACTTGGATAACTTCATCATCAAAGAAGACTGACAGGCTGAACTCACCAGATCTGCCTTAGTTTCCAAGATGGATGGCCAAGTACTCAGTGAAGGAACTTTCAAAATGCAAGGGCCTTTCACTGACTCAATAGACCTAAATGAGTCAGTTGCTGAAACCACAAGTTTCTGTCAGCCCATGGGTCTTTAATATGCAAGATAGATGTGTCAAACCCAAACACCTTCCACTTATTATCACATCTTAGCTTAGCACGATCTACATTAATTGATTGATCTGTCCCCGGTTTTGAAGTATCACCATGTGACACAAGGGATGGACTTGGCATTGGCTCACTGGTGACTTTATCAAGCAATATCAGAGTTATCTTGGTAAGCCTATACTCCGGACCGGATTTCAGAGAACTATTGGTTTTAGATTTAAGCCGGACCCCGACTTGCATACACTTATAGAAGCCTTGGTCTTCTGGTTGTGGGTCCAAATTAATCACACTACAGTCGCTGTCAACTTTCATCGTCCTGTAATTATTAGTAAACACATATTGAGGATCTTCAGTGTGTTTAGAAAAATTAATAGTCTTATCGTCCGGTGCCACCCACACTCTCTGAGTCAGGTTAGGAATGAGTCCACTAACCAGACACTCACAAGGAAGTAAAACTCCTGTCCTGTAAACCACCTTTACTTCGCGTTCTGTAGTGGTTTGTGGAATTGCTTGTGCGTGCCGACCCACTTTGTGCATTTCCAATGGGACTTGTAACAGTGCTTCTGGTAATGCTTCTAGTTTTTGGTCTGGTTCTAACTTCATTGTGGTCTGCTGAGGTTGCTTGAGAAGTTTGTGCACTAGGTTGCGGTATTTCGTTATCTGAGAGGTGTTCGAAATTAATGACACCGGAATCCTGTCTGTGTTGTGGTTCTGAGGTGTTTTTTTCCGACACCAGCCGAAGAAAGCCCCACAACAGTCCCCACATCTTGGTGTTGACCCTCAGGGTCATCATGCACCTCTGCTTCCCTTTCTACAGAATGCGTTGGAAGACAGGTCTGCCCACATGGTGGCACTTTATTCTGATCTTTAAACCAGTGAGACAGATGATACCATGTTGGTGAACCTTTGACCTGGACCTTGGTTCCAGAACAATGCACATTATCATTGGTTATAAATACATTTTAATTAGCGTGTTATCATTATTTTCATTAGGCTAAAACAATAATTAAACCATCCTTTAATTATAAACAATAGTCAGCCAAGGAGATAAACCTGTGACATTTATGCCCCAGTATGTTTCTGAGGAAATTCCCTCGTGCTTTAAAAATTCCGCGCTGCTCCAAAAGGAGAGAGCAAATGTGTCTTCAGCTCCTTCTCCTGATAGAGGCTGTCACTTTAAAAAGTGAAAAAAATGAGTGAGGGACTCTACACCTCACTCCTAGGAGGAGTCCACTAACTCCACCTCTAAAAGTTGAGAACCACTTCCTGTCCACTTCTGATGATAGACAGAGTGAACATCCATTCTCACTAGTCCCCAGTTAGCAGCTGATTGCAGGCCCCACACACAGCTGCACAGTGTGAGCCACAACCTACAATCCAAAGGTCTAAGAGTTGACCCACAATGGATAAAAATTATTTCCCAAATCAACTTCAATAAAATTTCCAAAAAATTTTATTTTTCCCTTTTAAACAACAAACTATGAGAAGGTCCCCCAAAGGTCAATCTCACAAGGGCAAAGGGAGAGAAAGAGAGAAAGAGACGGGGAGGGGGTAAAACAGAACACACTAACAACACTCAAAACTGGTTACGCACTCACACCATCTGCATGTGCAGATTTACTTCTAAAAGCATGCCCGGCGCCGCTACCATCTCCACAGTTTTATGTGACTGCCCACACGACCTAAATTTACAGACCCTGAAAAGTGGGTACCTGACCAAAAAATGCCTTCAGACGCACTCGCCACACCAGAGCGGACATCCACGACCAAGTATTCTTCCCAGATTTTCCAGTCACCCAAAAGAGACTGGCCTGTGTACTCCCACAGGAACACACAGGACTTTGAGCCAAGTGTCTTAATTCGCGGCTATTTAAATACAATGTCAATTCAGCTCCGACACCCTTCTAGTACCCCATGCTCAGTCGCCAATCCTGTACATAACAGTGTACAGACCGAATAAAAATGAATCCACAATCAGCTGTCCTTTTTAGCTGAAATGATCGTGCTTTCATGGCCTGTCTCTCCTCCAGAGCCACTACTTTATTTGTTCATATTCATAAAGCACAACAGATGTTACAAACAAAATTGAAAGGAAGTATTCCCCAACCTCAGCACATAAATATACACACAAATGGTCTTTTACAGTGTGTCTAAATTACTCCCCCAAAAGCTTAATTGAACTAACCAGCACCCCAATATGTGAAAAAATGTTCACTTTATTTGCCGACTTGGAGCGGGAGTTGGTCCGAGGAAGCAGATGAAGACGACAGCCAAAACCGATCCTGTTCGTGACGCCAATTTTTGTGGTAAATTTTCTTCTTCTGATGGTCGAGATGTGCTGAACTGAAAGGAATCTTTGTAGACACCGACTTGGTTATAAAGATGTTTATTGGAGAGAACAGTCAGGTATCAATCGGACACTGCAGTTTGTCTGAGGGAGATTGTCTTGGTCCTGGTGGTGACGATCGCCGAAGTGTTCATCCTCAGTCCCCCTTATATATGGTACAGTAAACACATCCCTTCCTGATGAGCTCATAGCCCACTACAACCAACTAGATAATACATGGCCCAACTTTGTTTTAAGCAGGGGCCCAGGAACCTGTGGACCCCTGGACTCCGTGGGATCTTTCCCATCGGGGCATTAAATCATGAGCACAGAAAAACACGAGAGACAGGATGTATACGAAATGGCTCCATGTTCACATGGGAACATAGGAGACAGGATACAACTGCAGCCTCTGATATGATACCAGAATGGCTGACAAATAAGGTAAGGTACAGAGAACATATGCACAGGCTGCAGATACTAACTGGTGACTTGTCCTTATATGGAATAGAAATGGAGGGCGGATGTTAAAGCAATGGTGCAAATGCAAAGGCCTGCGGAAAGCTGCTACAGGCGCTTCAGATACTACAAAACAATAAGCCTCCGAGTGTACATCAAGAAGATGGCCCCAACTGACCCACTGCTGAGTGAATGCCTCAGGCAACATAAGGAGGAGGAACCTGAGGGGCTATCATGGAAGGACAAGCCCCTGCATGGAATGTACCACCGACATATTGAGGAAATGGCTGATATCAAGAAGACATACCAGTGGCTGGCAAAGGCCGGATTGAAAGACAGCACAGAGGCACTAATCATGGCTGCAAATCAACAGGCACCAGAGTAATAGAGGCCAGGGTCTACCACACCAGGCAAGACCCCAGGTGCAGGCTGTGTGGAGATGCCCCTGAGGCAGTCCAGCACATCACAGCAGGGTGCAAGATGTTGGCAGGCAAGGCATACATGGAGCGGCATAACCAGGTGGCTGGCATAGTGCACAGGAACATTTGCACTAAATATGGACTGGAGGTCCCAGGGTCCAGGTGGGAGACCCCCCCGAAAGTGGTGGAGAACAAGCAGGCCAAGATCCTGTGGGACTTCCAGATCCAGACTGACAAGATGGTGGTGGCCAACCAGCCTGACATCGTGGTGGTGGATAAACACCGGAAGACAGTGGTGGTGATAGATGTAGCAATCCCAAGTGATAGCAACACCCGGAAGAAGGAACACAAGAAGCTGCAGAAATACCAAGGGCTGATGGAGGAGATAGAGAGAATGTGAGGGGTGAAGGCAACAGTGGTCCCAGTAGTGATAGGAACACTAGACGCAGTAACACCCAAGCTGAATAGCTGGCTCCAACAGATACCAGGAACCACATCGGAGATCTCTGTCCAGAAGAGTGCAGTCTTAGGAACAGCTAAGATCCTGCGCAGGACCCTCAAACTCCCAGGCCTCTGGTAAAGGACCCGAGTCTGAAGGAAGGAGGCACCACCCAGGAGGGCGACGAATATATACACACACTATCTATCTATCTATATTAATATTCAATGTGGGTGGCACAGATGTGTGGTGGTTAGCACAGTTGAAATCCCAGTTGGGATAGAGGCTGGGTACTTCTTTTTAGGTGGAGTTTGCATGTTGTCCCTCTGCTTGTGTGGATTCTCTCCATGTACTCCGACTTCCTCCCACAGTCCAGAGACATGTACAACTGGGCATTAGGTTAATTAGCCCATAGGAGTGAGTGTGAGTGGTTGTCTGTCTCTTTGTGTCAGCCCTGTGACTGACTGGTGTCCAGTCCAGGGTGTACCCCGCCTTCGCCTAATATCAACTGGGATAAGCTCCCATCCCCACGACCCTCTGTGGAGGAATAAGTGGTAGAAAACGATGGATGGATGTTCAATGTGAATCCTATCCTGCCAACAGGATCAAACTTATTTTTAAATGACTGGCATTTACAAACCAGTTACCCAATCCAAATATCTATAGAGGTGCACAATTTCACTTTTTCCATGAAAATATGACAAGCTAAAGATGTCCAAAAACTGCTTGGTTAAACCATGCAACATATGTTGCCACACCATTATTAGCATCATTACAATGGTCATCCGCTGATTTTTCTCTTTTTTCCCCATGTATCCAGTCTCCCTTAAATTATTTAAATCAATTCTTAAAATTGATTAGAAAATATTTTACATATTACTAGTTTTGACCCCTTTTCATACCATGACTTTCTCTTGCAAGAATACATGTGTGATTTTAAGTGGTCAGGATGTTCATTGTGATAATGCTAATTATGTGCACATTGATCGGTCGCAGGTAAGACAGACCTGGAATGTGAGTGGGCCCAATAGGTACATGCATGCATGTACACACTAAGAATATTGTAAAAATGCAGTCAAAAGTGAGAATGTCAGAAAATCCAGATCACGTTAGTTGTACTTGCTTGCATTGTTTTGATAGCAGCTCAGCTCATTGGAAGTCCCCACAACTCTATTGTGGCGACAATGCGGTTGGTTTAATTCGGTGTTGCGAGTAGCAGGGACAGAGGACTCGATTCAAACGCCGACAACTCCACCTTAGGACTTTCACCTAAAGAGTTTCCTTTCATACTCTGCCTCTGCCAGGGTTTCCCAAGGAACACCCATGCGCAGGTCCCTCGCACAAATGAATACAGGCAATGGTATTTGTCCAAAATGTTTATTTAATATTTTCAGATTTTTAAAAAGGTCTTCAATAATTCATCCTTATATTTACAAAAAGACTATGTACAGTTCATGCAGTGGATCTTAACAGTGAGCCATGCCCACCAGTCACAACAACATTGATGTTAGTAGAAGCAAAAGGAAGGGTTAGTAGCAGGGCTCTGCAAACTCAAAGAAAAGTTCCACAAAACACCACACCCAAACAAAATAACACATGACAAAACGAGCTTAACAGACCCTCGGCGCCCTGTTGCAGCTATTCCCCACCCTCTCCTTAAGTCTAGGTGACGATGGAGGCGGGACACACTCACAAACACACCAACTCTAAAAACTCCAAATGGAGCCAACAAACAGTGAGGATACGCACAGACCTACACTAAAACAGACTGAAACAAGGAGCAGGGAGGGGGCAAACCCACACGAGCTAAACCAAAAAGAAAGAGGCAAAGCAAAAAGGTAAAGAAAAAAAGAAGGCAAGGCAGGGAGGCAACAAAAAGGCAATGCCAGGCAAGCTGCATGCAGAAGGAACCCCCTTTTACTACTGGGTCTACTGACGATACACAACTTCGAATACTGCTCACCTGCACGTCCAGCCTTCACACACCCAGGACCTCAACCATCAAGGGCAAGCACGGCCACGGTCCACACGTTCACCTGCGATCGGGACAAACACCAACTGGCACCGGTTTAAAAAGGCTTCCGTATTAGCGGCAACCGGCGCAGCGGTTGTACGGGTGCCCATAAGGGGCGTTCCCCACCTCCGACAATTGCCCGGTTACACTATGACGAAATTTCAAGTTTATAATCCCATTAGCATCTAGTGTTAGCTTCTCTCTGTCTACAGCAATTTTTAACACAGGCATGAAAAGCAGCAGGAACAGTCACAGAAACATTGTTAATGCAAACACATTTAATCCACAAGGTATTCAAGTGCAGATGTGACTTTGTCAATCAAATGAAACAGAGCCATATAAGTGGAATGACCGTTTTTTTTCTAAAGCTACAATAGTGTTTGATTTTTCATTCAGATTCCAATACAAATATTTATATTCAATTGTATGTATTTTTTTTCCAATACTCCAACTAGAATTTCAGTAACAAAACTCTGATTAAACAAATGAAACACAACTCTGAGGAGAAAGATGTTCCTCCTCTATTCTTGGCCGGAAGAATGAGAAGCACTACTAGTCCACTCAGTGCATTCATGCTCAGCAGCTTCACAGATACACCTATGGGCGTCTTCTGCACAGTCTTAATGTTTTTTTTTTGACTCATTTAAGGCCACTGTCCTTTGCTCTTCAGCAGAAGTCTTTTACAACAATGTGCATGATCCGGGGGAGAGCACTGACAGTGTGGCGATCCCTCCAAAGTCCTCAGCAGATATTGAAAACACTTTCCTCTTCAGCAGCAGGGAGCATAACATTTTCATGTTATGCTTTTTCACATTTTGCTTCTCCTGGAGAGCTGCCATGTCCACCACTAGCCACAGTAGCGTCTCCTTCTACTAACTTTACTTATCCCAGTGGGCCAATTAAATAACTGTGGTTACATAGTGGGGGAACAGTGATGGCAATCCTTGACCATCATCATCATCCTCACCATCATCATTGCCATCACCATCACCATCATCATCATCATCATCATCATCATCATCATCATCACATCCCAGAAGGGACAGCGTAAATTGATTTAAAATGTAAAAGTTCATTTTTGGTTTAAATTAAATTGCCCCATTTGTATTAATTAATGGTGAAATATTGAACTGAGCAGAATAATAACACTCCTGTCTTGGGACATCCTGGTATCAGGTGGTTTCTTTCCCTGGGCTGTGATTGTTGGATTTAACTGGACTCTGAGATAAATATTCTATTACCACTTGAAAGAGCAAGAACAGACCAGTCGTCACTTTCTACTGCTTTAGATCCAAATTACAGCGTCATTATGAAAATGAGAGAACAGGAAGTAACCAAGCACCTGAAAATACCTGAATCAATATCTGTGGTTCCATTCTTTTACTATCTGGGCATTCTTGGGGAGAAATAATGGTGTGGTTAATTGAAGCAGACAAATGTGGAGTGAGTGAAGGTTAATGATTACATCAGCTGCTTTCAGCTGTTTGATGACTGATAGGAAATTGAATTATAATCAGACTCCATTTTAGAGCAGCTAGATAAAGCAAGCTCATCAGCAAATCATAGCAGCCGATGTAAAAAGAACACAGAACTCACTAGCTCATCTGAACTTAGCAAAACAGAACAAATTGGCAGATAGAAGAGCAGAAAGATAAAGGAAAATCACAACTAAAGAACTGCCTCTCTGTGAATGTAAACACTACCCAACATAAACACTGAAACATTTTCCAAAATATCCAGTGAACAACTGTGCGTGTCAGATTTCTGCTAGCCCCACATTTAATGATGTTACAGAGGGTAAAGGGCTTAGAAAAGTTCTTCATTAAGGAGCCCTGTTGCTCTCTAAACCACAGGTCAAAAACCCAAGTTGTATATGATTGGGATTTAGGAATAGAAATACTCACTGGACTGTAATTTAACAATCTATGATGCAATAAATACATCAAAATACCATCTTCTTTTGTTAAAACAGAATTCTGCTCATAATAGTCATATTCTTTTCATTGACATGGACGTCAAAGTTAGCTGTTGCTATATGTAATGAATAACGCAGAGGAGCATAGTCTCAGGTCTGTCTCATTTGTGCTGTTACTGTAGGTGTGCAGCTAGGGGACCATTAGCTAACTGGAAATATGCACCAATTTAACCATGGCTCAGATGTCACTGGGCTGTTGAGTGTCTCTGGATGCATTTCTGAACCACTAGATCACCATCACAAACCACATGAGAACTTCTACTACCACTGATGCAGCCTTAGACAATTGAAACGCATTATAACGTAAATGAAATTATGATAATTAACTTGATGTTTGATATTTTTTTTGTTTTTTTTTAACAGTCTTTATCATAGATTGTGTCAAATGTTAAATTTTACCAAGTGTTGTGTGTGTGTTCCTGGGTTGGTGCCATCAGACCAACATGGAATAATGCATCATGGCAGGGAAATTACTGAAAATAGACCCAGAGCATATTGCCAATGCAGCACAGTGCTGTGGTGCATGTGGAACGCTCCAGAGATGTGGAACTGCAGCTATATAGTAAAACAGTGGTGAATCTGCTATTCATTCTATGGCACTGTGGGGCATGGAGCACACGTTTTAAGCATAGGCTCATTTTGAACTCTTAATTACCATCATTTCAATAGTTTTCTTCCTGAAACCTTGCCTGACATTAATATTTATGAATTGTCACACAGGACGTAGTAGAGCCTTTTGCAGCTGCCAGCAGGTTAGAACCAGGATTACACCATGCACAGGTTGCATCTTCAGAGTCTGTCCGCTGTAGATATTCTTAGTCTATGGAAGGATACTTGGGTATTTCCTTCCATAGATTACCAAACCACACCCAGCCGACTCAGCTGTGTGGTAAACCTTCACGTCTCTCCTGGGATTGGGTTTAGTATGGTCATTCCACATCATTAACCCCTAAACAGTTTAAATTACGTTCAAATGTCAAACCTATTTCAAATCTTTAATATGTTTTCCTTTACTTTGTTTTCTGGGGTTCCTTCTCCTCATAGATCAGGGTAGTTATTTTTTAATTCATATTTTTGTATTGTCACTCTATTTTTTCTCAGACTGGGACGTGCCCATTCAGTGTCAGTCACAGAGCTACAAGGCATTTACATCCTTTGGATATAAGTAATATCTAACTTTTAGCTATTATCTGCCTAAAATTAATCTTTTCTATCTTTGAGCCTTCCAATTTTTGACTGCTTCAACCTCATTTTCCCTTCACTTCTACTTCCTTGGCAGTCATGCTGTCATCTCTCTTCTCCTGACAATATAGATTCATTACAGTTTGTTGATATGAGATGATTGCCCTCTCCCAGCTGGAACAATAGGTCTCCCCACTTCCATCCAATTGCCCTGACTGACTCAGCTGTGTGGCAGCATCCCTACCTTTTACTTCTTCACTTCCACTTCTTTTTACCCCATGTCTCACTTTTCAATTCCTTCTCTGCATGAAATCACTTATTTTTACTTTCCTCTTCAAGTTCTGAAATTTGGATCTATGACATGCTCATGAATGCATTTTTGGAGCTAAATAGTGTTTTTCTGACTTAACTCTGCTACTTGGCACTAGATATTCATTGAGAAAAAACAAATTTAAAACAAAATTTACAATCAAAATACATGATTTACCTGCAGAGGAGACATGGATGAAAGACAAAAATAAACATCAGACTTATATTTATAAAGAAAAAATCAATGTGGTGGGAAGACAGATGGATGGAAATAGGCAAAGTATGGGAAATAGGGCCTGAATGAATGGGCTTTTCTTGTCCATGTTACACTAACAGCTAACTGAGACTGTGTACATCCACATAATTTTGGATAATGCTTCTGAAAGATGAACTGACAATGTTAAATGTATTTTTCATTTCATGCCAGAAGCAACTTCTACCTCTGAATCAAGTTTCCCACTCATCTGCAATACAACTTGATACAACAGAAAATCTTTAACAATTACATTGTTAATTCTTTATCACACATTTGACCAAAACTTATAAAGAACATCACAGACAGGAGTTAAGGCACTCTTAAATCAGACAGCACCATTGCCTCACAGCAAGAAGGCCCAGGGTTCAAATCCCGGTTGAGATGTTGCATGTTTGCATGTTATCCCTGTGCCTGCGTGGGTTCTCTCTGTGTACTCTGGCTTCCTCCCACAGTCCAAAGACATGCACAACTGGGGATTAGATTGATTGGTCACTCTAAATTGTTCATGGGTGTGAGTGTGAGCATGATTGGTTGTTTGGTTAAGTGTCAGCCCTGTGATTGACTGGTGTGCAGTCCAGGGTGTACCCCACCTTCACCCAATGTGCTGGGATAGGCTCCCCCCCTCTGTGGGGGAATAAGCGGAAGAAGTGTTCGATGGACATGCACAATGAGGATGTACAGCCAAATTCAGCTGATAAGAGAAGATGTCAGGAATGGTTTAAGAAGGATCTAGTGAACTGGTGAACAGGCCACAAGGAGGTGGAGCTACTGTCACATCAGAGGGGATTAAAGCTCACAGCTTTTTGCTGTGATTCAACAAACGTGTCAAAGTTAAAAAGCAATATGGTTCAGTCCCATAACACATTTCACCCAATTTATAATCTCATAGTCTAAACCAGGGCCATTCAACTGGCCAACCCTCAGACAGAGTCCGGCTCCAAGACTTTTGTGTAGTGTTATTCTATGTGGGAAATCTCATATAGCAAAAATACTATAATTGTGCATTATACTGGACAGTAGGAGGCACTATGTGCCCATTTATGCCATGGTGAGAAATCAGGTAGACATATGGAGCTAAATTAAAGTCATGATTTACAAATGCCTATATAATAACCAGAATGAAGTTTCCAAAACACTACCAATAATAAAAAAAAACAGGTTTTACTTTGTAGATGTAAAACAGTAAAATATCGAACAAAGACACAACATAATTTTAGAAAACATGCATATATAACAAGTACAAACTTTTACCCAGATATTTCTACTGTGATCTGATTTTCCTCACAAACAGCATTCTCCCAAATAACCTGATTTCAACCTACAGGACAGCACATGGCGCTGGAAGTCACACTAAATCATGCCCTAAAACTCTGTTTTCTCCAGTTTGATCCACATGATGTTCAATGGGAGGTGACTGAGCCTTTTGGCTGATCACTTGTAGATATTACCTATCTTACATATAAGGACTGAATAATGTCATCTTGTTGCACTGACGCAGTTTGCCTAGTTTGTATATTTGTTTCTCAAACTTGATTTGTTGGAAATACATTATGTGTTTGTTTGATAGGATTGTTCTACACCTGTGAAGCAAAATCCATTGTTTGTTGATGATGTTTCTGATTTGTCAACCTGATATTAGTGAATGATGAGGCATTTGTTTAATTTAGTTTTGACATGAGTTGAGCTCACTTTCATAATCTCCACTTTCATAGTCTCTACTACCTTTTGCTGTTGAGCACAACATATTTCATTTGTGCGTTTCTCTCTTTCTTTAAATTAATTATGAATGCTAGTGTTAAACATATTTTACTTTGTAGTTCTATTAGGAAAAGAGTCCCCTTGATGTGGAATTTAATTCCAAAGAGTGTGGAGACGATAGGCAAGCCGTTATTACAGCCCACCTGCATAAGTGATCAGCAGGAACAGCACTTTCTCACGCAGCAGCATCACTCACAAACGGAAGCATTTTCATTAATTTGGTTGTGGATTAAAGCTGACCCATTTCGGTGAATGGAGCCTGCCTTGGACAGGAGAGACTGGGAATGAGGACAAACTTGATTAATACTGTCGTGCCCCTGCATAACTGAACTGGTGTTTCAGCACTTTTTTTGTCTTTCATTTCACAAGTATTCTATGCACTGTACATGCTAAACTTCTGTCAGTTGTTTATCTCAGAATATTATGATATTACTAAACTAATGCAAATTGAAGAATCTTTCTTGTTTAGGCAGCCATTAACAAATGTAAATCTTTTCTTGTGAACCAAGTAACACACTTGTATTTAAACTATGTATGTCTGGGTTTGGAACAGCATTCAAATAAATTACAAAAAAATTCTTACTTCAACTATACAGTATATATGCTATATTTCTACTTTGACTGACATAACTTTCTGGAAGTAAAATTAAAACATTTTCCTGTCATTTTTATGCCCTGATAATGACTCTTAGTTCTAAAGATTCGCTTGTGGAATGTCTGTATTTCATCAAGAGTGTTGAGGAATTTATAAGCTGTTGTGATGGTCTGACATCAAGGATTGAAAACTCTTTATGTTGAATGTCAAAGTGCACACTCAAACAAAGTTCATGTTGTTTTCTGCATGTCACCTCAATTCAGAATATGAGTCTGCTAAAATAACCAAATGTATGCTCCTTTTATGGTCTGCTGTTGAATTAGTGTGTCCTGTCCTCCAGATAAACTTGTGCGGCTTCACTCTCTGTCATATGCAAATAAAACCGAGGCAGAATTGCAAAGGAAGAATTTAAAAGCAAACCATAGCGGAGACATGGAAGTGCAGTTTAACATTAGAAAGATGCTCTTGTTGTTTTGTGCATTTGAAAGTATAATGCACCAATATTATATTCACATTGCATTGTAAGAATATGGAGATGCTTTATAAACATGACACTTTCAAGAGCTCTGCCAAATAATGAAGTACAAAATCCATAAAATTTCATTTTCTTTGTTTTTTGACCCAGTACTTAAATTCAATAATCACTGGTAATGCAAGATGACTCTCATGAGGGTCTTTATCTGGCTAAAGGTTTACCCTCATTTGGAGGTTATTTTAAAAGGCCTGTAAAAATACTTCTCAGGAATATTTTTTAATCCATCTATCCATCCATCACTCCATCTTCTACCACTAGAAAAGGTTGGTGGTTTGATCTGACTGCCTACATATTGAAATGTCATTGAGCAAGACACTGAGACCTCATTTTACGATGTACCATTTCCATTCTGGGAGGTGTTGGGGTCTAGAGCCCAATCCAGCGGCCTTTTGTGAGAGGCAGTGTCCCCAATTCACCATTCCTTGGGAGGCCCAGATGGCCCTTACCCCAGCCACCGTCACAAGCCCCTCTGGGTGGATCCCCAGGCGCTCCCGGGCCAGATGAGAGACATAATCCCTCCACCTCATCCTGGGCTGGCCACAAGGTCTCTTCCCAGTGGGACATGTCCAGATCACCTCTAAAGGGAGGCATCTGGAAGGCATCCTAGCCAGATGCCCGAGCCACCTCAGCTGACTGGTTCTACTCCAAACTCTTCCCGGATGTCTGAGTTCCTCACTCTATGTCTAAGGCTACCCATTTCAGCTACTTGTATCCACAATCACGTTCTTTCAGTCATCACCCAAAGTTTTTGACCATAAGTGAGGGTTGGAACGTAGATTGACTGATAAATTGAGATCTTCGCCCGTTGGCTCAGCTCGGTTAAGCGCCCGCATCACTCCTGATGCCGCTCGTGTTGATCTCCTGCTCCATCTTGCCCCCACTCGTGAAGAGATCCTGAGATAGGTGAACTCCTCCACTTGAGGCAGGACCTCCTCCCCGACTGGAGAAGTGCTCTACCTTTTTCTGAGTGAGGACCATGGATTCAGACTTGGAAGTGCTGCATCCCAGCCGCTTCACACTGGGCTGCGAACCACCCAGCATTAGCTTGAGGTCGTAGTTCTATGATGCTAAGAGAACCATATCATCTGCAAAAAGCAGCCACGAGATCTTCTGCTCACTGAACTCGACCCCTCCTCCCTGCAGCTAGAAATTATGTCCAAAATAATTATGAACAGAACTGGGGACAAAGCGCAACCCTGCTGGAATCCAACCCTCACTGGGAACAAATCCAACTTACAGCCGACTACATCGACCAAGCTCCTGCTCCTTAGGTACAGAGACTGGAGTCTACTAAGAGCCCTTAGCAAGGAACCATCCACCCAATAGACCAGAAAATAAAACCCTGCTGCACTGAACCTTTCAGTTATTTATTTCTTCTCCTTTTTGCTTTCTTTGGTGCTGGTCCCAGTTTGCACCTATGTTTCTCCCTCATACAACACATTCCCACATGACTTCTGTCAATTACAATATTTTCATTCAGAGCCCACATCTCACTGTTCCAACCTTGAATGACTTGTATACCATTTTGTAGGTGACATTAAGAGTTCTAACAACAGTTCAATTGACCTGGCAAGCAGGAGAACTTATTGGACCAACTGAAAATACTGGTATCTCTCCATTAAGAAACAGATGGCTTTGACCCTCTGCTTGGTCTGTTCATATCTCTTCCATCCTCTCTCACACTGAAGTTCTCTGGGTTTGGAAGGTTTTTTTTATGCTTTTGACAACACATCCCCTCCCTCACTGGGTCAAGTGTTTGAAGTATAAAACTTAAAAAAAGTATAAAACCTAAAAATACAAAACTGTTTATATCAAAATGTATTCTTTGGGCTTGAACTACTTTTGGATGCATGGATGCATGCATCCATTGTGTTGTACTATCTATAGAATTATACAAATTGAAATATAAAACCAGAATCTAATATCATTTCAGAATATAGAAGATTGATTTCTTATTAATAGATGTAAACATTGTTCTTCAGATAAAAAGATCCCAACAGCAAAGAGGGTTGGGGTGAGGGTAGGGGGCTGCCATTAGATGCATGTAAAAGGTGCAGCATGATGACATCAGAGTAAGACAAATGACAGCCAGGTAAAGGAACAACAATGCAAATCAGGGCAATTAAGTAAATGTGACACCATCAGCAATTTAGAAAAATCGATAGATAGTCATTTAAATTCACTACATAAAGGCTGGAATAAAATCTTGAATTTACTCAATTTGTACCTATATATTGTATATCACTAGAAAATGGATCATGGGCTGACAACAGAAACATGCAGCTGCCAAAAGACCTTTTTTAGACATATTGTCTGTATATAGATGTGCCAAGAGCTGTCACGAAACAATGTAGTGAGAATTCACAAACACCATTAGGAAATTGTCTTTTGTAATCTAATACTCAAGACTAATACTGCTACTACTAGTTCAACTACATCAGGTGTTTAGGGTCCAACAAAACCTGATAGAAAGAATGGCTACTGGAACAAACTTGATGCACATATGGACAAGAGATGAGAATAGGTGATTGTTGGAATACCAGGGATCCTAGAGAGAGGGGATAGATGCAATGCATGTGTGACCAGTGGACTATGAAACCCATCATCTAATCTGACTGAGAAACAACGAATCAATCTCAGTGTTCCAACATTCACAAATGGCAACTGTTTTTAGATATTGAAGAGACCACAGTTACTTTCCCACACATGTGGCCATGGCAGACTGCTGGTAGCTCCTGTAACCTCTTCATATGATAAGAGCCAGTACTTATACTCACAAATATTGGTGCCTGATGATTCCCTTAGAGGGCTCATTCAAGGGGGTGTGAGCATCAGAGCAAGTAAATCTCCAGGTCCACTCAGGGTGAGTTCCTAAGATGTCAGTGGCCATGCATGTGGCCCATGAGGAGATTGGTACAAATGATGCCTTTTTTGTTTGGGGAGCATACTGAAGTCATATAATTTAGCATCGTCAAACACCATTGTCACCAACTGAGGCTGGTAGTGTTTCTGCTCCACAAATTTATGCTGCAAATATTGTGAGTGGCAGCACAGGAAGGTGTACTGTCCAAAACAGTAATCTTTTAGGCCTTTTGGCTCAGAATCAAAAAATAACTTGTAAATACTCTTGTAAATAGTTTTCTGGGGGCACTGTTTATGTTCTTGTTCTCCCTTTTAATATTTCAATTGCCACTCTGGTAATTCAACAAAACTGTATTATTTTGAATAGTTGGAATCAATCATCTCAATTTATTAATAGAGATGATGATACCGATCAGGACCTGGTGGGAGTTTGGGAGCTGGACAGCAATGGGGAACAAAGCTCTCCTCTGTGGCCTGTGGCCTCCAGCCTGCAACAAAGTCTGTACCCTCAGGGGAGCCACTCAAAAACATGGAACAGAACATTTGATGGCTCCTGTAAGTTCCTGCAATCAGACTGTTTTTCACAAAGGGTTGAGACAGCAGATCCTATATCTACAACAACAATAACAACAACGATGATAACAACAATAACAATAATAATAACAATGTATCATTGCTGAGACCAAACAACAACCGAGGTGAAGCAGTGCGGACATACCTTTTGCAGCCCAAACACCTAACCAGGAAGTCATGTGTAGCCCAGGCTTCATAAATATCAGGATAACCTAGATAATTAAATACATTAAAATTTTAATTTGTGTTTACAATTTGTATGATTCGTTTAAATTGTATGATTAAAAGATATTCGCCGATCACAGGGTTAATTGCCTGTCTCTGTGCCGATGCATCATGATGTCACAGCCAACCTGGGAAAAATTGCACACAGCGCACACGGAAACGAGAGACTGCTTCGACTGGCTGCACGTGAGGAAGCGGCTTTGCCAAAAACATTTATTTTTATAAAAGTTATAGAAAACCAAGTGAGTGGTGGGAATTCACCATCGGCGGAACCCATGGACTTCTGTCTTCATGTTGACTGCTCGGCAGTGAGTTTATTGTGTGTTTTAAAGAAAGACGGCGTCGAGTGAAAGTGGGTTAGCTGCAAAGCTAATGCTAGCAATTAAGTTCCATCATGCTTCGTGGGTGTGGCTAGGCTAAGTCAGGTTTTTTGGGGTTTTTTTTGGATGGATTTGATTCGTGCCATGTGGTGTCAAGAGAGACATTGGTGCACCAACTTTTGACCAGGGAGAGTGATGACTGGCAGCGCATAGCCACCAGGCGGCTATCGGACAACTGCTACAGAAAGGATCCGAAGATAAGGACGGCGAGCCAGAGCTGAGGAGAAAGAGCAGCTGTGGTAGGACTGGAGCAATGCGGAGATTAAAGGGCCCCAATGAAATAAAACTGAGCTCAGTATAAAAGGAAACACATACTATATTCTATTATTTTTTTCTGCGTGCATTTTATTATTTTTCTTGTTGAATTGTTGCATTTTTTTTGTTATAATTGCATTGTCATTGTTTTATTTGTTAATGACTGCCAATATAGTTCTAAAACTCAGTTGGTGTGGATGATTGTGATATTGATAATCCCTCCTGGGCTCCATGAGCGAATTCTTGAAATTCTGGTACTGATCCGAATTGTAGATAGAATTTGATCTTCACAATTACCACCTGTAGTCTCTTTACATCAAATGTGGGTTACAGATGCATACAGGAGCACAAAGGATGAAGCAGAGAATGGGTCGGTAGAAAGGAAATTAACTATTAGCCTGTCATTTGCCATTAATTGTGTACAAATACAACACAGCATCCACTTTCAGTGCAATGTGACAAGGTAGAAGGCATTCAGTTAACACTAAATTACATTTACTTTGTTTGCAAACATAACGTGAGGCTGATCATTTATTTTTGTCAACAGACAGTTTCAGCATCAGTCTACGAGTGACCTGTAGAAGAAAATGGCATGTAATCTTCTGAAGGTCCTCAGTTCCTGAACTTTTAGCCTTACCTCTTTTTATTTTCTCCCATCTGTGAGTAAATGCTGGGTTTGTGCTTCCATGATGAGATGTAGATTTAATTTATAACTAATTTGTTTGTGTCATTGCAATTTAATCATGAAAACCAAACCAAAATATTAGATCTTTTACATTTGTCTACCTAAAATTAGTGAAATTATTACAATAACCGTAAGCATATGGTGTAGATGACTATTGATGATTACTTTCTTTTAATATATTTTTGTTGATGTTATGTTTAGCCTAGGGACATTGAAGGCAAGATGAATAAAACTCATACCACCTTGTCTCAATTTGTCGGCCAATTGTTTTTATTCACAGTGCAGCAGTGCTATATTTAGAATAATGATATTTTTTAGTGGAGATGCAAACAACTTCAGAGTGAGCCCAGGCCAAAATAACAAATAAGACCCCCAAACTACTCTCAATATACTCAAAGCTTACCAATCCAGAAAAAAAAAACCCTGAGAAAACAAAGACACAGTCTAACCCCCCCCCCCACACATAAATATAAAAAGGAGAAAAGGCTGATCAACAGAAATTGCAGCTCACACCTACCAAATCCCCACTGTGGGAAATAATTGAACTTTGGAATTGGAAATAATTTTTATAAAGTCAAATTTTTGGGTTTGCACATGCTATACCACATCATATATCCTTCGAATCACTCTCTCTCTCCTGTTGTTGACATCATCATCTTATTTCTTATGCTTCCTGCCATCAACCAAATGACCAGTCCTGCGCCTGCTCCTGGAAGTAACAAACAATCCCTGTCGAAGGCGCAATATCCTCCATCCCAATTGTCCAAAGGAACAATCACTATTTTGTTATAATCAATGTATATTACACATCGATTATAAGGAGGTGAAATGTTTAATGAATATGGAATCACCAACAGAGCTTTTAACAAAGGTAAATGAAAAATGCACAGAGTTCTTTTGAGATTGAGTTCTCCTTTTATTTATAAGAGTTCTTGCCAGGTGAATTACATATGTACATATATCACGGAAGGAAAAAATAAATATGAAAATGTAACCTTGATATATCCCAAAATTTTAACTAAAGTGCGTGAAAAAGGGAATAAGAAAAGGCAGAATGTATTATTCCCACAGTAGGGAAATGGCTGTTCTTACACTATGGGTTGTTACACACAAATGATGCAACCAGTTTTCTGACACAGAATACAACGTTGATCATTAAGGTGACAGAGGTGACAAAGTGAGTAAGCTGCCCCTGATAGATGCTCTGACCATTTGCTGGTCCAGTGCTTTGTTTAAGGGTACCTTGACAGTGCAGCCGTATATTTGCAGTGATCATGAGCCTAAATGAAATTATTAAAAAATATATTGTCTTTTAAATTATTTATATCAGCAGCACCACCCTGAGACCTCACACTGCTGAGAGAGAGAGAGAGAGAGAGAGAGAGAGAGAGAGAGAGAGATAAAAACAATGATGTGATGAAGGAGACAGAGACATGTCATTACTGCCAGAAGACATCTTTCCACTGTGTTAAAGGTCAAACAAGGACTTTAGGACAGTGAAAAACTAAAGCACTTTGTAAACACTCCCTGAAAGAGGAATTAGTTGGAGTAGGAGAAGTAGGAGGAGCCAGATGATTAGAAAACAATGTTTATTCTTTACAATGCAAAATACACAAACGTATACAGTGAATGGCTTTGCTTGGGTGTATCTATGAAGTGGTTTGACACTAGGAGAAGCTGATGATTGTGTTGAATTATTCATGAAAATATGCATCTTCACAAATGATGAGTTATGTCAGTCTCTATAGCATGTTTTATTCTACAAAAATGAGATGACAGACACTCAGTCAGAGCTGATGAGTAGAATTAACATTGATAACCAAAATAATATCAATAGTTAATGACACTACTGAAGGTCAAACCTGTTCCATCCATCCATTGCTTTCTTCTGCTTTTTCCTCCCCAGAGGGAGCCTATCCCAGCACATTGGTGAAGGCAGGGTACACCCTGGATTGGATGGCAGTCGATCACAGGACTGACACATACAGACAAACAACCACTCACACTCACAGTCACACCTATGGACAATTTAGAATGAACCTAATCCCCAATTGTGTATGTCTTTGGACTGTGGGAGGAAGCTGGAGTACCCAGAGAGAACCCATGCAGGCACAGGGATCACTAACCACCACACCACCGTGACACCCTGTGCCACATATATTAATGTAAATGTTTATATACTTTACACTTAAGGTAACATTCTTTGGTAGGTCTCTGTTCATGCTGTCAGCACTACTCCTGGAAACAACAGTTCATATTCTACCTCATTATTGTTTCTCATGCATCTGATCTAGACAAGGTTGAACAAAGGCAGGCTTATGTTCGGTAAACACACACAAGTTAATTACACTAATGTCATCATTATTAAATCAGAATAGTGTTCAAATGACTTGATTAATAATCAAAAGTTATAATAATTTGTTCTAATAAAATTATTTAATACTGTTAATTTCAGCCATGTGTTAGTTATACTGCCCCTTGAGCCGCAATAGAAATAACATGTCATATTTCACAATCTTTACTTTTCACATATTATTTACAATTTGGGGCAATTTATTTGTTTCTAAATAACCAGCACCCATTAGCATGTGAAAAGCTGCCGGATGTTATTTATCATGCAGAGGGCTTGTCTAAAATCCTTTCATTCCCGTGAGCCTTTGAGGCCAGGCTCATGGTGAGGGCGTGGGGTGGCGCTGCAGTTCCATGTTAGACCGCTAGGTGCGTCTCTGCTCCACGAAAAGCTGCGGAGGTTGACTGAACGCTGCAAGAGAGGAGGAGGTGAAGAGGAGGAGGAGAGCAGCAGCAGAGAGAGAGGAGAGGATAGTGTCTTAATAGCCAAGTGCAGCAAGAATCGCGAGGAGCGGACGATGAGGGACGAATATCCCCATTTTTATTTCTCTTTTTTTTTCCAGCATCATCACCGTCATTACAATGTAGATTAGAGCGCATCTAAAAAGCCGGAGCGTGTTGGCATATATTCTCAGTCAGTTACACTGAATAAAACACATGCTGGATTAACAATAGACTTGTCTATTGAGCAAAACATCCTAATTTTGTTGCTGTGCGCATCCAAACGTTGGAGCGCGTTTGATCTGAGTTTCTACATACTGGAGAGAAAAGTGCGCCGGTGCTATTCCCCAGTCTGTTTTTCCAACGGCTGAGCTTCGGGATATTTTGGGGCACTATGTGGAATTATCGCAACTGGACATAACGCAAAGAGGAATGTGGTTTCGGGGGCGAAAAGAGGCAACGACAGGACTCTTCTTTAACGGTAATTACACAATCACACTTTCATTCTGCTCCCTTAGACACGGCGATGTTGGCGTGAGCTTTTACACTTCCGAATGAAACAACTGCGATGCGGTAGGATGATTTTCTCAGTTCGTGATTGATTGTGCGCCGACGGTGCGGAGGACAAGTTCAAGTGGAGGCTGAGGTAATAAATTTTGCTTCCCATGACGTTATATGTGCCCACTGGATGGAGGGAAAAGCGGTACTGGAGGTGCTTCCCTGCTTCTGTCTGACACTTTGACTAGAGCGCATGAACACACAGAGCCGCGCACTCTAACCGGGAAAGCGTGCGGACAATCCATCCCGAAGAGCCGAATTTGAGAAGTATGACGCTGTTGTAAAAATTACTGCCATGTTTAGTGCGGCTGTCTTCATGTCTCCCACCTTAGCACTTCACACAAGCAAACAAATAAAGAGTGTGAACGTGTATTTTTGGTGCTGGGTACATGCACCCCACATTCACGCAGTTCATTCCGCGCCTATTTGAGCGCGCGCGCGTGTCCATGGTGAATGGAGCTTCTCTGTCCGATCCAGCAGGAGGAGGAAAGTTGCGCCCGCGGCGACCGTTGCGGGGGCATCATCTATATGAGCTGAATGAATGCGGCATTTGTGTGCGTGTTTGTGTGTGTGTGTTTGTGTGTGTGTGTGTGCGCGCGCGCGCACGCTCCAATGTCTCGTCACAGCTAAATAAATAAATAATGAAGTGGGACGATGGTGTGATGTGCTTCTGGCAAACAGTCTTAATTGACACTAGCCCATCACACCTGAAGGTGCTGTCCAGCAGTTCAGCAGCTCTCTAGGCCAACATCAGTCATGGCTTCTGCTGTGCACAGCAGCCTTGCACATGATCCTAATGTAGCTTGAATATTTATTTATTTATTTGGTTTCATGGAGTCACGTGTTGATGTGAAGCTCTTTGAGTCTCTCAGTGGTAACTGGTCTTCCGCCATCGGTCTGAGGCTCACCTCAATGGACTGAGGTTCTGTGTCTGAGGTGGGACAGCAGAATGCTGAGTGGTTTCACAGATTTGTGCTGATACCTCACCAGAATCACATGTGTTCCAATAAGAACTGGGACTTGGTGTAATGAAGTGTACACAAGAAATTTAAATGTGTGCCCATTTATGAGTTTTCAAGGATTATCTCTTTTTTCTTTGTTTTCATCAAAATCGATGAAAAGATAAATAAGACTGAATACTCGGACCGAGTAATAAAATACAGTATTTTGCCACCTCAGTGACATTATGTTAGAAAGTCCTCTGTCTCCTAAGCAATCTGCCATACTTTAGGGATATCATGGCATTGTTATTTTCATATATGTGAATCACAGGTAAAGTAGTGTGGAGGCCTCTGCTGCCCACATGCAAGCCCACATCCCCTAATTGTCCCACTGTATATTACAGAAAGACCAAGATGAATCGTAAGAAAGTCAAACACGCCACCCTTCCGGTGTTTCAGTTTAGCAACGTCACAGCTGGTTCCTGCAACATTAAGCAGCAGAATGCTGAGATTCAACCATCTGAGCAGTGAAATGTGGCTCAAGATGTTCATTACAAATGATGTCTCATACAAATACCTTAACAAATGCATACAGTTTGAGAGAGATTTAAGGCGCAATCATGTGGTGAGTGATGTTCCTGTGACCTTTAATGAAGTTTTTTCCTGCTGCAGTCACATGGCTGTGCAGGCTGCCTCTCTGCCATTTTCTGAGGGGCATAATGGTGGTGGTGCTTCATCACTTCACACCACTCAGTCCCAGGGGCTCTGATCTACATAGCTCAGCCCCCTGAAGGAAAACATGAAGTCACCGCTCCACCCTGTCCTCGTCTCTCCCCGCGCACCATGTAGTAATACCCCTGCTCCTCATCTGTTCTTACCTCAGTGCCTTCTTAAATAAAGAAGAGCTAAAATAAATAAAGAGGGCTGATGCTGCATCAGGGGTCTGCAGCCAGTGCTGACCAGTTCTGGACCCTTGTCCTTCAACTAGTTCTCTTTTTATTCTAACTACTGATAACAAGAAGTATTTAGTGCAGAACAAAGCTATAGCTGGACAGCATTTAGGGAGCTCTGGTGATTTATTGATGACAGCGTGTGTGTGACTGTCCCTGTGTACTGGCTGCCTGTTTCCAAGGACATGGCCTTTGAATGTGACACCTTCCCTGGCTGAAAAATGGCATGCTATCTATCTTCTTCCCACTGTACCTATTAATTTGATGCTTTCTAGGAGTGATGTTCCAAAGATTGAAAGTTTATTAAATGAGAAAAAGAAAAAAAAGAGAAAACTATGATAATAATTGGTTTAAATATGCATGTTTATATTTGGATAATCTAACTGCCTAAGTAATTTTATGTTGCATGCATTAGTATTATTCACCTATCATGCTCGTAGTCTCAGTATTGTTCTAGTGTAGAAAATCAACTTTAATAGCCTCTTCGAAGTAATCTTCTATCAATTTGCTGCTGCTTAACCAACCACATGAGTGGTTTTAAAGATTATCCAGAACTCTCGTTCAAACTACTCACTGGAACAAATGAATACCCCATTACGAATACAGAGGTTCACATATAAACAGAAGTTGGGTTTACGTTAACATGGACACAGAATGGAATTTAAACAAATTTGGATAAAAACTCACAAGCCACTACAATTATACCAACATTTGTGACTCCCACCTTAATAACAATATGTCATTCTCTTTATTATACTGCCACTGCTTCAACCATTGTACTCTAAACTGATTATGCAAAGATCTCAGCCTCTCACTACTAACATTGAAATAACCTAGTAGCCACATTGAGTAAAAGCAGATTTAATTGACATTTATCCAAAATCATCACTACAATATCGGTATCATAAAAAATGATCTGCATGTGTAACTTATATTTAAATTTACAACATGATTCTTATTTTTGTCACTGACTGAGGCTTATATATTATTTTTATGAAGCATTTCACTGCTTACATGAAGTAATTTTAAAGTAATTTTCTAGCACGATGTTCAGTTCAATTCATTCTTATTTATATATTATATATCTAAATCACAATTGTCTCTAGGCGTTTTACAAAAACCAAGAGCCTGACCCCCAACAAGAAACAGTGACAAAAACTCCCCTTAAACAGGAAGAAACCTTGAGCAGAACCAGACTCATATTGGGGGAACCTCCTGCTGATGTCTGCCTGAGTAACGAGGGAGGAGAAGGAGGGAAAGAACAGAAAGAGGAGTGAATAGATATATACATCTAATACATAATTGGCTAAGAATATCCTCATCCTCATCATCATCATCACTATTATCAGTAGTAGTAGTAGTAGTATTACTCAGTGTCCACTATAGAGTTATTTGGATCAGTCAGAGGCTGCTTATCATTTCAAAAATCAAGTCTAATTTGAGAGAAGATACAGTGTGTTTTCACCAGACTGACACATTAAAAAAAGCTTTGCTTCTCAGATGCGGCACACCTGAAATGCTGGAGCCATTGAATGACACTTCAAATCACAGTTTTGCTGGTGTGATTTAAATTCCTCTAAATATGTGTCCAGTGATTGCTTCTTCAGGAGCCTCTTCCTGCTCATCATGTCACTGATGTCAGAACATCATACACCTTTGGCTCCTTGGTTGTAAATCCCAGAAATAGTTGGCAAGATTACCTAATTTCTTATAAAAATGAAACTATTAAATTTTCAGATAAGAATCTGTACAAAGAAATGGACTAAAACTGCAATAATAACTTAATCGCTAAAAATTGTTAAAGTTTACTAAGATGAATTAAGTCATTAATGAAAGAAAACAAGAAACTGGAACAGCAATGACCAGCCATAAACATAATGAGCCCAAAAGATCCATGAGATTTGAGATTGTGCATGAGATTACGAGTTGAAGCTCATTTGCTGTGTCACAGTCCTAAAGGGACATGCCGAGCCAATGTGGTGGCAATGAAAGCCAGTTTCACGCCAGCCCACCACCTCCCACACTGACCCTCCTGGCAGCCAGGCTCAGGATATCTGCCAGGTGAGCTAAAGCAGAGAGAGCGTGCCGCTCTTTTGCCGCCCACTCATAAGCAACAGCAGCCACATTCCACTTTATCAAGCTCAGATTTCTTCCAGTTGGCTTAGTATGGTTGCTCAGCAAGGGCCTGACACCAGTTTGCATGAGTTGTACTCAGTGGCGGTGATAAAATCAACCAGGCTGCTTCATGCACATGTGTCGTGTGTGACTGACTGATGTCCAATGCCGTGTTGCGCCATCAAGTGTGTCTTTATCAGAACACATCGAGCACCTGTAAAAACCGGAGTAAGCAGAGCAGAGTGGTGGTAGATGAGGAGCAGAGCAAGAAGCAGAGCCAGCTGACATAGATACCCGATGCTCACATACCTTAGCAGTGCTCAGGAGAGCATGTGTGTGGGGGTGTTTATGTGTCTGTGCCCATGTGTACTGTGTATGTGAGAAGTGCTGGAGGCTCTGTGTTGGAGTTAAACTGGTGGAGGATATGCTGATCCACAGTGACAGGCTTGAACAAAGACTATATACCATGGTCACCAGTGTGGACAACAGTCAGCCATGTGAGTCAAGCATTATATTGTAGTTACAAATAAATAAAAACACTAAAACTTAAGAATTTGATCTAACTGAAAATCAGTCACATAAGTAAAGTTGGCTAACATTTAGTGTAAATATTGATTTATACATGTAAATGTAAATCAGCCTCTTAACCAGTTACTGTTGTGACCTGGGTATTCATGAATAATCAGAAATGGATCGATGATGAATGGATGGATGGATCGTCGATGGACCTGTCCACAGGCTCCAGTGAGCCTCAGAGATTATTGAGAGCTGGAGAAGTTCCTTAAAAAATGCAGTGATAATTGCACATATGTGCGGTGAAACTATTTTGATCAGAGTGGGTTATCTACCCCCCCCCCCCCACACACACACACATACATCCTTGTATTTATATTTTTTGTGAGGACTTGATGATACAATGCATTACACATTACCTTACCCTACCCCTCTGACCCTGGTTAAACACCTAAACGCTAACCTTAACCTAAACCCAATTCCAATCTCAACCTTAAATCCATGTTTTGGCCTTCAAACAGTCCTTTCACGTTTTGAGGACCAGCCAAAATGTCCTCACTCCTCAGAAACACCCTCCATTAGCGAGTACAATGTGGGTTTTGGTATTCAAGACAAACACACACAAGCACATACACACACTCTCTCTCTGTCTTTGGTTGTGTCAAACCATGGACCTGCAAACAGCTCACAGTCATAAGCACCTCTTCAATAAATCCCTTCTATAAGCTGTGTGTGTGTGTGTGTGTGTGTGTGTGTGTGTGTGTGTGTGTGTGTGTGTGTGTGTGTGTGTGTGAATGTGTTACAGGACAGAGGTGAGATGGGATGCTGAAAATAGTGCAGACAAAGGGTTGGATGGGGGGGCTGAATTATTGTGATGTTGGGAGGATTTATCACACAACTGTGGTGGCTGGAGAGACGGATGGATGGATGATGGGAAATAGAAGGAAGATACAGATAAGACTGACTAAAGCACAAGCTGATGGAGTGTTTAGCTTGGTGACCGACTAAGCCGTAAGTCTCCTGTGAGCCCTTACGCTCGTTCCCTCCTTTTATCTGCTCTATCCTTCTTCCTGGGACTCTCTTTAAAATAACACTATGTTCACTGTGGTGACAAGCTGGATGAAATGATTGGCCCTTAGGTTTTTTTTTTACCCGACTGGGCTCTCCAATAATCACAAAAGCTACCAGCTGCCTCCACATGCTGAATCATGTGAGGATGAAGCAGTACTGTTTTGATCCAAATGTTTTTTAAACTAACTCCCTATTCAAAAGAATGAATACAACACAAATAAAGAGCTTTCATTACCATTGTCCAACATACAAAAGGCTTCTTCATGGAAAGCTTCATTAACTTTGAAATACAGAAAATGGTGAGGCCTGCTTCAACAACTTCGAAATCAGTATCTCTATTAATATAGGGAGGGAAAGTATTACAATTAGTAATAACTGTGAAGTCATCAGTGTCAGAATGCAGTTTGATCATGATGGCTTTCTAATAGTATGTGATATTTATCATGGAGAATTGACATTGGCCAACATAACTGAGAGTAAACATTATGTGTGTGTATGTGTATACATACATATATATATAAATCTCTTCCTCGCCCTCCTGGCCGGTGCCTCCTTCCTTCAGACTCGGGTCCTTTACCAGAGGCCTGGGAGTCTGAGGGTCCTGCGCAGGATCTTAGCTGTTCCTAGGACTTCACTCTTCTACTCCTTTCTATGCTTTGGACAGAGATCTTTGATGTGGTTCCTGGTATCTGTTGGAGCCAGCTACTCAGCTTGGGTGTTACTGCCCCTAGTGTTCTTATCACTACTGGGACCACTGTTGCCTTCACCTCCCACATTCTCTCTATCTCCTCCTTCAGCCCTTGGTATTTCTCCAGCTTCTCGTGTGCCTTCTTCCTGATGTTGCTATCACTTGGGACTGCTACATCTATCACCACCACTGTCTTCTGGTGTTTATCCACCACCACGATGTCATCCTGGTTAGCCACCACCATCTTGTCTGTCTGGATCTGGAAGTCCCACAGGATCTTGGCCTGCTTGTTCTCCACCACTTTCGGGGGGGTCTCCCACCTGAACCCTGGGACCTCCAGTCCATACTTAGTGCAAATGTTCCTGTGCACTATGCCAGCCACCTGGTTATGCCGCTCCATGTATGCCTTGCCTGTCAACATCTTGCACCCTGCTGTGATGTGCTGGACTGTCTCAGGGGCATCTCCACACAGCCTGCACCTGGGGTCTTGCCTGGTGTGGTAGACCCTGGCCTCTATTGCTCTGGTGCTTAGAGCCTGTTCTTGTGCAGCAATGATTAGTGCCTCTGTGCTGTCTTTCAGTCCGGCCTTTGCCAGCCACTGGAATGTCTTCTCGATATCAGCCATTTCCTCAATTTATCGGTGGTACATTCTATGCAGGGGCTTGTCCTTCCATGATAGTCCCTCAGGTTCCTCTTCCTTGGTGGGCTTCTGTTGCCTGAGGCATTCACTCAGTAGTGGGTCAGTTGGGGCCATCTTCTTGATGTATTCTCGGAGGCTTGTTGTTTCCTCCTGGACAGTAGTTCAGACACTTACTATTCCTCGGCCCCCTTCCTTCCACTTTGTGTACAGCCTCACGACACTGGACTTAGGGTGAAACCCTCCGTGCACTTGTTTATATATATATATATATATATATATATATATATATATATATAGTCATGGAACAAATGGCCCCATGGAGGAGAAGTCTAGAGGCAAAAATCATGGCAACACGTAGAGAAATCAGCCTCCTAACAGAACTGAGTAGAGGCATGAACCCAAGGACAGAGCTACCCAAGAAGTATAACAAGCTGTCCATGCCTGAGGCACTGGAGACTGTTAAGCAAAGGCTCACAGCCCTGGCTACCCAACTGAAGAGGTACACAAGAGAAGTAGAGGAAAGGAGAATAAATAGGGTGTTCTCCACCAACCCGGCAAAGGTGTGCTCTCAGTGGCAGGGCAACAAGATGACAACAGACCCCCCCAGGGCTGAGACCAAACAATACTGGAAGAGTATCTGGGAGAAAGAGGCAACACACAACACTACTGCCCAATGGCTGCAAGACCTACAGACCGAGCACAGCCAACTCCCAGAACAAGACCCAGTAGTCATCACCTTAGCAGACGTCCAACAATGAGTGTCCAAAATGAAGAGCTGGACAGCACCAGGGCCCAATAAGATCCATGACTACTGGCTTAATGTGCTGGACTGTCTCAGCGGCATCTCCACACAGCCTGCACCTGGGGTCTTGCCTGGTGTGGTAGACCCTGGCCTCTATTGCTCTGGTGCTTAGGGCCTGTTCTTGTGCAACCATGATTAGTGCCTCTGTGCTGTCTTTCAGTCCGGCCTTTGCCAGCCACTGGTATGTCTTCTCGATATCAGCCATTTCCTCAATTTGTCGGTGGTACATTCTATGCAGGGGCTTGTCCTTCCATGATAGCCCCTCAGGTTCCTCCTCCTTGGTGGGCTTCTGTTGCCTAAGGCATTCACTCAGCAGTGGGTCAGTTGGGGCCATCTTCTTGATGTATTCTCGGAGGCTTGTTGTTTCCTCCTGGACAGTAGTTCGGACACTTACTATTCCTCGGCCCCCTTCCTTCCACTTTGTGTACAGCCTCAGGACACTGGACTTAGGGTGAAACCCTCCATGTATTGTGAGGAGCTTCCTTGTCTTGATGTCAGTGGCTTGTATCTCTTCCAGTGGACAGGGTATTATGCCAGCAGGGTATCTGATTACTGGCAGGGCATAGGTGTTTATGGCCTGGATCTTATGCTTACCATTCAGCTGACTTTTCAGGACCTGCCTTAACCTCTGTAGGTATTTAGCTGTGGCTGACCTCCTGGCTACCTCCTCGTGGTTACTATTTGCCTGCAGGATCCACAGGTATTTGTAACTGTCCTGCAGATCTGTGATGTTCCCTTCAGGTAGGTCAACCCCACCAGTTGCGATCATATTTCCTCTTCTAGATATCATCCTCCCACATTTATCTAGTCTGAATGACATCCCGACGTCCTTGCTGTAGATCCTAGTGAGGTGAATCAGGGAGTCGATGTCACGCTCATTCTTGGCATACAGCTTGATGTCATCCATGTAGAGGAGGTGGCTGACTGTTGTTCCACTTTGGAACTGGTACCCATAGCCACTCTTGGTGATGATCTGGCTGAGGGGGTTTAGGCCTATGCAGAACAGCAGGGGGACAGGGCATCTCCTTGATATCTGTCACATCTGATGTTCAACTGCACAATTGGCTTGGAGTTGGCCCCCAGAGTCGTGGTCCACAGCATCATGGAGTTCTTGATGAACTCTCTTAGTGTCCCGTTGATGTTATACAGCTTTAGGCAGTCCAGTATCCATGTGTCCATATATATATATATATATATATATATATATATATATATATATATATATATATATATATATATATATAATCATTGCTGGACAAGAACAGGCTCTAAGCACCAGAGCAATAGAGGCCAGGGTCTACCACACCAGGCAAGACCCCAGGTGCAGGCTGTGTGGAGATGCCCCTGAGACAGTCCAGCACATCATAGCAGGGTGCAAGATGTTGGCAGGCAAGGCATACATGGAGCGGCATAACCAGGTGGCTGGCATAGTGCACAGGAACATTTGCACTAAATATGGACTGGAGGTCCCAGGGTCCAGGTGGGAGACCCCCCCCGAAAGTGGTGGAGAACAAGCAGGCCAAGATCCTGTGGGACTTCCAGATCCAGACAGACAAGATGGTGGTGGCTAACCAGGATGACATCGTGGTGGTGGATAAACACCAGAAGACAGTGGTGGTGATAGATGTAGCAGTCCCAAGTGATAGCAACATCAGGAAGAAGGCACACGAGAAGCTGGGGAAATACCAAGGGCTGAAGGAGGAGATAGAGAGAATGTGGGAGGTGAAGGCAACAGTGGTCCCAGTAGTGATAAGAACACTAGGGGCAGTAACACCCAAGCTGAGTAGCTGGCTCCAACAGATACCAGGAACCACATCAGAGATCTCTGTCCAGAGCATAGAATGGAGTAGAAGAGCGCAGTCCTAGGAACAGCTAAGATCCTGCGCAGGACCCTCAGACTCCCAGGCCTCTGGTAAAGGACCCGAGTCTGAAGGAAGGAGGCACCGGCCAGGAGGGCGAGGAAGAGATTTTTATATATATATATATATATATATATATATATATATATATATATATATATATAGCACATACACACATACTGTATAAATTGCAATAAAATCCGTCTTCTGGATCAGATCTGGATCCGCCTTTAGAATATGATAGAGGATCCCATTGGCCATCTTTGAGTCAAATTTCATGGGGTTTGGTCAATAATTAACCAAGATATTGAGAAACAAACTTTTTGGCCCCATTTATGACAATGTTAACGATAATTTCAAAGTGATCCAGAATCCAGAATTTCTTCCAGATCACCCCCAAAATGAAAGCATTTCTTCCTTTTCACATTTCCAACAAATCCTGAAAATTTCATCAAAATGTGTCCTTAACTTTTTGAGTTATATTGCTAACAGTCAGACAGACAAACAGAGAAATGCCAGCAAAAACATAACCTTCTGGCATAGATAACAACAGAAGTTGTGGAATGTCATGTAATAAATAGACAAACCCATAATAATTCAGGCAGCATTGTGATGCAGTCCTTCACACGTATATATATACTGTATAAAAAATGGGGGTGCCCTTATATTTTGGCCTACTGTGCCTTTTATATTAGAGGTAGAAATTTCTAACAAGCGCTGTCATGTAGCCGAGTCAATTTAGCATCTGTAGTATATCAATGGATCATGGCATATGGAGCAAGATCCAGAAGAAAACTGCCATTACGAAAATACGATTTTCGTGAATAACTACTGAACTAAGACATATATTGTTATGATTCCAGTGGCTAACAGTATGTTTTTTATGGTCAAGTAATCTAAATATGTAGTCAAAGTATATGTGGGACTAATATTAATGGTGGAAATCACAATATGCCAGGATGTTGTTGCGCTTGGCGGAGATCTGCGCTCTCCGCGTGCTCTTTAGTTATACATGTATATTACACACAATAACATAATGGTCAGATATTATACATAGCCTATATTTTATTTATTCTGATATTCTGCTCCCCCCGTCACTCTAATAGCTGTCAGAGTGTCAGTGGAATGGCAGCTGAGTGGCTGCAGGCTGCCATGGCTGATCTGAGCTCATTAAATCAGCAATTCAGACCGAAGGGATTCAACAGGGATTCGTTACGCCACTACAGCCAAACCAGCTCTGGACAGGAGCTGAAATTAGGGTGGAGGTGAGTTTGGCTGATGGAGGAGATGAGAAGATGTGACTAAAGTTTTTAAGGACACAACTTTAAAAATAAAAAAATAAAAGATGAAGATGAAAATGATGAAGGCATGATGATATATTTAAAGGTTACAAAACAGTGGAACAACAGGAGCTGAGAGAATGAAGGAGATAAGATGAAAACCAGTACCGATCCCTGCAGGGAAAAGGAGCAAAGGAAACATAGAAAAAACAGAATATAGATAAGTGAGGAGATATGATGCCTAAACATGTACAACTAGCTTCAAAACTGTGTGAATGAATAAATGAAAACATGCAGCAAAGCTTTGAGACGGCAGCAACAGAACATGATGAAACGGTTCCAATAATCAGAATTAATATTCATTTATGTATGGAGCTTTGGGCAGAGTGCAATAAGAGTAGGTATAAAAGGCAGCTCTGGCAGTGTAGAAATAGGCTGCAAATAAGTCTGCTAAAGGTCAGGCCAGAAAGAAGGAACACTGAGGACAAGAAGAAGAGCAAGACATCAGAGACCAAGTGAACAAAAGATTCAGAAAAAAGGCGGAGACTCAAGCAAGACAGGAGGTGAAAATTATAGTGGGATTTTACAGTTCTTGGTTCTGACTGTGTGAAATTTCTTCTGAATACTCAAAAGTGTAGAGACCAGGAAATGAACACCAAAGTTGAGAATGAGAAGACATTTCAGACTGTCCAAATTCTGATTCTTACTTTTCCTTTTCGGATTTGTGGACACAAGGCTGCCATGAGATCATTCCCTTCTCACAACAAAATAAGAAAACCAGAAATCAAAACCGAAGCATTAGGAGAAATTGTGTCAGAACCAGACAGGTTGGGCTCCAGGCCGATCAGGCAAAGAAATCTTTGTCTTGAATCATTGAGGGAGAGGTATCAGAGTGAGTGAGCTGCCCTCATGTGCTCCCAAAATGTCTCAGCACCTCTGCTACCAGCACACATTCTAAAGTTTGGTTTGGGGTCAGATGACAGATGAGGTAAGCATAGACATGTTGTTATTGAAGAATAACGGTTCTGATACATTTCAAGTGTCTCTAGTCGAATAATTGTCTTACGTCTTTCCAAAGATACTTGCTGACTGTTACAGTCACTCGCACTCACTCATTGGCTGGCTGATTTTCAGTACTATGACAGGCTGAATCCTTCCTCTCTGATTTCCTTTTCCTCATTACAGATTGCTATTTTAGCTTTGTAAATAATGATGTCAATAATGATATAAATTTTTCAGTGGGAGTGTTTACCAGCTAGAGTGGTGAAGGTGATGACCGTCAGCACTTTGAAAGACCGTCAGCACTTTAAGAGGAGCGATGCACTGGACTGGGATTACTAAGTCTGGCTCAGCAGATGTTAGCAAGGCAAAAGGGAATTTTTTCTACCCTTGTTTCTAAGATGGCAGATGGGAAACACAAATTTCTTCCAACATAATAGTTGCACTATTCATACACACATACACATTTTTGCCACTTGATCAAATGGAAGCAGCATATTTTAAGGCCTAAAGTAAACTCACAGCCCAGACACACATTACACAGTCTTATGGAACACTTTTTAATTTTTTTCTCTATATCTCTATTTTTCAAGGTACCTAAGCATTTGACTTCATACCATTTTCTCCAAAAAGTTATTTCTATCAGATCTTCTTGTCGACATGTCTCTGTCACAACTACAGTATGTTAAGGCCAGGACCACCCACACTGCCCCACCCCTTCTCACTTACATACCTGTGCTCAATCTCAGCAGCCCCTATTTTAAGCCCCAGTCTGACATTGGTCCCGGGTCAGATTGTCTTTGTGCCATGTGAGACCTTCCAGTGAGTTTTTCCTGCCTGATCCTGATCTGCTTGAGCCCTAGTAAACCTGACTGCCTTCTGTCCCCGACTTTAAACTCACCCTGGCGTTCTCAGGGTTTTTTGCCCCTCCTCATCTGTCAGCTCTCCCAGCTTACTTCCTTCAATAAAGCTAGTTTTGATCCTCTAACTGTGTCGCTCTTGGGTTCTCGGCTTAGTCCTGACAGTCTCATCGTGTTTTATTCCAGTCTTGAACTGTAAAGAAAATGTATCTGTTCAGCCAAAAAGTGGAATTTAGTCATTAAAGTCAAAGTTTGCAATGTTCTTGTAGACGGAAAGTTATTTGAACTCAACCTTCCAGAATCTTTTATTGTGGATCAGTAAAGCTGAGTGCAGATTGTGATGGAAGAATGCAAAGATTTCTGTTAAATACATAACACATTCTAGAAGTTGAAGCTCTACTTTATGTAAATAAAGAAAGGTGAGGGCTGTCTTTGTAATGCAGTGTTTGCTGGTCCTCATTTCTCTGCAGTTACATTTGTCCAGATGCTCTCTCTGCTCTCTGAGCCAAGAAAGCAGTTTGCTGCTCTCATGAGAGGAGATTGATACTCCTTTAGATGCTCTTCTGGCTATGACTGGTTGGTTGATTCTGGGGCAATGGATTTTTAAAATGGTGTTGAGAGAAATAATTCCAGAGCTCTGAACATTTTTGGCATTTACTATAGAAGGTTATTTTTATTCATTCTACACATCATTCCAGAAAACTACAATTTAAGAGAACACCAGAGACATTATTATATTATTACATTGCACTCCGAATCTGTAATCTGGCAATTAGAGATGTATGTAAAATGGAATTGCATGTTTAAGTCAGGTAATGATTCAAGCCTGGATATTTTCCTGAGCTTTCAGCTCCATTTTCCTCTGAAATATCAAACATGTGGTGACATCATACCAGTCTCATTTGATGTGATCCAAAGGGACTGCTGAGCAGGACTCGGTGTGCCGTCAGCCTGACATACAGAGAAGGGAGATTGTTGTCTCAGGCCTCTGGTAAGGTGGCAGTTGCCATGATGTCACATCTTGAACATGAATCTTCTGAATCTGTGGCAGGCTGTTCAGTCTGTCACTGAAGTCACTCTGGTAGTGTTTTCACACAGGCAACCCAGTTGAATTTTGGATTCCACACCACTGTTGCACTCTGGTCCACACTAACTACAGGAGATTGCTCCAAGTTTGAGCTATAAAGGCTCCAGTCTTCTGTATGTGCATCTCATTAGGACAATTGGGTGTTAAACTGTGCCTCCACACATATTAAAAATACTGTACATGCAGAATATTACAAAGGCAAATTATATGTAAGGAAATAATCGGCACAATAAGGGACACATGGACGTGAGTATGTGTCTCCATTGTCAAGAACAACACAAAACCTGAAAAATGTATGGGTGTTAAAATCTACCACATTTTAATTGGCTGAATAATTGTTTGTGTGTGTGTGTGCATGAGAGAGAAAACCTTTGAGATGTGTTGTTAAATTAATGGAATTGAAAAAAAAATCTCAACATTGAAAAGGTCAAACTAGAGGGTGGATGGTTTATTCATAATTAGGATTTATTCACGTAAAATTCTAAGCAGTTTGCATGTGTATTTTTCTGGAAAGGCAAGAACAGACTTAATCAAATAATTTTTGCAGATTTAGTTGGTGATCTATTGTAACTTGTGTGTTTCTGCAGCACCATGACTGTGCATTTATCAAGTATTTGTGCTATGCTCAGTTTTTTTTTTTCTAGAAACTACCACATTCTGAATGGATGTCATCTTTGATTACATTTAGTACTTCACAGATATTTAAAGCAGATAATTTTATGATTTGCATACCTCCTCCACCCCATAATTATCAGTTTTGTCAACTACTACAACAAATCAATAATCCTACCCTCGTGCTAGCTACCTCCTTCTTTACAACCACAGCTACCTGTGCAAGGATCTGTCTCTGTGAAACTGTACTCACATCTCTCCCAGCAGAAGTGATGGGTGAGCCATAGAGCAGCTGTCCCGTCTTGTCATCTACTGCTTATCTGGATGGAAGCCCAGACGGCCCTCACCCCAGCCACTTCTACCAGCTCTACTGCGGGGATCTCCAGGCATTCCCAAGCTAGGCGAGAGACATTATCCCTTCATCTTGTCCTAGGTTAGCCACTAGGTCTCTTCCCTGTGGGCCATGGCCAAAACACCTCTAATGGGAGGCATCTGGAAGGCATCCTGACCAGATGCCTGAGCCACAAAAGGAAGACAGTTAAAGTGGCCATTGTGAGCAGGGCTGTGAAACTGGTGTGTTTAGAGTCTGACTGTGCTCAGTCCTTTGTTGTTTTGACCAAAGCACATTACTAACATTTCATTTATACATTAAAGGATGTCTAAAGTTGTCTGGGACAGAGGTGGGACTGCATCAGGGATTAAGATGTTATTGCTATGGTGATGTATAGATAGATGACAGGTGAGATTAGGCAGAAATCACTTTGGACTTGGACTGTTTGCTGATCATATTGTGATCTGGAGTGAGAGCAGGGTGAAAGAGACTAATATATAGACTATATATCAAAAAAGTTAGAGTAGCCTACATGAAGTTAGCTGGTGTGAGAGAAGAAGATTCACATGATATGGAAGAAGAAGAAAAGGTGGGGAACAGATGAAGCAGAGTATAGAAAGAGCATAGTCATCCAAACATTAGCAGAGTTCAAATCTGTGTCAGACACAATGATGGACAGTGGATGCTGATGTCAGATATGTCACAGTGTTTGTTGTTCATGGTGATGTTTCAGACATCTGTGTTTCCAGGTTTGATAAACCTAAACTTTGTTTAGCTTTTTCTAATTTCTTTAAATGTAGATAAAATTAATGTCTGGTTAATACAAAATTAGCCACACAAGGCTGTGTGCTCATGTGATTGCAGCTAAAAAAAAGTGTTTTGGCATGTAAACTTTTATAGCATAAAAGTGAGTTAATACAGGCCAAACTGGAAGAAAAACAATATTCTGGGATGTCATGCACTGCTCGTGCTACAGGCTGCATTGCTGTTGTTCACTCTGCAGATATATGTTTTGCGTTATCTGTAAGACAAAACAGACTGTACACCCATCAGCCAATGGTCTAAAGAGAAGGTAACCGAAACAACCCCCAAAATAAATAAATTGATTAAAAATGCAAATCTTATACTTTGACAATTTATATTTTATCCATACAATAATGGAGTTTCTCATTTGTTCCAAGCACATCTTCAAGGGTTTCCCATCACAGCTCTGTGGTTGTGGTAGTTTTCTTTGTGTAAATATTCAGTCTACCTGTGTCTCTGACTGTGTTATTATTCTAATACGGGTTTGACTCAGATGGGTTTAGACACTTATTGAATATGAACCAGAATCATAAATCGTAAAGCACAAATTCACACATGCACCAATTGAACTGAATTGAATTTTGATGCGTGGAAGATAAAATCTGAAGTCTACAGTGTTATGGCTAAACAGTTACCCATTGTTGGTGATGCTATGCTGTTGTATTCTTGCTCTGAATGAAGAGCAACACAATTGACTAATTAAATAATTAATTCTCTCAGGGATGGGGAACCTTTATCCTATCAAAGGCTATTGCAATCTTTAGAACATACTGGGAGAACTCCATGAAATTACTGAACATATATCATTAAACTCTCTAGTGCGAAGGCTGGAATTGCTTTGACAAAGACTGCAATGTCAGATGGCAGTGGTGATGATGCTATTAACAGTGCTTTTACAGAGTTTGAAAAGCTTGCCTATGCTTGTTTTACCCTAAAACAGTCAGTCCCGTTGTCTGCAGAACATCCTTCATTGTACCTGTATAACACTGAAGGAGAGGGGTCCTGTGCCACGGAAGCTCATTTGTGTGCTGTTACTACACAGTAATAGGAGTGCTTCATTAACTCTGGAGAATTGTGCAGTGCTACTCATTCCCAAGCTAAAACACAAGAAGACATTTGACAGAGAGGTCACAACTGTGACCTTAGACCCATCAGGCTTGAGTTTTTAATGGTGCTTCTATTTTCCTGTTTTATTGCCTTCTTATTTCTAACAGATGAGCCCATCTGAAATAATTCCCAGTCTTATATTATATGCCTATCATATATTTTGACTTTCATAAGTCAAACATAATTTGAACATAATTTATTAATAACATTTGTATTTATTTATTGTTGGCCTTAAAATTAAAAAGAAAATGGGCGTTATCCGACATAAAGTAAGAAATGTAATTTGTATTTATGTGGGGTACAATATTTCAGAACCACAATAAATAAATAAATAAGCAAGTAAATGTGCAAATGAGTAAATAAAGAAACATCATTTTGATTGTAGGTGCCTTTCAGAACACTGAAGGACAGTATATGTAAAAAGAACAGAAACAAGGCAGAGATAGCAACAAGGAGGGGATGAAGATCGCATAGACAGAAATATGTGGACCTAGTAACATTCAAGAATAAATGGATAAATGAACAAGTTGCAGTACAGAACTGGTTAGGCTGGAATACAAAACAAAGGATCAGGAAGTTTTCACATTTCATTAGCATAGTTTGTTCTATCACAGAGTCCAATCAGGATGATGAATCCAAATGAGACAAGAAAATCAGGTTATTAATTTAGTTATGATCCAACAAGAAGGCCAGGACATGAGGAATAAGGACAGTCTGGCATAGGAGGGGAGGAGAAGTCATTAAGTACACCAGGCGAGGGACAAATAGACACATATGAGACACATGAGAGTTATTATGGTTAAAGGAGGTAGAAATGAAATAGGAGAAGCGAGGGAGGGAGGACAGAGATGGGGAGGACAGGACAAGAGGAGACAGGAGAAGAAGGTAGGACAGACAAATGACAGACACTAACATAAATAGTATCTACAGGGTAACTCTCTATCAAAATGTAAGAAAAACATTTTACTCCAATACAATTTGCATTCATACTTATATGTTTTATATATTATATGCAACAGTTCTACCCACTACACCACCGTGCCCCCCATAATGACCCAACAAATATTTAAATATAAAGCTTATATACACAACATTGGATTAAAACATGAAATTCTTAATCATAAGGCTGAGTTTATATATTTAGAATGATGATGACTGGTCTCAAGTGTCATTTTTCATGATTGAAAAGCCTTCATTCCAACTCTTCTGCAGCCCTGCAGGAGTGTGGCTGACATCGTGTGGCCTTACAAGACAAGCAGGACCATAGCCAGAGAGTTTTAGAGGCTGTCTGTTTGGTATACCTGACACCAGTGGAACAATCTAATGTGTGATTTGGTTTTGTTTCTTGCTTGCAGGAGAAAGATTTTGGACCTGGGCACATTACCAAGCAGAATCCATTGCAACTAAAAAGCTGCTGCTGCTCATCTGGGAATGATGGATATTCTTAACACCAACTCATCTTTCTGCTCTGTGACAAGTGCAGCTTGAAAATGGCATCTGTACCATTCCCCTCGTCATCACAGTGGAAGCTCGGAGGACTTCTTTGAGGAATCATTTACACATTTGTTTGTTGCTGTCAAGTTTGCTTTCATCTGGCTGAAAGTGATGGCTGCAAAACTTTAACTGGAAGCATCACAAAACACAAATTCCTGTCTGCTCCAGAGTTACGTGCTCACATATGCCTTTCCGTGTGGTTTTAATGACACAAGTTAAAGGTAAACAGTCTTCTTAACTTAAAAAAGAAAAGAAAGAAGCTAATAACAAAGTCTGGAGGCTATGTTCCCGTGGAAGAACCGGTTGAGGACTGATTGTCAACTCTTTCAGACTATCAAGAAGGAGAGCAAAGTGATGGGATGTTTAAGTCTGAATGGCTCCTTAGGTGGGGGCTGGATGTTCACTGTCATATGGCTGGCACTGATGCTTCTGCAGCCATCTCTGGCAGCTACACTGGGGGACAAGTTTGATGAGAATGACCCAGTAGTCACCACAACCTATGGCAAGCTGCGTGGCATCAAAAAGGAGCTAAACAATGAGATTTTGGGTCCTGTTGTCCAGTTTCTGGGTGTTCCATATGCCACGCCTCCCACTGGTGAGAGACGCTTTCAGCCACCTGAGCCACCTGTGTCATGGCCAGAAATCCGGAACGCCACACACTTTGCCCCAGTGTGCCCTCAGAGCATCGTGGATGGCCGCCTCCCAGATGTGATGCTGCCAGTGTGGTTCACCAATAGCATGGATGTGGTGTCCACCTTTGTCCAGGACCAGAGTGAGGACTGCCTCTATCTTAACATCTATGTGCCCACAGAGGATGGTGAGTTGGCCCATGGGCTATGGACAGGATATCTGTGGGGAGTTTAGAGGTGGGGGAGGGTAATAAACACTTAAGCTCAGGCTCTGGGATGTTTTGTCTGTAGTTTCTTTTCTCTTTTCTGTCAGTCAGTCAGAAGCATGCCTTTGTGCATGCTATCTGTGCATGCTGCTGCTGACTGAACATAATGTGTTGGTGTGGTTGGTAAAGGGATACATCTGTTAGTGTATGTATGTCATCCTTTTCAGGTCAATAACTTCATTTCAGCTTCTTTTTTCACCAATCCCTCTTGCCTCCTTCCTCCTCATCACTATATCTAAGGTTCTCTGACATCCTGAGCTCATCATAGTCTATTGTGTTTCACTGCAATGGCTACAGTTAATCGTCAAGATATTCACTAATTGATTCACCAACTGGCTGAATGACTGGCTGTCTGAATGCTGTACTGATTGAGCTGGTGCAATTCATTCTTCATTCTTTTTCTGTCTCTCTTTCCCTCCATACTCCTTCACAATCAACTGTGGTGTGTGTGTGTGTGTGTGTGTGTGTGTGTGTGTGTGTGTGTTTGTGTGTGTGTGTGTGTGATTGCCTGCCTGCTGCTGTGTGTGTGTGCACGTCCAGGAGCTTCATGTTATTCTTTAGTCTTTTATTCATTTTACAGTCAAAAGAATATCCAAGGAATGTGCCAGGAAACCGGGCAAGAAAATATGTAGACAAGGAGGTATGTATGATCTAAATGCAATCTTTGCCATGCCACAAAAAGAAGGAACAAAGGAAGAGCTGTTGAGTTGGGCAGAAAGTTTACTGGTGATCAAGGTCTCCAAAGGATTCTGGTCTGGTTTGTGTGCAGAATGTTTGGTTCTGCTGGAGAGAAAATTTAAAATGTCACTAAAACAGTCAATCCTGTTTTCAGAATGTACGTTGTTGAATTTGATGTTAGCATGTGGATTATCTAGTTTTATGACAGCAATTCAATGCCAACATGGATTTAATTAACGTGTTTTCAGTGTTATTGATAAATATTAAAACTTATTCAAAGCTTTTTGAGCAAAATTGTACATTTAATAAACCTGATTGTATGCCCATTACAGTTGTAATATGACGCAATATGGAATATCTGAGAAGTAAAATGCTGAGTCTTTCAAATTTGCATATTCTTAATTTTGTCTTTTGGAAGTTATATATTTAGACAACAATTGGAGATTATTGTAAAAAGAACAGACGATGCAACAATTCAGATACGTCCTAAACATTCAACCTGAAAATTGATTTCTCATACTCACACAGTGATGATAGTGCCAGCCTTGTGATATTGATCATGATTTTGTTGCATCAGATCACCAAGGTGCAGCTGTGTGCTCTCAATGGTCAACCACATGGCTGATTTGATTTTGCTGTAGAATGTGGAGTGGAGTCAAAAGGTGTGTTGTAGTGGTCATGTAAACTGATGGTAGCATATTAGTTCAGGTCTCTCTCGCTCTCTCTATTTCTTGCTCTCTCTGTCACATACACACACACACACACACACACACACACAGGCACGCACACACATACACAGGGTGATGTAGTTGTTCACAGTGGTAAAATAAGATGAGCTCAGATTGGACCTTGACTGTGTAATCTCCATTAAAAGAAAATGGAGCTGTGTCCAGGTTGGCTACAGTATCAAACACTTTTTCATCAAGATAATGCTCCTACCCCTTCCACTCCCACTCTGGCAGTACACACACACACACACACACACACACACACACACACACACACACACACACACACACATACTGTGCTCATCAATGGTGTTATTGCCTTATGCCTTGAAACCAGAATCACTTGTAAATAGGTACACCTGCAAAAAGTCAGGGATTATGTAGGATTGCAATAAAGTGGGCCAATACATTAGAAGATGTCCACCAGTGTCATGAGCTCAGAACTGGCAGAAACCAGTGGGAGCCAGCTATACCCATCTACTGTCTGGAGACATCTTACCAGAAGTGGTCTTCATGACCAACATGGAAACAAGGTCAAGCAGATCAACTATGCACAGGACACAGGTACCTGGTTAGCAGAAAAATGGCAGCAGGAAATGATGAGTTAAAATTTGAAATACTTGCTGTGGCAGAAGGCCATTTGTTGGCCCAAGAGCTGGAGAGCACTAGAGTAATGAATGTTTGCAGGCAACAATTAAGCATGCTGGAGGTTGGGGCTGCATTTCTGCAAATGCAGATTTGCTCAGGATTAATGGTGTCCTAAAAATACTTCTCCATCCTGCGATGCCATCAGAGAAGCATATGATTGGCCCAAAATGTATTCTGCAGCATTCCAATGACCCCAAACATACAACCATTGAAATCTTTAATGTAAAGAAGAAAAATAAGTCCTGGACATGATGGCACAGCCCCCAGGGGGCCATGATCTCAGGGGGATGTCATGGAGTGTGTCTGGGATGACATGAAGAAAAAGGATTTTAGGAAGCCTACATTCACAGAAGTGGATGTGGTTAGTTCTCCAAGAACAACCTACATGCTGAGTTCCTTCAAAACTTCTACCAGGGTCCTGGGAGGTTGAGTTTCCAGCATAGTAGCTTAGATGTTCCCAGCATTACACTCTTCTAGACAGATGTTGTTCTTTGGATCGGGACAGACAAATCAATAAATCAAAAAATAACATTGCATGCCATACTGGTACACATATATGCAACCTATATTTAATGCAATGTAGTTGAACCAGGAGGCTATTAAAGCAAACATTTTCAATTTTCTTGGCATCAACAATAAAAAAAGAAGAAAAATGCAGGATTTATCCATTAATTCATTTAAAAAAGAAAATCGATAGGGATGTGGTTCCCAAGCCTATAAATCATGACACATGTGGCTCACAGGCTTGTCTAGGGTACAGAAAACAGAATAGGGCCCCCCTATACACAACAATGTTACACCCTGAAATGGCAAAGTACTTAAAGGCTATATATTGTGCAAAATTCCTTTTACAATCCTGTGGTCCATTATTTGCATATCCACAGTGCCTCCCCACCACCAATATATCAGTTTCAAAACCAATTCAATGTTCAGCAAACTGTTGTCTGTAAATGTGTCTAAACAGTTCATTTTGCACTCCCGCCTTGCTGTTACATAAACAACTGATTTGAATAACATTGGCTTTGTGGTGAGTATCTCCTCCCATACAACCATAGCTACCTTTGTATTGATTTGCTTATGTGAAGCCACTCTTCCCCAGCAAAAGAGATGGGCAGGGCAAAGAACATGTGTGGGTGGAGCTCACAGTAGCTCATTAGGTTTTAGAGAGAAAGTTTTAGAGAGAAAAATTTAGATCCAAAGGGTAAAGGCAATAGTGTCCTCTACTTTTGTAACTGACATCATTACCACTTGGTTCAAACTGAATGGCTGTCAGATTGGTTGTGTGTCATGTTTGTGTTCTAGGTGTAATGTAAACATACTCTATAGTCACCTACTGTAACTATAGCTTATCTAAAGCCATAATTTTGTCAGGCACTTGTTAGTAAATTGCAGAGCGTGCTGTTTGTCACTTGTGATAGTGAGCACAGTAGTAGATACATTCACACATTTGGAAACAACAACAAATTTTTTTGTGTTTTTTTTGTACATTTTTGCATCATTTCTTTCAAAGATATTGAGAGCAGGCTGATACCAAGAACAGCAGCATTCTAGGCTTGTTGGGCTTTTTTTTGTTTACAGCTGAAGTTATGCAGTGGTTGGAACAGCATTTTAAAGTGTTGTCAGTGAAGCATGATGCTATGAAGACCGACCACAGTGAAAGAGTGACTCACTAATACTAGGTTTTGACAGTGAAACATTCAGTGCTTGGCATGAGAACTAGTTTATAATGACTAACCTGGGTTAAAATCAGTTAAGCTCAAAAGACACTGTGATAAAAGAATAAACATATTTTGTGGTGGAGAGAATGGCCTATAATTGATGCATCAACCAAGAATCTGTAATTACAGGAAAACACTATTTTGTTCTACATCATGTGATAACATTTTTAGGAAATGTCAATTGTTCTAAAGACAAGACAAGAGAAAAAATACAGTAATATTGTGAAATATAAAAAAACAAATATTTTGACTGGCAGTGGCTCACAATCATCTTCTATGACTCTACACTTAACTAATTGGGACTATGACCAACATTTTTTCTCATTTGTCTGGGTCCCAGGGATTCAAAGGAGTTTGACCGCAGAAACATTATGCATTATTTAATTAAATAATTAATTAATTTAATTTCTGTGTATCATAGTCTTACCAATTCAATGCAAGTCAATTAATTCAATTAATATTTATTTATAGCATCTTTACAATCAAAATGTCTCCAGGTGCTTTACAGAAACCCAGGGCCTGACCCCCAATAAGCCACAGTGGCAATGAAAAACAGGAATAAACCTTGATCAGGACTGGGGTCATATGGGGGGACCCTCCTGTTGATGGCCAGCTGGGTAAAAAAATAGAACAAAAAGAACAGAAAGAGGAGGGAAAAGACACATATGTCATACACGCATATATATATTATTTACAATGGGCAATCAAAAATAGCGCTGAGTGGGTCAGAGGGTACGAAAGGGATCAGCGATAACTGTAGATGTATACAAAGAGAGATTAGCTTTGGTTGTCATGAAGTGGTGGGTATGGAGACAGTTTAGGGCCATGCACACCAATGATGCTATATATTAAACCTGCAGCATCGCTTCAGTTAATTTTTACCAGCAAAATAATTTCCGTTTCCAGGTTGCTCTTTAATGAGCTCATTGGCCATGACCATTCTTGGTGAGATTCAGACAATACAAATGGAATCAGTTTGAGACTTAGTCTTTTGATAAAGGATGGGAAACCAGGAATTGAACTACCAACCTTCATGTTAAGGGTTAAGGCATATTAACCATATATTGTACATGCCCTGGCAGGCTGTGCTGCTTCTTAACACTCTTGTAATGACATCAGACATAATGCTACTGTTGGCTGCTGTAAATTAGATTTTAAAATAGAAGAAAGCAGACAGTGTTATTACTCACAGTTTTGCATTTGGTGAGAAAACTATTTGAGGATGAAGTGTGTGTATTAAGTGCAGAAACATGAGCTCCAAAGTCTATTAGTTATCAGGTTGGGAGATTATCTTCATGGTGACACCTAGCTCATGCTAAGCTACTGTTTATTGCCCTGCTACAATTCGGTGCTCCAGGCTAAAATGCTCAAATATGCATGGTGAACAATTTGATCCTTGTCTCTGTCACTGCTTCCATTCTAACTCAGAGCTGAGAACAGACTCATGTCTCAACTCTGTGGGCTGTGAAAACGGTGCAGGGTAATGCAGACATACAACCAGAACTCAGAATACAGCACCTGCTACAATAAAATTACGTCAACGGACTATAGAGAACCCGGAAGCTGAATCCCATACAAGAAATCCCTGGGAGTGGGAGTACAGAAAGAGGGCAGGAGCCAGCACATACATCATACATGCAAATACCTTAATTATATGCAAGATGTGTGAAGAAAGGTTTATTTGAACCGAATAACCTAATAAATATTCAATAGACTATTGTTGGTGCCTGAAGATCAGAGACCTGCAAGACCACATACTGTACACCTCACTAGTAGGGGAACATGCATTTATGTAGCATAATCCAGATTTATGTAGCATAATCCAAGTGTTTTACAGAAACCCTGAGCTGGTTAACAGGAAGAAACCTTGGACAAAAACAGACTCATATGTAGGGACCCTGTCTTTGAGTAAAGAAGGACATGGGTTGAAAAGTCAGAACGAATACATGTCCATCAGGCTGGCTACTCAAAGGCTGGGACACGTGGAACAGTCAGGATTCAGGCAAGATCAGGGTCTGTCCAAATCCAAAAACTAGACAGAATCAAAATTGCTAGACAAGCTCGGAGGTCAAGAATATAATTTTCGTGGAACATTTACTGGAAAACACTCAAGAAAAAAATCACAAATGCAGCTTATACACATGAGGTGGAGGGAGACAACAAAGCATTGGAGTAGGAAAGATAGTCACACAAATAGGAAACTTTACAGTTAGATAGACGAGGATAACACCAAACTTTGAAATAAACAAGGACAAGAACAAGTAGGAAACAGGCACTTAGAAGAAATACTGGGAAGGTCAGTGGGGCCCTGTTCAGCTACCTCCATGTGCACTTCCAAATATCTAATATTTCTGTTCAGATATGAACTTTTAAATAATGTTCCGTGATACGTGCAATGATTTGTAATCTGATGTTGTGTCTCTATCTGCACAGGTCCTTTTACAAACCACAAAATACAGGAAAACAAAATTATCACAATCAATAATATTAAAATATTTGTGTGCAATGAACAAAGCCCATCACTTCATTATAACTGAAGATGTAGTTTGGCAATAAATTAACATCAGAACAGATGCAGCACCAGCACCTTGGATTTATTATTATTATTGTTGTTGTTGTTGTTGTTGTTGTTGTTTGCTGTACTGTATTTGTCTTCTATGTCCACACAAAAGGAAACCAGGAATGAACACTGTTGTGAATCTTAGTGTATATTTTATGGTGAATTTAAGATTTTGGCTTTCAAAGTCCAAACTAGGGCATTTAACTGCAAACTAGGCCATTCCCCTGTGCACATACAAACTGTTTCACGTCTAAAATAGTTCCGGAAATATTTCAACAAGTTGCATTATTTCAGAATGTCTGCGTGCTGTCTCTACTCTGGAGGGCTTTAGTATAGAAGCTCCATTGTAGATCAGAATATTGTCAAGATGCACAATCTCAGACCGGGGGTGCTTTTCTGAGTTCTGCCTGGTGTCTTTCTTTTCTCTGTGTTTTTCTTGATGTTTCCCTCCACACAGGTTGGCCTTTTCCCTCTTGTCTGTCTTTGTCTCTCTATCTATACTGATTGCCTGTCATGTTGTGTTTTCCCTCTGTCCCATTTCATTGTTGTTTCCTCCCCAATGCTCCGGCTATGTCCCAGTTTTGTAGTCATTAAATGAAGCTCCTGTGGGAGGTAGTGGCCAGACAGACTTACCAACACTGTGGAGGAAATAGGAGGCATGGCACATTTTATCTTAGTTTTCTTCAAGCAGCATATAAACCCTTCTCAACATTTTCTTTTAGAATAGTCAGTTGTTTAAAATTGAATAATGAAAAAAAAAAAAAACAGTCTTAATAAGCACATGATAGGAAACGTGCTTCACACATACAGTAGCAACACCCACTCCCCTTGAACAACATGTAGAGTCAGAGGGTCAGAACCCCAATGGTGAAAATAAACACACACACACACACGCACACCTATTTCTGTGGATTTGGATACTATGTGTTTGGAGACACTTTAAAGGTTTTAATGAAGTTATTATTTCATGTAAAAAAAGTATGATGATAAAATAAACATAATTAATTAGACAAATTCTGATTGAGGTAAAGGTCACATTGATTTTTATCAATTGACTTATTGGTTTATCTGTCCAAAACTCCACAAAACTTTTTTTGTTCCTCTCTATCTTCAGCTCCTCTTCACAGATGCATTATAATGATGTAACAGCTGGGATCATGAAAATTCATGACGGTGTTTGTGTGACATGCAGTTGTCATGCTCATGTAGCGGCTGTGACAGTAGGCAGCAGCTGGATTACCAGCCGCTTTGTCAGTCACTGCTCCCTTCAGGAAAGCTTCTTTTCACATATTCTCATTCTAATTGGTTCCTCTTGCCTGTTGTGCGTTGACAGTCCAGCTGTTACAACAAAAGAGGGAAATGTAGAGAAGAGCTGATGGAGAAAGCATGCCTGTCTTATAGCTGGGACATACATAGTTCTCATCATGTTTGTTTGGGCTCTGAAAGGGAATTAAGATAAGACACAGTAGAGACCAGGATTATTTATAAAGACACCTTTCCTGTCTTGTAGCTGTGCAAACTGTGAATAAAGAAGTCTGAGCCCATTCATGTTATCTCATGGGTGACTTCATCCACCCTGATGCCATCAGTAGTGAATTGGTTACAGACTCACAATTGTTAATAAAACAATGAAACTATGGGTGCTGGACGATAATAAAAAATAATCGTTAATAAAACAACGAATCAACGGCCGATGGACAATAACAAAAACAATAATCACAATGATAATAACAATAATTATAATATACACAAAAGACAAAATGTAATCCTATTTATTAATTCAATGTTATAATCGCTTTACATGTATGTTACACATATGTTACAATCATATTTATCTCTAGGTCTTTTACAGAAACCCAGAGCCAGATCCAGGGCCTGATGCCAAGGCCTGACCTTTCCTGTACCTGGGCTTTCTAATAGCTGCATTGAGAATTAACAAGGTAGTCAGGAAACCCCTGGCATTATTTAATGTGACTTTGATTAATCCCATATACAGTTTAGATATTTTAGAAATATGTTTCTGAAATTTAATTCCAGAAAAGTTCCTTGTTCCACAGTTCTGGTTGCATTGACATTACAAGGCAGAAGCCTTTTCTCATGAAGAAAAAACATGTGGTCCCTCATTTATCACGGGGGATACGTTCCGGAAATAACCCGCAATAGACGAAATCCGCAAAGTAAACAGGTTTATTTTTTACAATTATTTTACATATTTTAAGGCTGTAAAACCCCTAAACATACACTTATATCCAGTTTTTTCACATGCGTTAACATTTTCAGACAGTTCTCTCTTATTTAAAAACTTTGAGAGCAAAGTTCAAACTTCTTCCTCTGCCTTTTGGGTGCGACTGCAGGTGCCTTTTCCCCTGCAGTTCCTTTCATCTACATTATGGGTGTTTTCAAGCAAGAAAAACTTAAAAGCTTAATACTTGGTTTCAGGTAGAAAAAAAAGCACTTCAGTCACACTGCTAGCAATTTAACATGGCTAGTCGAATGTGTTCATACTGTATGCTGTAAAAAACAAAATAAAATTACACAAAAAAAACCACAAAAAAAAACTGCCACAATAGGTTAGATTACAGCGAGGGACCACTGTAGTATAAATTTTTCAAAAACAAACTCACCCAAAAGCATGAACCAAATGTGTTCTTATCTGATGACATCGCCACAGTGAGGCAGAGTATGTGGCCAGCATTGTGCTTTGGGGCTGGTTTTTGACCTAAACAAGGTGGAACATGGTATAAACAATTCCAAATAGCAGTCCATTATGGCTCCGTACCTTCAGGCTTCCATTAGAAAGCTGAGCATGAAGAGGAAGTTCACCTTAAGGTATTCATCCAGATCAACATAAATTCATCACAAGAAGAGGTGGATTGGTCTAGCCAGAGTGCAGGCCTGTCCTGACTCCATCTGAACATCTGTAGAGGATCTGCAGAAGGCTATGGACAGGAGAATACCTCACACTGACTGACTTGGAGCAACATGGGTTAATGTAGTCACACTCATGGACTCATGAACCAGTCTACATATTTCTAGGTTTTTAAGTTTTTCATATCTTAACTAAAAAGATTTTAACTGGATTTACATCACCATAATGTGACATTTTAAACAGGCTTGTGTAGAAGTCATAAACCTAAAGTGTTTAAACATGTTAGATGAACACACACATATACATTAGATGAACACACACACATACATTAGATGAACAACAAAATCGATTTTGCTGTTTAATTGATGTGTAGTGACAACGATTATGAAGTACAATTTATGACATTATACATCAGTAATGTAATAAAAACATTACTACATAGGAGTAATTTGATTCCCTGAAATATACACCTGATACATCAGTGGAGTGTGTGTGTGTGTGTGTGTGTGTGTTCCGAAAATCAAGTTTATGAGTGACTTGTTATTTCATCATCAAGAATGTTCTGAATGATAAATGCTTTACTGATTACAATCCTTATAGAATGTAAGTGTGTGTGTGTGTGATAACAGACACACATCAGAAAGAAAGATGAGAAATCAGAATTCCAGAAGCAGAAAGATCCCCAAAAATGAACAGAGAAATTTTTTGAAGATATATCTTGCCGACCTCTCTCCCTCTCTCTCTCTCTCTCTCTCTCTCTCTCTCTCTCTCTCTCTCTCTCTCTCTCTCTCACACACACACACACACACACACACACACACATACACACACGCAAGCACATATAGTTCTGCTGAAAGGTGACATTTTATTCATTTATTTAGTTTTACATAAATTGAAGTAACTCGTATCGCAATAAATTATCTTCTTATCTTGTTCTTTCCTGAATATTAAACAAAGGTCATTTAAAGCTCTGGCACTTGGCCAATATCGACTGTACAATAGGACAGTATAACAGCATTTCAATTTCAGGTAATGTGCTTTTTTACTTTATTTTAAGATACATTATTTACTATCTCATCCTTGTCAGCCTGTACTTTTTAGCCTGCGCATTTTAGAATATTCCAAAGGTAAAGATGAACACTGGGTGGTGAAAAGCTAACAACTTCTCTCATAGATTCCATTTTGGCCCTTATCATTACCTCCTTGGTGGAGGTAATGTTTTTGCTGGTGTTTGTCTGTTTGTCTGTTTGTCTGTTAGCAACATAACTCAAAAAGTTATGGATCGATTTTGATGAAATTTTCCGGAGTTGTTGGAAATGTGAAAAGGAAGAACTGCTTTCATTTTGGGGCATGCAGTTGCAGTTGAAGAAATCCTGGATTCTAGATCACTTTGAAATATTCATTAACATTGTGGTAAATAGGGCCAAAAGGAATTGTTGCACTTGGCGGAGGTCTGCACTCTCCGAGTGCTTTCTAGTTATTAATGTTGTGTCCTTACAAACCACCACATAAGCATGTAATGCACAAAGCCATTTACTGCAATGATGATGAAGATGCAGCTGTAAAGTAACTGCATGCTGCAGCATTAGTGTACACAGAAACATCAGAGGGGAATGAGAATGTGCCATAACATCACATTGTTTCTTGTGTGGTTCAGAACTTTTGGTTCTATTATGGCTAATCAGTCTGAGTTAGTGCCATTGTGATGAATGTGCACTTTGAACATAATAAGACATTCATTCATAGGAGAAATTAGAATCAAAATAAATAATAACATACCGGCAGACAAATAGAACTTCAGGTACAGTGCCTTCTAAATAACCCTAATTATCTTTTTTGCCACAATGACCTGAGACAGGCAGAAATGTTCCAGCCTCAGATAAAGGGGCATAGCGCTAGATCTGTAAATCCTTCATTTGTCTGCATACTTGATGGAACAATCTGGGTTTAAAATCAGCTCTCATCTGGTCCAGCAAGTATTTGCAGTAGTGCTACTTAAACTGAGTAAGACTATTCTGACATTTTCATTGCCTAAAACCATCATAAAGTATTGCATTTCACAAAGATCTAATCATGTTTCATATATAGTTTTTGAGGATATAATTTTCAAGGTTTTTCAGGATATGTTCTCTTACAGAATATCAGACTGCGTTTCCTTCAGCAGATGGCTGTAAGGTGAATAAGTCAGAGCTTGACCTGTTTTATAGAGCTGGTAGTTAGTTAATTACAGCCATTCCAACAGGTGAAAACTGTCTCTTTTACAGTCGAAACTGAAATATATACAGTCATATGATGAGCCTGTTCTCTTTGTGAGAAACGAGAACAATCTAATCAATCTAATATAATAATCACTTATTCTGTTTATATGTCACAGTTTCTGTTCTCAGCTATGATACTTTTTGTCCAGGTCAAAAATGTCTATTCATGAGTGAAGGATAGTCTTCGTTGCTGCATTGATAACCAGCCAATTACGCTCATGTTGGGACTGGGAATGGATCACACATCATCCATCATTTAATAAGAAGACTTCTGTGGTCCCTTCCATCCTGGTTTCTATGACAGGGTCATAAATAAAGGTACTGTTACACACCAAAGTGTCCTCAACAGCAGAAACCATTTTATAGTAAGATAATATTTTATTTAGCTTTCCATTATTTAACTCTCGATAGAAAATGCTAATGATGCTTTTCCCTACTTGCTGTTGTGCAGATACAGCCACTGAGCAGCAAATGAACTGGAGCGTCACAGTGTTGTCACATCCATGCTGAATATAAGTTTTCTCCAGATTTACAGAGGATAATTAGACAAAGGAAACCTTGAGTAGGACCAGTCTCATATGGGAGTCAAAGGAAGAGAAAATCACCATCATTATTACAACAACAACAACAACAACAACAACAACAACAACAACAACAACAATAATAATGTCGGTATGTTGCTGATGTTAATGTCAATGTAGATGCATCTACTGCATGTCTGTCCATCCCGGGAGAGGGATCCCTCATCTGTGGCTCTCTTAATTCTTTTTTCCTGAAAAAGGTTTTGTTTTTTGTTTTTTCCTCAAGGGTCTAAAGACAGAGGAGGTGAAATCTGTACAGATTGTTTTACTATTGAGTCAATTAGCAAGAGGGTATGACCATATAAGCATTTACTTGTTCCTAATCCTTTTTGAACATGTATATTAGCTTGCAGAAATGCACTTGGAGTGATTTGGTTTTTCTTTCTTATTTATTGTGTATTTCTTAAAGTTTATTTGCACTAGCATGTTTAAATATAATTTTTTCATCTCAAAAATAAAACTGGGGTCACAGGTGAGTACACAACTATGGAGTCAGCAGATAGATACAGGGAGGACAGGAGAAGAGGGGAGGGGAGAGGAGAGGAAAGAAGAGGAGGGATGGAGGGAAGGTGCATGAAGCCATTGACTAATAAATTGGCTGAAACCTGTTAGGTGATTGTGTCCATGCGACTATTTCAACTTAGCTGAGATTATGCTAAAGTTTAACTGCTCCTGTTCTAACTAGCAACATTAGCTTAGCTAGCATGACTGTAGTTACAGAATTACTTACAGTAAATTTTCTCACAGAGGAAAGTCTTCAACACTATCATCCTACTTGGACAGGAACTGGTTCCACTTGTGATGCATTCAATAACAACTTTAATTCACAGATATAATTAGTATTTGTAATTAAAACAAACAAACAAGCAAAAAAGCAACATTTTTATACTTAAACTAACTTTATGGACTTTGAACTATTATCATGGTATCTACAGTAAATTACAGTTATGACAAGCTATGTCAAGAAGAAATAAAAATAATTTGCTGCAGCAGTTGTAGGAATTTTTTGAGCAGTTGTATGATTAATAATAATGTAATATTAATCATCTGAAGCCTTGCAATCATCACAGATGCACACACACACAATGCCCTGCAGTCACAGTTGTATGTCAGTTGCATGTTTATCTGTCTGAAAGGCTGGTCTCGCTGGTCATTAGGTCTTCCAAAAGAAAATGGTAACCAACAAATAGTACAATTATTGTGCTATGAAGTTACATGACTCACATAGTGCATTCTGACAGGAAACCCATTCAGGAAAGACCACAACTCAAGTGTATGAGTGGTGTGTGTTCTCTCTGGAATAGACCCAGCACCCAGACATCACCTTTGAGTCATTTTGCTGTTAAAATAATAAAGCCTCATACCAAGTGAGATATTGATGTCATTTATGGAGTCATTGAGGATTTGGTGATTGACGTTATTGATGAGGTTAACATTCACTTGCATCTGCATGCAGCTCATAGTGAGCTGGCTTTGCTTTACAAACAGCTGAGGTTTTCTGATAGACCTCCTCACACTTACTGTTGAGATGCACCATATTTCAGTAATATTGCATCACTGCACAACCGAGGCCTATTCCTAATAAGAAAATACACTTCTAGAGATGGATATTATGTAGAAGAAATGAAAAGCCATCCCTTCTGCCCCCTTTATGATCAGCAGTAAAATAAATTACACCAAAGGAAGCACTCATTGGTGAATTCTGCTTCTGTTGCACTTACATATCACCATTTGTGCATGTTATGTCCGTTTGCTTTACACATTTACATCATCTGCTGTTTTGCTTCACTTAGCAACAGACCTACATCAGCCCAAGACTATACTTCTAAAAGAACACAGAGGACCCCACACACGCACATATGCACAGATAACATGTTTTACCAGAGAATCAAATCCACATCCTTCTTGCTGTGAGGCAGTAGTGCTAACCACTATATCTTAGTGCCACCATTAAGTCAAACAATCAACAATCAAGCAGAGTTTCCAACAAACAGCATTCTGGCAATGAAAGCCACCATAAAATGAATCCCCAACTCTTGCCTCTGATTAGCGGCTAACGTGCTAACATTTTCCTTATTCAGGCCTGTCTTCAGTAGCTGCAGAAAGCAGCCTGGTTTGTACTCTGTGGGGTAACTACAATAGCTACAGAGCTCATCATGCACACCCATTGAACTCACCAAGAGCAGTATATGAAGCCTCACGCTGCCACTCTGCTTTTGATGCCGATTGAGCAGCTTGGTTATGTTTGAAGTAAACCTTGATTTCTGCTGTGACTGTTACCCCATGGTAACTTTCTGTGGCTGGAGCACATAAACATGGCTGGAAATCCACAATGAAATGATTTTTTCATAAAATAACAGCTAAAGAAATGTTTAGATTACAATAAAATAATAATGTAAAAATCAAACCAACTGTCTGCTTGGCCAACAGGCTTTTAATGAACATATACAGTATAATGATCATTCTGTGAAAGCAGCAAGTGTCTTTAACAACCAATAACTTCAAACCATTTTATCAGTGGCTTGAATTCTTGATTCTATTGTTGGCATGTTGGCAAGCATGTTGGCTTTGTTACTTTTAAAATGGTCAAAGTCGGAACATGATTGCAGGTATTATTGGTTCTACTCCAAGCAAAGTGTGCATGCTTTCATTTAAGTCTATTGTATACAGCACACATGCTGGATTTTTCATTTTGAATATTTGGAGTGTTTGTGTTCTCATCTTTGATGCATGCCACACATGCTGGAGGAGAAGCAGACCAAGGATCGACCAAGGTCGTTCAAATTCTCATTTAGAGTTGATCTGCCCTCACTGAAAGTTCAGAAACTTGGACACGAGTCAGTAAAATGCTTTTTTTCAGGAGGGTGGTGGGGTTGTTTTTATTTTACTTATTTTATTTCAACTCCAAACGTCCTGTTTCTTCCCTAGGTTTATGTTTAAGTGCTTTTTCCCAACCAGAAGCATATTTGTTGGGCTTGACACATGTGCCAACTCTGTGTTAAGCTATGCATCAACATGTGAATGATCCATATAAAACCTTTTAAAAACATAAACATTTTCAAATTCAAGAAGTCTGAAGAAAGTGACTGATATGTCAAGAGTTCTAAGGGATGGGACTTGAGCAAAATCAGGTGACACATGTTTAAATGAGCCGTTTAATGTTTGAATTATTTACTGGTTTGCAGCTGCAGATTGGTATTTGGTCTATATGACATTACAGGTCAGTTAAGGAATATAAATAGCATTTAAAACCCTAAACCCCTTCAGTTAGAACCACTTTCTCCCCATTACTGTAGGTAACAAACATAGCTTTCTCTCTTCATCTGTGCCCATCAGGAACAATTCATTAGAAAGCTGACATCATCAAGCACCTTGGTTTGACTTGTGTGTTACTGGGATTCAGTGTTCAATTTAAAGCCAAAATTTGTAGAAGGGTAGATTTTAGGAGGAGTAGACTGCTGTGGTGCAGGTTCTATTCATTATTTTACACTTGTGAGTCTAGAATATAAGCCTGAACTCCTTCATACTTCATTCGTGTGTGTGTATGTGTGTGTGCGACATATCCAAGTTTCCAGTGGAAATTACTTTAATTACATTCATAACCTTCGAAGACCTCCTCAATCCCACCGATGCACCTCCTGGTGAGGAGGCAGGGTCTGGGGACTCGGGGGTGGATTGTCTTATCTCCAGGGCTGAGGTTGCTGAGGTGGTCAAAAAACTCCACCTCGGTGGCAGGGCCCTGGGGGTGGATGGGATCCACACAGAGTGTCTTAAGGCTCTGGATGTTGCAGGGTTGTCGTGGCTGCAACATTGCATGGACATTGGGGGCGGTGCCACTGGATTGGCAGACCGGGGTGGTGGTCCCTCTTTTTAAGAAGGGGGACCGCAGGGTGTGCTCCAACTATATGGGGATCACACTCCTCCTACCTCCCTGGTAAGGTCTATTCAGGTGTACTGGAGAGGAGGGTCCGCCAGATAGTTGAACCTCGGATTCAGGAGGAACAATGTGGTTTTCGTCCTGGTTGTGGAACTGTGGACCAGCTCTACACCCTTAGCAGGGTCCTTGAGGGTGCGTGGGTTTTTGCCCAACCAGTCCACATGTCTTTTGTGGATTTGGAGAAGGCATTCGACCGTGTCCCTCGGGGAGTCCTGTGGGGTGTTCTCTGGGAGTACGGGGTGTCGGGCCCCCTGATACGGGCCGTCCGCTCCCTGTATGACCGGTGTCAGAGCTTGGTCTGCATTGCCGGCAGTAAGTCGAACTCGTTTCCGGTGAGGGTTGGGCTCCGCCAGGGCTGCACTCTGTCACTGATTCTGTTCATAACTTTCATGGACAGAATTTCTAGGCGCAGCCATGGCGTTGAGGGGGTCCGGTTTGGTGACCTCAGGATCGGGTCTCTGCTTTTTGCAGATGATGTGGTCCTGCTGGCTTCATCAGTCTGTGACCTCCAGCTCTCACTGATCGGTTTGCAGCCGAGCGTGAAGCGACCAGGATGAGAATCTGAGGCCATGGTTCTCTACCGAAAAAAGGTGGAGTGTCTTCTCCGGGTCAGTGAGGGGACCCTTCCCCAAGTGGAGGAGTTTAAGTACCTCAGGGTCTTGTTCACGAGTGAGGGAAGGATGGAGTGGGAGATCGACAGGCGGATCGGTGCGGCGTCTGCAGTATGCGGACTCTCCACCGGTCCATTGTGGCGAAGAGAGAGCTGTGCCGAAAGGCGAAGCTCTCGATTTACCAGTCATTCTTTGTTCCTACCCTCACCTATGGTCATGAGCTTTGAGTCATGACCGAAAGAACAAGATCACGGGTACAAGCGGCCGAAATGAGCTTCCTTCGCAGGGTGGCTGTGCTCTCCCTTAGAGATAGGGTGAGAAGCTCTGCCATCTGGGAGGAGCTCGGAGTAGAGGCGCTACTCCTCCACGTCGAGAGGAGCCAGATGAGGTGGCTCGGGCATCTAGTTAGGATGCCTCCCAGGCGCCTCCCTGATGAGGTGTTCAGGGCACGTCCCACCAGTAGGAGGCCCCCGGGAAGACCCAGGCCACGCCTATGTCTCTTGGCTGGCCTGGGAATGGCTGGGGATCCCCCCGGAGGAGCTGGGCAAAGTAGCTGGGGAGAGGGAAGTCTGGGTTTCCCTGCTGAGGCTGCTGCCCCCACGACCCGACCCCGGATAAGCCGGAGAAAATGGATCGATGGATGAATGGACATTCATAACCTGGATTCTTCTACACACTAGACTAGTTCATGGATACATATCTGTATCACACCTGGGCCATATACACACATCTGTATCATATCTGTATCAAACCCATACATGTGTAACACAAACACACATCGGTACCACATCCAGATAGCTGTATCAAGATAGCTGTTTGAGTGTGTGTGTGTGTGTGTGTGTCTGTCTGAGTGTGTGTCTGTGTGTGTGTGTGTCAGCACATTGGCAGCCTCAAACACCTCAGCAGCTTTAGAAACCAAGCAGCCGTCAATAACTCATCACTTCTTTTATTAAGCCTATTGGCAGCAGGTCAGAGAGGTTGTTGTTCTTGCTGTTGTATGTGTGTGTGTGTGTTTGTGTGTGCATGCCTTTATCCTAAAATAGTATCAGGTTTTCTTCATATGAACTTTTTTTTCATTTTCTTTTCTTTTTGTATTATCAGAGGCAGAGGAAGTCTGCAGATGAGCAGATGGTACACATGCTGGATGTCGATGTTGATTAATATAAAAGGCCGACGTAACGAAAGGAAACTGCACAGAGGGAATAACAAAAGAGAGAGACTCATATATATATATATATATATATATATATATATATATATATATATATATATATATGTGTGTGTGTGTGTGTATGTGTGTGTGTGTGTGTGTGTGTGTGCCTGCGTGGGGTACAGTCCAAGGATTAATTTTCCATAGGTGTGTCATATGTGTGTCAGGCTTGCGACTGACTGGCATGCACCCCTTTGCCCAATGGTAGCTGTTAGAGGCTCCAGTCTCCCAATGACTCTCTGTGGTGGACTAAACAGTAGAAGATGGATGGATGGGTATTTAGCTGGTGCAGACTAAAGGTGACTATAAATGAGTGAAAAGATATGTAAGTAAATATGGTACAGGCAGTAAATAACAGCGCTACCTGCTGTCAACAGAGGGTTTTGCTGCACCCTTTCAGGCCCCTTGTTTGAAACGGAATTGTATAGAGCTAAACTGAAATTTATCTATCTGCCTTTTACCTCTGTTGGTGTGCACTCATTTCTCTCCCGTGATGCTCCCGTGATGCCTTTTTCCCTATTATCCTCCTAGATTAGGTGCATCCAACAGTCAATGTACTGCAAGAATATATTTTCTATAGGACCCTTCAGGGAGCAAAAGGAGTAGGAAGGAAGGAGGCTAGCATAAATCTAGTCCTTTACAATCTCTCTTTTACCCAGTTAATGACCGATGTAATTTTTCGCATCTTTAGAGACATGCACTTACCATAGTCACATAGGGCATTGTGGAAATAAATATATATCCTCTTACCATGGACACAGTTGTTGAGTTGAGTTGGAGTTTACTCATGATGATTCAGATTTTCTGAAGCCATTGTTCAGATACTATGGACCCCATCATGGATCAGAACGCTAAGAGGTGCCGAGCAGCAGCCTAACCTGCTGGCCATAGTAAAGGTAGATTTGGGCAGTCCTTTAGCATGAAATTAATCTGACAGCCTCACTTTGAAGCTGCAGAAAAAGGTAAACCCCAGCCTCCTGTGTGAATATATAACAAAAGAAAATGGCCCCAAAATAATGGAAGAGGAATGAAAGCTCAAGTATCACCAAAAGTGGAGAGATCAAATGAATGGAAGGTGGACCTACAGTTGTTTTAGTTTGTCTGAAAAACAACATCTTAGGTCAAAGCAGAACAACACTCTGTGTTCTGCTCAACACAGCCGATCCACCACTGTGTTTCACATGGAGTACAGCTCATGAAGACAGCTTCCAAGATAAGTGTATTATCCTAATCAAGAGGTTGCAGTGATGATGAAAACTGAAGTCCTCGTGGAGTGAAAGGTGAAAGGTTTGTCTTTTTTTTTCATGTACTGCATTTTACACATTCAGCCTCAAAGAGAAAGATAAACCAAATCAGAATGATTTACATGTTGACTTAAATTGACAATTTATTTAAGTACATTTTTTAAAATTAATTGATTAATCCATCCATCTATATTCAGTCTATGTTCCCTCTAACTCACATCTAAGGAACATTTATAGTCTTTATTCCTTTTTTTCCATGATAACAAGATAAACTTTCACGCTATATATGTCTATAGAACAGACATATCTGCAGACAGACAGTGCACTCACTAAACGTCAGGAAGCATGTGACCATTGTCACACATCATAATTTACTGATGATAACAATAATATAATAATTGACTGTCCTTATAGTGCCCTGCTAGTGCTATACAATTGGCAATTATCACTAGATGAGTCTATCTCGGCACCTGAAAGCATACTAAGAGGAACTATCCTGATTTCTGAATGTTTGATGTAAATATTCCAGGAATAGGACAGACATGAGTTCCAGAATAGAGGAAGCCAGACAGTCCCAGATTACCAGTGAGGCCATCAAGACATTCTTCCCAGGCAGATGTGCTGCCAGCAAGTATTTGGCTGCTATGGTAGATGAGGCATGTCCATTCTAGACTTAAGAAGTTCTGACCGGTTTATCTTTAAAAATGAGACAGCTGACTGTCAGCAGCTTTTAATCGTATTCAGCTCTGCTTATTAATGTCTAATTTAACTGACTTCACTTAATTAACTCAACATCAGTTTGATCAGTCAGTACACAGAAAATGTGAGGAAAAAGCTAAAAAATCTGAAATATTTCCTTTTTATTACATGTACTTTTTGGACCTTAGTTGCATCTATAGTGATGTTATAGATCAGATCAGCTTGTACTACTGTATGAATCAGGTAGATGGACCAATGAAATGATAATAGAAGCCTGAATATGTTTATTGTTGACAGCGGTGATCCTGACCCAGTGAGACCATCACTGTTTTGATTACCTGTGAGCCACGATTAAGTTTTTATGGTCCCATTGAAGACTGCATATTTGAACCTTTAGGTGAAATAGTGTTTGATTCATACAGCCACTTTCATGAGCACAGTGGTCTGCCTCATTCTCACAGCAGCTTTACATGAATCTCCATGACACAAGTCTGGTCAAAAGTGACAGCCTATCTGCAGCAGACAGACTCTTCTCCAATCCATTGGTTCCAGCCTTCATCTATAACTCCAGCCTGCAACACAAAGGAAATGGCTCTCTTTCCTTCCCTCCACAGGGACCAGGCTATGGTTCAAACACAGATCAATTTAATACACAAACTCATTCAAGAGCATTTTTTAAGTTGGTTTATTGAGTTTTTTGCCTCCTTGTTTGGATTATATTGTAAGAAAGTCAGATTTGTGGAAAGACTGTTTGTGCACTTATGTTTGTGTGTTTGTGTGTGTGTGCATGTGTGTGTGTCTCCTGCTGCCAGGGTAACAGCTGTGGATTTATGCAAGGTAATTGGGTGATGAATGTCATTGATTTTTTGGAAGTGTGCAATATCACAAACCACTGACAAAGTGTTTTTTTTCTTTTGAGCAACTGAAATAAATCAAATAAATAAATAACCTGTCTTCTTTGAATGAAAAGGAAGCAGTGATTGGTTTGGTATCCATGAAGACAGAAATTTGAGCTCATTTAATGATATTGTGGTGGTCAACATATTTTAGTGACAATGTTTCCATCTTTAAAGATCAAGACTACTATTTGAACCTCAGACCAGTATTAATAACTAATTCAATTTTGTATTTTGCAAATTTAGACAATGTAATCCAGGACAGTGGTTATAAACATATAATGTGATAATTAACAAATAACCACATGAATATTGAAATAGTTATTGAATTTGAGCCACAGCTCACATCTTTCAATTGTTTAAGATATAATTAGTAAAAAAAACCTCACAGTTGTTGGATTAATAATTTGATTGATATGTATTATATAAATCATTCAAAGGATATTAAACCAGTGTTTCCCAAACACTGAGCCATGGCAGCTGTGCCATTTGCCTGCATCACCTGATTGGTACTCTGGGAACCTATGCACCACACACTGCATAGCAAATATGCTTACTAATGAAATTGTTTTCCACAACACGTCAATCCACGTTCCTCAGATCACACCAAACCAGAAGACAATGTGGTAATTTTAAAATGTGATATGATCCAGGATATGAACTACAGACTATAAATGCTTATAGTTTTTTATTTGTTTTGATTTTTAATCACATTTTTTTAATCACAAATTAATGATTAAAGTGGAAATATTTTATATGACACACACATCCATTCTAAAAATAAAAACTGAGAGATGGGGTTGAAAATAACAGCAGTTTTTTGTGTGACTATTTAACTGAACAGGCCTAGGTTTCGCAATAAATAAACACTATAAATTCACTATATTTCAATGAATATACTTTTGTGATATTTTTCTTTGGTGGTGTGCTTTGTTAGTTTTTCTAATGTGAAATGTGTGCCGTGGCTCAACAAGGTTGGGAAACACTATTAAATCCTACTGTCTAAGATGCACCAGACATATTTTGGATGGACCACTTCTTTTGCTTTTGTGTCTAAGGCCAGCTCTGAGCATCAAGGACTAGAACACACAAATATGTTGTTGTACAACACTTACTACTGAAGAACTTTAACAAACAGCTCTTGTCATTCAATGAAGCAGTGATATATCCTGATGACCTGCAGACGATGCAGATGCACTGATGACATGCAGACCAACCTAACCGGTATTGTAGAGGGCCCATCATGATCATGTGTAGCATAATTTGTGACAGAATTTTAGAGATTAAAAAGGAATACACAGCTCTATCTGCAGCTACACCAGAGTTTCTTTCTTGTGGAATATATGCAAACGTTTACTGTATGTGCATGCATTGTCTTTGGTTTGACTGCAGACTCAGGTAATTAGTCAGCTCTCACTTGTGATTTTCCTGTCAAAAGTCAATGAGCCTGGTGGGTTTGCGGATGTTGCAATGTCTGTCAAGCTGGATGAGGAAGTATTTGTTAATATGTTTCTGTAATGAGGCTGGGTCGGTCACATGTTGGGATGTCTGACAAGAATTAATTACCTAAGTGCTCAGAGAGGCAAGGCCATTTTTACTCTTGTTTTTTCCTCTCTCCATCACTGCTCATCCTTTTTAGTTACTGTTTTCCAGACTTTGTGCTGCTCACTGCCCGCAGCAATGCTTCAACAATCTTAGGAAAGGCTAGGTGCTGTTTTGGGCCCACTTTGATAAAGGTTTTTGTAAATATTAAATCCTTATATACAAACTCTTCTTTGAGACACATGTTAGCATGCACGCAGACATACACACAGACACACACACACCCCTATATAAATGGGGAGTAATTATGAATTCCAACTCATGTATGGTTGGGGCTGAGCTGATGAAGATCCAAATTGGAAAAAAAGCTCCTGGCAACTGGTCGACATTTATTCATTTGTTCCTCTGCAACCACATGTGATGGTCCTCCCTGGGTCCCTTCCTGGCTTTGTGGCTGTCAGCTTCATTTCTGTGCAGCTCTGGGTGTTGATAATGAGAAGCTTCAAACCTCATTGCCCCTCATTACAGGCAAAGTCTGCTGGGATTGCTCAGCCTCTCCTCTCCAGGATGTCATGATCAGACAGTCAGCTCACTCACAGCTGGACATAGTTAGACTTCTGAGGGACCTCGGTTTCTGCAGCGACAAAGCACCAAAGCACACCTTTTTAATGGCCCTTTTCTATTCTAGTGTACCTAAAATACCCATTTTCCTTTTACATCTAAACCTTTTTGATTTTTTGACAATGGATTTTTGAAAGTGTTGGTCATTAGCCCTGGCCCTGGGATTCTTTAAGGGCCTTGAAAAATTTTTGATTGTATAAGACGCTATATAAATAAAGATTGATTAAAGGTCGATTGATTAGATAGTGATATTTTGTTGGTGAAAAAAAGAGCAACCTTTTCCTTTTCTCTGAAACTTTGCAGGTTTGTAAAAAGTCTTTGTATTTTTTTTTCTACATGTACTCTATGAGTTTTATCACACACACATATACAGTACATATCTGTATAAATATGATATGACCACATCACTTCTTCTCTGCCTTTTTTTGACTGAATCATAGCTCACTCCTTAATGGGCGGTCTTGTCATGAATCATAGCCTTTAAATCTGAGGAGAGAGATGACCACAGTTCTTCAATATTTTATGGCTACTGCTTATTTAATACTATCAAGGCATATGCCTGTCTCTGGTTCTTCATGGTTTTGTCATGCTTTCTCAGCATTTCATGGCACTACCAGTCTGCTCTCCCAGTGTAGAAGCATTAGTTTTTGATAAAATCCTTCAAATGCGTACAACCTTTGTGACTGTTCCACAAACACAGCACACAAAAACTGTAAATGTTAGAACTCTGACAAAAACCCAAAAGGCAGTAAGGTTTACCAGGGCTCAAGCAGATAGGGCTGGTCGGAATCAGGCAGGGCCGAAATTGGGCAGGCAGGGAGTAATTAATCACTGGAAGGTCTTGCATGGCACAAAGACAAGCTGGCTGAAACACAGTTGGACCAGGGCCTAAATAGAGCACTGCTGCTTCCCCAGATTAGGCACAGGTGTGTGAGTGGAAAGGTGTGGGGCTGTGTTGGCAGTCCTGGCCTTCCCATTGTTATGACAGAACCCCCCCACCCCCTCCATCATGGGGGGGGTGAAAACTCCTGCGAGATTCATCCTCCCAAGAATTCCCAAGATCCTACCCTGGGATGGTTGATCTGGGTGTTGATCAGGGAAGTCTTAAATCATATGAGGGTCTAAGATATGCCATGCAAGAACCAATGACCATTCCACCGGGCTGTATCCTTCCCAATCTGCCAGGTACTGGAACACCCTACCATGTCATCAGGAGTGGAGCAGGTGACAAACTGCATAGACCAGACCTCCTCCAAAAGCTGCAGTGGGGAAGTGTGAGCAGGAACCAAGGAGCTCTTCAGGGCTGGCTTGATCCTTGAGACATGCAGAGACCTACAAAACTGTAGCCTTAAATGCCACTGGACTAATAATTATCTGGATGGAGTTGGGTTGAGAACCACACCTTCTGGCCCACTCGGTTGCTGGGTGCAGGAGTCCGATAACAGTTGGACATAGTTGCATAGGGGGCCCTGAGTGCAGAACATTGGCCCGCGCCCACATCCACCTGCAGTGGTGGTTGTACATGGATGTGGAGGGGCATGACACCTTGGCACTCAGCACTGGGAACAAGCGAGGTTGATATCCTGAGAGCAGCTTCTGCAGGGGAATGAAATGAGCCATTTTACTAAATCTGTTGATGATGATGATGATGAGGATGACTTTCGTCGTTTTCGTCAGAGTGGGGCAGTCCGGGGCAGTGACAAAGTCAAGGGACGTGGGACCACGGCCAATGAGGGACAGTCAGGGGCCGGAGGAGGCAAGCTGGGGCTTGGGGCAGATGCTTGTGCTGACAACTGGCAAGGCAGGCTTTAACAAATTCCAGGATGTACCCTTGTTTCTCACCAGATTCAATTTTACCCTGCCTTAAAGCGTAGGTTCCCAGAACACTAAACTAAAAGGCCACCAGAACCTCTGATTCAGCAACTGGCTTGTTGGCCAAGCCCTGGACTGAAAGGCCAAATGCTAGGAGTGCCCCCATTCCAGAACTTCTGACCTTAGATGCTCTGTCACATAGGTCTGGTTGTTGGTGCAGGCACTCCATGCTGACTGAGGCCCATGGTACAGACCATCTCGTCAATCTCCCATGTCCCTGCTGCTTGAATGGGGTTGGGAGAATGTTCTCCAGGTGCTCGCCTGATCCCTCTTCTTTCTCACCCACCAACTGCTGGAACAAGAAGTTTAGTGTTCTGGGAACCTACGCTTTAAGGCAGGATGAAATTGAATCTGGTGAGAAACAAGGTCCACCAGGCCTGGCGGGAATTAAGATGCTTCACAGTCCAGATGGAGTTTAGATTTTTGTGGTCCATCGAAATGATGGATGAGTGCTTGGCTTCCTGGAGCCAGTGTCGCCACTCCTACAAGGCGAGTTTCATGGCCAGTATCTCCCTATTACTCACATTATAGTATCTTTCAGCTGGGGACAATCATTGAGAGAAGTAGGGATGCAGCTTCTGGTTGACCTGAGCCCTTTGTGACACCTGTGTCCACCTCCGCCACGAACCGTCGGTTGGGGTCAGGCAACTGCAAGATCAAGGCCATGGAGACCATGCTCTTAGCTTCTGGAATGCAATGTCCACCACAGGCATCCAGGCACTCTCAGTTCATGCTGGTGATGGTGGTGAGGGGGTGTAGTTTTGGATAAATCACCGGGGAAAATGCGCAAAGCCCAAGAACCACTGCAAATGTTTCTGAGAGTCAAGGCCAGTCCATGACCACAGAGACCTTTGCAGGGTCCATCTGCACTCTACATGGGGTGATAATGAACTCAAGGAAAGATACAGAAGGTGAGTGAAACCCACACCACTCTGCCTTGACAAGTAAGGTATTCTCTACCAGATGATGCAGCATTGCCTGAATGTGTTGCACATGCTCTGTATGCCCTTTAGATGCATGATGTTGTCTAGATAAACAAACACAAAAGGATTTAACATGTCCTGGAGTACATCATTGACAAGGTCCTGGAACACAGAAACCAAACGGCATCGCAAGATACTCATAGTGGCCCCTCAGGTTGTTGAATGCCATCTTTCACTCATCCCCTTCCTGGATGCAATGTCATGCATTGCCCCTTGGAATAGTTCAAAAGTGGACAAGAACCTGTCCATTTTTTCGGCAAAGCCAAATGATTCCAGCAAACTTCCAATATATTTGTGGTGAGCATATGTAAGCACAGGAAACAGGACATGTATGGAGATGGTTCCATGAGCACATGTAAGCATAGGAAACTGGACACCTCTGGGACATGTCAGACAGTGTCAGATGGTGACGGTGTTAAGGCCTTACAATGGTCAAGGCCTACAGAGAACGGATACTAACTGATATTTTGTACTTGTAAGGAGTGGTATTTGAATACAGATGTTAGAGGCAATGGTACAGCGGTTAAGGCCTGCAGAGAACGGATACACAGGCTTCAGACACTACATATACTTACATGGTTCTCTGTTTTGGTTACAAGAGGGACTACAGCCTACTTTTTGATAAAGTGATCCCAGAAATGACACAGTTGTAGAGCTGGTGACGTGGGAGTGAGATTGCTTTACTGAACACCTTGGTCATGGTAGACTGCCGGGACCCCGGTCAGGTCTGGTTTTCCAGTGGGGGAACTCAAGGGGGCAGCGCTTGCTTCAGGCAGGAATGATGGCAAGCCGGTCCCCACTCAAGGTGCAGGTTTTTGAGCCACGGATAGACTAGGACCAGAAGTAGCTGTAACTATGGACCTGATCAAAATCTTAAGACCAGTTGAAAAATTGCTAGAATTTACCTTTTGTACATTTGAATCTTAATGAGGTTTTAAGTAGAGCTACAATATGCAACATAAAGATGAGGGGTGTGACAAAAAGCACTTTGAAAAAGTAATTTATTGAAAACAAGAAGTAAACTGAAATATCAGTTTAAGGCCATTGCTCATAAAATTACAAAAAACTGTCCAAACAGAACAAAACATTTTCTCAGTAGGACTCAGTATTGATTAGCTCCACTGTTCTTGTTAATAACTTCAAAAATTTGTTTGGGCATGCTTGATGCAAGTGTTTCCAGGAAGCTTTTGGGAAAATTGCTCCAAGTGGTGAAGATGGCTTCACGAAGGGCATCAACTGTCTGGAACTGATGGCCATTTTTATAAACTTCCCTTGCCATCCATCCCCAAATGTTCTTTATGGGATTTAAATCAGGGGAACATGAGGTCTGTATTCCAAATTTTTAAAGTCGATCTGCTCCCAGTGATTGCTTGAGAGCAACCTTGTCACTGGGCAGCTTTGGTGGCTGATGACCCCCAAGCGGTGTCCATCCAGCGCCTGGGCCAGTACTGGGGATAGCAGCGGTATCCGGCTAAGACCTAGTTGGCAGGCCACCTTCTCACCAATCAGACACACATCTGCTCCAGGATGATAGCCAAATTGTCCGCCCCCTGGGAGAAGAAAACAAACCTGGAGCCAGTAGGGCTGAGCAGAAGAAGCAGTTGGACTCACATGTATCTTCCCAACTACAGATGAGTCTGGGCTTTTACTGGGCAGGTGGTGATAAAATGGCCCTATACACCTCAGTACAAACAGAGGTTCACCTGCTGCCAACCTCTGCATTCCTCCCAACTAAGCGAAGTACAGCCCAGCTGCATGAGTTCAGTTCAGGCAGGCAGTGACACAGCCTGAGGCCTGGGTTCCTCTGGCAGGTAACTCATTCCCCCTGAATTTCCCTCCAGGCCTGCACCCAGAGATCCACCCTGATAGCCAAGTCAATTATGCCACCCAGGGTAGGTGGGATCTATGAGCAACCAATAGTCCACTAAGCCATGCAGAAAACCATCCACCAGCATGACTGGGTTACACCTACTCTGGCTGGCCAGGATGCAGAACTCAATTGAAAAATCTGCCATCAACCTTTTTCCCTGTTGGTATGCCCTGTTGGTACCCGATCAACCTGGGGTTTGGGACCTTGCTACAGTGACGCGAGACTCTTTACTGAGGCAGGTGGGGCCAACTGGATAACTCTGCTGGCTGTTTGCCCAGCTGTACTTGGCGAGGGCCACAAAAGCCTACTTGTTAGCTTCCACCACACATCTCATCTCTGCTATAGATGCTGCCTCCTCATGCTGCTGCAAGATCCTCTTGATCATCTTCAGAAGATCCAATGGAAGTGGGTTGTGTACCGAGTTCATTATTGACCAGACTGTACTGTCAGAACTTGGACAAAAACCCAAGGGAAGGTAATCGGTTTTATCAGGACTCAGTCAGTGCTTGAAGTTGGGAACAGAAGGCAGTCAGGTTTACCAGGGCTCCGGCAGATCAGGTGTCAGAATCAGGCAGGGTCAACATTGGGCAGGCAGGCAAGAATTAATCGCTGGACAGTCTTGCATGATCTTCTGGCACTGAAGAAGACTTGGGGCTTAAATAGAGCACTGCCGATTGCCCAGATTGAGTGCAGGTGTGTGTGGCGCGGTGTGGGCAGTCCTGGCCTTCCCATAGTTGTGACAAAAAAGCTGATATGTTTAATGTATTTTAATCATGCTACTCTCATCCACCACATATTTTATGAAAAGAAAACAGCAAACCTCTACAAAGTTGCTGCCAAAGACTGATGTGCTACCCAGACCACTACTGTCTTTCTCTAATGGACTGGTTAGGGGGGGCTGTACGCAACAATTCTTCTGGCAGTCTGCTTGGACTGTTTAACTGCCTGTACCTGTTTATTTGGAGAGTGTCCCTCTCCATCTTTCACCCTACAGTGTTTGTTTTAATGGTTCTAGCTGCCAAAGGATTTGATAAGCTCCACTCGTCAGAAATGTATTTAATTCAAAGTGATGACTTACCTGTAGTTGAAAAGGTAATCGGTCATTTACAACCTAGATTGACCTTCTTGCATTAGCACCAGAAACTAATTGCTGGTTAAGTCTCCATTACTTTAGAATATCTCCCTCTGTGTTCTTCTCACGCACTGTTTTTCAGTCTGCTCTCCTAATGGCACAATGAAGGGGGCAGCTCTTTGTGTGGCACTAATTAGCTTTTATGGTGTTGCTACGAGGGATCCTTTCACTGCTGCGGTCCTCACTCTGCACTGCTTTCACATTTAATCACCTGCCATGCTCTGGGCAATTAGTCTGGAAGCCCACTTCCCACCCACCACTGACATCGTCCAGCCATATCCTTCCAAACCCCGGCTGAGAGAAGAAGTGAAACCTCCATGTCCCTCCCTTCCTCTCAGCAAGAAAAGAGCTCAGCTCCACAAAGCCCTCTTTGTTAGGCAGTGGCACTGGATCTGACCTGCTCTTAAAGAAGAGAACATCCTAATAGAAGTGCAAAAGCAACAATTTTGGCCTGCATTTCACAGTGATAACTGAACACTAAAACAGGAGTTAACGATTAACATTGTAAGTTGCATAAGCACAAAATTGCTATTTGTGTCTCATCTTTTGTATACAGCATCCACTTCTCTAAATTGCAGCTGTACTGTGCAGAATCCTCATTAAGCTTGGAGCTGTGAAGCATCATTTGAGTGTGAAGTGTCATTTGCCCACCCACACTTCAGCAAGTCGTGATCCAGGATGTTGATGTAGGTACATGCTGCAAAAGCAAATGACCAAAAAGTCATCCTGGGACGATGATCTTACTGTGGGTGCACTAAAGCACCACACAGTCACCAAGTAGCACTCCAACAGAGCCCATTGAGAGCTCTGTTATGAAAATGAGGTCCCTACTGGAATTTTTCCATCAAATTTATTACATTAATATCTGGATGTAACAGTGAAGACAGAGTATATATACAGGTTCCTTTTTGTCTCATTCTACATCTCTGTTGGCACATGTCAAAAGTGAAATGAACATATTTAATGTCGAAATTGCTAAGTCAGCAGACACTGGTTCACTGGAAATCATTGATATTAATGCACTCAGCCACTCAGTGACCGGCTTCAACAGCAAAATGCAAATATTCCGCCAGCATTTTCAAACTATTTTGAATTCACTGCTATGGTGAGAAATCTGAAGTCAAGAAACGTTTGAACTCCTGGGACCTATTGGCGGTTTTCTGATTGAGCTGTGGTCTTTCCTTCTTAGCTCACATATTGATCTCCTGCTCAAGCAATTAGTCTGAACAGGCCCTTTCCCCCTTTCATCCTTTCTCCTCCAATCTAAAGCTCTTGGAGAATACCGTAGGATTGCCTGGAGTCAAAGGAAACCAGTGACTTAACTTTTCTTTCTTTCTTTTTTCACCTTTGGGACTGCTGTCATTTGTTGTAAAACATAGTCACATTAGCCTGGCCATCCAGAGAGAGATACAGCTATAGATGGAAAAATCTACTGGAATAAAAATAATTCCTCTCCAATTATAAGGAATATTTTTGTAGGAAAACCTTTGGTTTTCATTATTTTCACAGCAAAGAGGAATATTGCTTATTACAGAGGTTTCATCCACTTTTATGAATTTCTTTTTGAGCGACAGCTTTTGGTGAAGTCGGGGAACTGATCAGAGCTGCAGCTGTTTATTTTTCCTCGGTAGTTCTATATTGCTTTCTTTTGTGGGCTCCATTCTCAGAGGAACTCTTATTGTTCAACCCTTTTCCATTATCAATCAATCAATCATTATTTATATAGCGTCTTATACAATCAAAATTGTTTCAAGGCGCTTTACAGAATCCCAGGGCCTAACCCCAGACAAGCAACAGTGGCAAGGAAAAACTCCCCTTTAACAGGAAGAAACCTTGAGCAGGACCAGGCTCATGTAGGGGGACCCTCCTGCTGATGGCTGGCTGGGTAAAGAGAGAGGAGAGGAGAGGAGAGGAGAGGGGAGGAGAAGGAGAGGAGAAGAAGAAGGAGAAAGAGAGGAGAGGAGATGAGGAATCTAGGAGTAACTTTCAATCAAAATCTTTTCTTTAACTCACACATCAAATTAGTCTCTAGAAGTGCCTTTTTTCATCTGAGGAACATCAGAAAAATCAGAAAGCTACTGACGTGGCATGATGCTGAAAAGTTGATTCATGCATTTGTTACTTCCACGCTGGACTATTGTAATTCTTTACTATCAGGGTGCCCAAACAACTCTTTAAGAAGCCTCCAGTTGATCCAAAATGCTGCAGCCAGAGTTCTGATAGGTATTGACAAAAGAGATCACATAACTCCTGTACTGGCGTCTCTTCATTGGCTGCCCGTTAAATTCAGAAAATTTAAGATTAAAATTTAAATTTTGATTTTTGCGAGCATTTACCTACCAGGCCCCCCTGCTATGGAACCAGCTCCCTGTCCAGGTACGGGAGGCTGACTCCATCGCTACTTTTAAGACCAGACTTAAGACTTACCTCTTTGAAAAAGCGTATTGTAACTAATTCTGTAGTTCCAGTTACTATCATAGACAGACAAATTATCATGCGCAGGGGGTCATCACATCTCAGCTATGCTGCTATAGGCCCAGGCTGCCGGGGTCCGGAAACATGATCACCTGACAGGCCTCTGTCACCCCACTGGGTCATAGTTTACTCTCCTCTCCTTTTCTCCTCATCAAGCAGACTAGTTTTGCAGATTCCTGTGTAGTTTTTCTGTCCCCCCCTCTATTTATGTATTTGCAGGTATCGCCGTCTTCGGAGCTGCATGATGACATCTGGCCCGCTGATCCATTGTATAGTGTATTTTTGTATTTTTGTGCGTTTCTGTGCTCTGTGCCTCTCCTCTCCCCTCCTTCTCCTTCTCCTCTCATCTCCTCCCCTCTCTCTTTGCTGAGCCGGCCATCAGCAGGAGGGTCCCCCTACATGAGCCTGGTCCAGCTCAAGGTTTCTTCCTGTTAAAGGGGAGTTTTTCCATGCCACTGTTGCTTGTCTGGGGTTAGGCCCTGGGATTCTGTAAAGCGTCTTGAAACAATTTTGATTGTATAATGTCACGTTCTTGGGAACGGGAGGGTGGACCCAGACGCAGGCACAGGGTAACGAGGGAGAACAAAGGTTTATAAGGGCTCTCGGGCCAACACAAAACAACCGTATGGGGAAAAGTCAGGGAACAAATTCAAATCCCCACAAACCGGGAAGTCCGGGGAACGGACAAGCGGGGAGTCTGGACACGAGGAGTTACCGGGACACAGGCTGGAAGGAGAGTCCAGGGAGAGTCAACGGCAGGGTCCAGCACAGGAGACAGGTGAGGGAGAAATCCACAAAACGACATCCACAAACGATGTCCACAAAACGAAATCCACACAAAATCCACAAAACGACCCGACAGCTTCTGCTGTCGGGGACGGGCCTTATGAAGGCTGGGTAATCCTGGGATCCAGCACAGGTGCGCGACCTCCCGCTGGTCCCAGAACAAGGTTGGCGCCCCCTATGGGGAAGGAGGAGCGCCAGGCCCTGACATATAAGAGGCTATATACAGTAAATAAAGATTGATTGATTTATTGATAAGATGTGACCTAACTATTAGATGACCCCCTAAGCATGATAATTTGTCTGTCTATGATAGTAACTGGAACTACTGAATTAGTTACAATTTACCTCTTAGAACTTTTTTTAAGTCTGATCTTAAAAGTAGTCAGCCTCATGTACCTGGACACGGAGCTGGTTCCATAGCAGGGGGGCCTGGTAGCTAAATGCTCGGCCCTCCAGTCTACTCCTTAAGACTCTGGGAACCACAAGTAGACCAGCGTTCTGAGAGCAGTCTATTGGGCTGATAAGGTATCACTAGCTCCTCCAGGTAGGATGGAGCTAGGCCTCTGAGGACCTTGTAGGTCAAAAGAAGGTTTTAAAAATTATTCTGAATTTAACAGGTAGCCAATGAAGAGATGCCAGTACAGGGGTTATGTGATCTCTTTTGTCAATACCTGTCAGAACTCTGGCTGCAGCATTTTGGATCAACTGGAGGCTTCTTAAAGAGTTGTTCGGACACCCTGATAATAAAGAATTACAATAGTCCAGCCTGGAAGTAACAAATGGCCCCTGTCACAATGCGAAACCTAGTACTTCCAACACCTTCCCACACCTCCCCATACCTTCCCATCCAGACCACATGGCCAATCCGAGTAATCAATGCCCCTACATAAACCCTGGCCCAATACTCACCCCTTGCCAGATTGTCTTTGTGCTATGTGAGACCTGGGAGGAATCTTTTCCTACCTGTCTGCCTGGTATCAACCCTGCCTGATTCCGACTCACCTAATTCATTTATGTCCGTCTGCCTTCCGCTCCCAACTCTTACAGTCTGCCTGTCTCCCAGTAAACCTAACTGCCTTTTGTTCCTGATGCTGAACTCAGTGGTTTTGGTGCTTCCCAACCACTTCAGTTGCTGAGGAACATATGATGTTGATCAAAAAAACAACTTATTAAGTGGAGTCATTGTGGGAATGAGATGTAATTTTTAACCGCTTTCTCTACATTTTAACATAAGGGTTATTTATTGGTAGATCATGGATTTATTTATTTAATTTGATAATAGGTGTTGTGAAAACTGTTGAGTTGTATAGAAAATAAATGGTGGTCTCGGAGTGCAACAATTGTTAACACATTGATCCATGTTAGGAATGCTGTAATAATCCACAGATGAAGGGAATAGACCTCTAATTTTGAGGTTTAAATCTTAACAGCTGTATTTTCAGTGGTAACACAAAACAAAATCAAACCAACTCAAATATGAGTCTTTTTCATGTTTGTGCTTCAATACACAATCATCTGTATCAGTGGTATGCCATTCCTCCTGACATTTGGTTAACTGGGAATAAAAATGGGAGGGAGAGAGCATCACTTTGTTTAATTACAGGGTGCCTCTGTGTTGAGGAAGCTATTACAAGCTAATGACCGTTGCCAAAATTCGTTCACAAGAGCAGTGACAGCAAAGAATTAGAGGTGGTTCTTGTGTGCAGACACAAACTGTTTGAGCCTGTAACTGCATGGGACCATTTCCTGTGTGATGCAGTCATAAAGACTGGGGCATTGCTGTGGCGTGCTGTCATATTACTGACCGATGAAGCACCTTCAGCATGAAGTGAGATCTGTCCTCATCTTTCATCTCATCAAAATGAACAAAATGAATTCATCCAGTGACAGACTCTTTATGTTCTCCACTGACAATTTTTCAACTTTGACTACCAACGTTTTAGAAGGTTAATGAAGCAGTAACAGCCACGATTGTTTTCCTACTTGGAGGAGAGTTTGTGTGAAACTAATGACTCCAAAGTGATAATTAATTCATTCTTGGCCACCTGAATAAGCAGAGTTTTAACAAGAAGCGACAAGAAAAAAAGTAGAGCCAGACTAATGGCTTTCTCACTTCTCATGTTCTTCCCTTCACTTTTGCTACAATAAATTTAGGCTATTTCAAACAAATACAAATGCATGTTCATTGGCATTGTGTGCATTGAAAATCCTCCGAAATAGTGATTCCCCCCAAAAAAAAAAATCAAAACTTATAATTGTTGCTAACAATACAAGTAGCTTCTGAACATTGACTGACGTATAAAAGAGACACGTGAAGAGAAGTATACATAATGACACACTTTAAGGAGGTTTTACAAAAACTTTAGGAAGACCAGTCCAAGACTGCAGACACTCAACAGTCTTACAAACATTGATCAAATTTGATCACATTTTGAATTGGATTTAACTGTATCTTCATAGTAATTCAAATATTTGAAATATTTAATCACAAATTCAAATGTGATGAAACAGGTATGGTTAAAATGGAACACTTTATTAAAGAGTTATTGTTTCCAATGATAAGAAGAACCAAATTGAATTTTGCCTGGCAACCCACCCAAAAGAAAAAAACAAAACAAAACAGCAGAAACTGTTAGAATTAAGTGCTGGTCATGACAATGAATACAGCAGTTCTATTTGTTTTGATTCATTTTTAGGAAAGCTCCATTCCAGTGTGACCTTTGCTCTATTGAGCTGATCTGCAGTGAGATCACCTGTGAATCTTTGACATGTTTCTACGGTTGTATATGCATATTGTAGCTCTTTAGATCTTGTCTTACTGAAATGGGCAGTAAATCTTAAATGATATTTGTCCTATCCAGTAGTGCAGTACATCAGGTCACATGATATATTTTATTTTGATTGGATTTTTACTTAAATATGTGCACCCCCAGGTTAGATTTTATTGGATCATCTACCATTTCATCCCTCCTTAAATTTTCTGACTCATTGTTATTAGTTGACAAATGTAGTTATTTTTGTCACAGTGGTTGTCATCATATATACATATTTTTAATTTAGTTGTTGTCTCATCATCAGTTTATCATTGATGAACAAAAAAATAACTGACATTTTTCATCAACAAAATGGATACCGTTTACAGAAAGAAATATGGGCACACCACTGAACATAAATTTGCCATCATCACAGATAGAAAAGGTTGAAAATTGATCTAATTTCTGATACTAGTTGCCATTCTGTGTTCATTAGTTGATAGAACTATGTCGGTTTCATAATTTGAGCCGAAGAAAAAGTATGTGATCCAGGTGAGTTAAAAAACATACATTAAGAGGTCAGCAAGCAATTGGAGTTCATGTTTACTATGATAATATACTTATGATAAACCAAAAAAAAAATAACAACATGAGCAAATTGAGAAGGAAGGACAGCCATGGGTCAGGTGGTGGCAGGTCATTCCTGGGTGAGCCTACAATCGATGTTGAAGTGTCCTTGAGCAAAATACTATGCCTCAAATCGCTCCTCAGGCTGGTTCTTTGGAACATGAATGTGTGTGACGTTGTCTTCCCTGATCAGCAGTCTGTGAGCTGGTGGCTAGATCACAGCTGCATGTGTGCACACACCAAACACACATTTGGTGCTCATTGTTAAACGGCAGAACAGGAAATGTTTTTCCTGCCTGGTGCCCTTTTTTCACTGACTTGGATGTACAGAAGGCTACAGCTAAAGGCTGCACTGCTTTGATTAGGCTGTTTCTGGAACACCAGCCACGGTAGGTAAATGACAATCTGGACTTTTAAAATAAGAGCAAATCAAACTAGATCCACACATTTTTGTAGTTTACCTCAATAATGTTACGTGAATTTGACCCACATACATATGGTATATCAACCAATACTAAGAGCTGGTAAAAGATAACATGCATAACTCTAACCATAGTAACAACTATAGTGTAAACCTCCATGTCTCTGTTCTCAAGAATAAAGTATTCCTCTGTCATTCGTTTTGCATGTGTGCTGCTGTTGTTTGGTGTACACTGTTCCTGCATGATCAAGAGTTCCTCTGGGCTTCAATATATGCCGCATATACACTGCACCTTTATGCACATTATGTTATGAAAATGATTGCATCCACTGGGCTTCATTAATGTGACATAAATACAATATTGAAAGGTTGGCACTGTTTATGATTGTGCAAATGATGCTTAAGCAGCTTATATTTCATATTGGTCTAAATTGTGGACTTTTATTTTATCACAGCTCTTACATGTTGAAATTGTTTACAGGATATGTAGATTTGATTTTTTTTTTTACTTTTATCTTACAAAGTACTTACCAGTAACAACAGAGCAAAAATAAAAGTGAAAATTATATAAAAAATAAACAGGCCTTCTTTACAACAGTCTGTTGACAGGGTAAAATATATTAAGTTTAACCTTCACTCTGACTCAAATTTCCCACTCACATTCAAAAATAATATTTTGTTTCTTGCTCATATCAGTGTCTTTTTCAAGTGTCCACTGGAGTTTGGGAAACATTGAAGCCTTCTATATTTACTTGTATTTTGTAGCTTTGAAAATAAAAGCTTTTGCATACTAATAAAAGCTTTCCACCATACTGATAACATTATGCAGTTCCTTTCCTTCTACAACAAAATTATGGTTAAAATCAACAGTAAAAATTTGAACTATGCTGTAGAATCCATATGGTTGTGGTCCTGAACTACCAACCAAATAAATGAACATGCGACTCTCTGCGGGCAGATATCTGTGAATAAATATTAAGTAAATAAGTAACTCAGCAAGCCTAGCAAAGATGTCAACCGTATTTGTCCAATTACACATAAGACTTTTTCCCATTAAAAGATACACATGAAAAGACTCCATCCACTTTCACGGGTCACGGAGGGGCTGGAGCCTATCCTATCTGCCAATGGATGAAGGCAGGGTACTCTCTAGACTGGTTGCCAGTCAGTCACAGGGTTGACACATATAGACAAACAACCAGTCATTCTCACATTCACACAGGGGTAATTTACAATGACCAACTAACCTAATCCCCAATTGTGCATGTCTTTAGATTTCGCTAGGAAGCCGGAATACCCAGAGAGAACACACACAGGCACGGGAGAACATGCAAACTCCATCCCCATTCGGGATTCGAAGGGGGACTTCTTTCATTGAGACAACAGTGCCCACTACGCCACTGTGCTGCCCAGTTAAATGTCCCATGAAAAGAAAAAAAGAAACAAAAACACAATTTCATATTTCTTATATAGGTCATACTATGATGAAAGCAATGGTATGAGAATGTAAACAAATTGAGAAATTACTTAAAAGGTTAATATTGTTACTCTTGTATATAAAGTCAGTTTACTCACTGTCCATTTTTTTTTTTTGCACATTTTTAAAAATAAGTCTCCACATCTGTGAAGACTTTCTGACTGAGGGGATAAAATGTGAATTTGGAGTGAAATCTGCTCATTCTTTTGATTGGTCAGCGATGCCTGGGGTGATGTCCACTTCACATGGTCACAAAGTTGCTTTTAGTGGAGTTGTGACATATGATTGAGAGCTTGTGGATCATGACTATGATTTGACAGTGATTTATTTTGTTTTGTTTTAATTTGTGACAAACATTGATAGATGTGCTAAATTTGTCTAAATTGCTTAAAAACAGTTCATAATATATTTTAGGTGTAGTTAAGTACTGGCTGTGATTACAGCAAGACAGAGGATTCCTTTGGACAAATAGCTATGTTAGATGTCTTACATTTCCAAAAGACAGTTATTTATTTAGGAGCAGAGTTTGGAACAGTCAGGTCACTGGCAGACTTGTGTATATGTGTGTTTATTATTGCCCTGCTTCCAAACTATGAAGAAGACATTTAAATTAGCAGTGTCATCCAGAAAGATTTGTGGGTTTAAACTCTTCAGACAGCCTCCTCCTGTGTGTCAAACTGTCTACTGCAGCCTTAAAGACAAATTAGTATTGGAGTACAAAACGTTGCTCTCACTTAATGGAATCTGCAGAAATGCAGACAGAAAGCTCTCAGAGCCTGACAGAAGAGAAGCTGAAGGCAGGATGAATATTAAACCAGCAGCATTCTGACAAGTCCTCTGCTCTCAGGACACTTCTGTGCATGCTTGGCAACCATGCACAACCAGTGCCAACATACACACGTATGTTGTGCCACTGGTCGTGACACCAGAAACTCTGCGTTTTTGTGTGTGTGTGTGTGTGTGTGTGTGTGCATGTGTGTGTGTCACAGCGGCAGGAGAGACTCAGCGTTCCCATGCAGGACACGTCCAGGGGAAATCACCATAGTGATTTATTCTCTGCTCTGTTGCCATGGTGACTGTGTGCATGTGTGTGCATGTGGTCTGTGTGTGTATGGGGGGTTGGACAAGGGCCCTTGTTAAAGAGATCACTATCAGTGTGTGGAAATTCATTTGTGATTTGTTCTGTGATCCTCTAAAATGCAGCAGTGAGTCAGTGGGCCTCATCTTATCATCAACTGACTATTCTGATCAAAGGAGGACAAACACATCATCAGCAACACTTGACGGAGAAGTTTTGCTAATGTGACCCCCTTAGTCACATGTTTTCATTTTGTAGCACATCTGGAGAGGCAAGCTTTAACAAACAAAACATTTATAATAACAAAGGCATTATGATCAAATCCTTATGTCTTTCAGTGCCTCCCCATCTAGGTGGACATATCAGTCAGAAGAAGAAGCTGGGGGAGAATGCTTAATAGCATGGATGAAGCATAATACGCTGCTTAGTGCTTTATTAAAGGTTTAGACAGAGGCTACAGAGAAGAGAGCTGTGCTGAAAATCCTGCAGTCTTAGAAGGCTTAAGGTGTGATGGGAGAGCTGTGAAAATCTGTGTGCGTACCAGTCAGACCGAGAGCAGCTGATGTGATTTCAGAAAGGGTTAGGCAGTCGAGAGAGAGAGAGAGAGAGAGAGAGAGAGAGAGAGAGAGAGAGAGAGAGAGAGAGAGAGAGAGAGAGAGACTTAATGAAGATTATTGACTCATATGACTCAGAGATTCGTTTTAATCGTTTTTTTCTTATGTATTCCACATTGTGTGTGTGTGTGTGTGTGTGTGTGTGTGCATGTGTGTGTATTTGTGTGTTACTGCAATCCATTTGGCACTTCTTTTAAAGAAATTATACCTTTCATTTACATGACTAGAATCATTGTAGAAAAGGAGGAAGCAGGAATCTGCAGGCACAGTGTTAGTTTGTACAATTAACTCTTGGCATTTTTGCTAATCCATGTCTTGTTTCAAATGTGTTGGGCTTTACTTACATTACTGCTGTTCAAGTCTGACACTGTCCATTCTAGTCAGGCTCATTTATCACTCACATCACATGCATAGTTAAAGAAATGCAGGAAGATCATTATATTTGAGTACTGTAAATATTAGAGAGGGCTTTTTCATGTAGATGTGAGTCAGTGGCTAAAACAGACATACTTTGATGCTTTTGGAAAAATCTGACATCCTTGAGTAGACAAGGGAAATATATCCTTTACCAATTAAATCATATACTCGGTGCTGTATGAATAAAACACAACAAATGGAATATGGAATTTGAATACATTCACTTTCTACACATGTTGACATTGTCATAACAACAGAGGGTGTATTTATATTATGCTTTTTGTATTATTCCTCTTTATATTCAAGGACATATTCAAGGACACATCAAGGTGCAACTAAATAATTTTTATTTTCTTCTCCTCTCCCCCCCTTAATTCAATCCTCAATCATTCAGTTCACCACACATGGCCCTAAACAGCCATTTCATTTCCTCATTTTATGTGAAAGTTAAACTGTTGTTGCAGAACCTCAAGACAATTAAATATATTAATCAATAAAGATAAACAGAGAAGCTGACAGAATACATTAGATTTCACTCTAGCTATTTTGTAACCCTTTTTCTTAAAATGAGTTGTGAACTTTGTGTCGTCGCTTACCAGGAGAATTTCCACCTTATAAGCATGGTGTACTGTAGGTCCAAGATCCACCACAGTCCCTATGGTGTCTGCAGCTGAAACAGTGCTCGGGTTTGAGTACGGTGTGTCTGGTTGAATGTTTGAATGCTGAATCTCTTGAGATCAGGCTGCTTTGGTTGTAGCTGCTGTGGTAACACTGTTACTAGTGTTCTGATTGTCCTCCCCATTAGTAGCTTTGCCCACTCCATTAATAGCTGTGCTGGGCGCAGCTATTAATGGGAGGTGCTCCTATGTGTCAGTGGAGTGGTCCTGTAGGCTAACAGAATCTTTCTCAAAGAGGGATACAGTTCTGATGGCCCGCTCAGCCTCCCCATTGCTGCAGGGATAATGGGCCCTGCTTGTCACATGCGTGAAGTCTTGCACAAACTGAGCAAATTCATGACAGGAGCAAATTCATGACAGGAGAATTGACGACCATTGTCTGTGACAAGCACTTCTACACATCCTTATCTAACAAATACAGCTTTAAATTGTGCAATAGTCTTTTTTACTGATTTGCAACCAGATAGTCTGCAAACTTAAATTCAGAGTTCCCAATCTGCCATGGGAAAATATCAGGCTGCAGAAGTGATACCTTGCCACCAGACTGATTCCCTTGCACTAACTAGGCATTTGTTGATACCTTGATATCTTGAAGTATCTTTTAGATGCCAAGACTCATGCTTTCAGGGAATATATCACGTTTCATGTGCAGTCCTCCTCCATTGTGCATAACTGACCTTTTGCTCCTCCAGTAGGGCAGCAGCATTGTCTGGATTCATGCCACACTTTTTCAAAGTATTGAATGAGAGATTTGCAGGTGTTGTCTGAAGTTTGTGCACTGTTAATCTGTTCCAGTTTTGTCAGTGTGTCTGGGAGGTGTTCTAAGCTGTCCAAGTAAGATTTACATTTCTTTTGCTGGTCTAGCCCTGCCTCTGTGGCTGCAGCTGGAAGAGATGCTCTGGACAGGGCATCAGCTGTTATCAGCTTTGGACATGGATAATGTTGAAATTGAATCTGAGCAACCTGAATCTGACAATCCTGGGAGGGAGATCATCCAATGGACTTCAGGAGTGTAATGCTCATTTCGAATGCATTTAGAATTTACAACATGTGCCAGGAAGCAAATTTTTGTCATGGCAAACTGTCATTTGTCATTCAGAGTGAGGAAAGCTTGTCTGAGTTTCCATACCACTCTCTGCACCACCATTCATCATGCTTTGCCCAGGCTCTGCATGGTTGAAATCCTCTTTTGGAAATGTTCCGGTGCTGGAGATGAACCAAAAGGTTACCTCTTGAAGTAAAAGTGGCCTTCTGGTGTAATAAATGTGGTCAACAGCATCAAGTCCTTACAGAGTGGCACATGCCAGAAGGTTGAGATCGCATCAAGCTTTGTGAAGACTCTGGCTCCTTCTAGCTTGAAAAGTGTCTCCTCCACTGCCAGTAAGACATGCTCTCTGATAACACTCTCATTCAGATGGGTTAAGTATATCAGAAATGCACACCATTCAATTGGTTCTTCAATGGTGGCTATGACCCCCATCTTCTCCATCTGGTCAAGTTCCTCTTTGATGTGGGTGCAGAGGGGAATGTCATGGGGCAGAAAAGACATAGGGTGCTGCTTTTTCTTTTAACTTGTTTTTGTACTTCAATCTAGATTTACCTAGTCCTGTAAAAACATCTGGGCAGGTTGAGTGAAGGAAGTGTGCCTATGTGTCGTCTATAATGTGGAACTAGATTTTATCTAGTTTGTGAATGAGTCTCCCAATAATGGTCTGGTCAGACACTTCACAATCACTACATGACAGAGGTTGGTTGGCGGAGCCCAACAGTGGTCTGTAGGGTACTGTATGGTTGCCATATCTATCTTACTCATATTCTGTTTCTGGGAGAGAAGTTACAGATGCACTTTATTCCACTTTAAACCACAAGGGCTGCCATTTATACATTTTTCTGTAGACAACTATGGACAGTTAACAGCTCCCAGATAAGCCACCACCGAATCCTCTCCAATAGATTCCAACTTTTGAGCTGATCTGCACCCAATGTCAATGTTATTGACATTTCTTGCTCAACATTTTTGCTGTACATTGAGTCCCTTAATATTGTGGGGTATTGCTATGCTTCTCACACTGTTTTGACTTGGTATTGGTCGCTAAGGCTAAGAATGGTTTACACATACAAAATATTTCTTTCCATTTATTTTGCCTGTCTATTATAGTTATAAGACACTGCATCTATTTGGGGAATCAGCTGATCTCAGAACCAATTGTTGCCTTTTCACCTCTTTGTGCTGCCTCAATTGAACTATGGCTGCAGCTAAAACAAACTTGGAATTCAATAGCAGTTATTCAGACAATTGCATCACATATCACATATGCTGAGAAAAATCCTATCTTGGATGATTTCCTTCTGTAAGATTCCATACTCCCAGTGTTCAGCTAGCTTGTGCACAGCGGTGATGAAGTTTTCTGCAGATTTGGCAACTTCCTGACATCATTTATTAAAAGTGGTTTGTTCATAAATTACATGATGCACTCCTATTATATGTAAAGTCTGTTAAAAGCCTGTTTTACAACATCATAGTGTTTTTGTTTGTCTTCTATCAACTACAATCCATTAGGCCACACGCCTCCTCCACTGCTCAAATACATTCCCCTAAACTACTCAGTGCACCATCACATGGCCATAACTAGCTATTACACTTTTCCACTCATCTTTGACCACTGCTCATAGTATATATTTTATATAGTATATAGGGTTTTATAGGGTTTTCTTTCTACCACGAAGTTTTGGAAAATAAACACTAAAACCTTGAAATGAATGAATCCATTTACACAGGTCTGTTCACATATACAAGGTGATGTTTGCACCATGTGACCTGGCAGATAGCACAGTCATGCAGATCTGTTTATGTTCAGATGATCAGATGAAGTCTAGAAATTGAAAAGGATGTCATGTAGTGCAATCATCATGACACAGTTGTGTGTTGACTGGCCGTTTTGTCTGTAATTAACTGAAGGGAAATGCCAGTCAGAGAGAATAAAGGCAGCACTTCTGACCGTCTGTATGATCAGACATGTGTTCATGCTGCTGATTATTATACCACTGGAGAAGAACTTGAGATGAGAGTGTGCAGACATTTAACAATTCTGACATTAGCTTCCAGTTCCAGGGGGAGAGGGCTTAAATTATGTATTCTCATATTCTCTGTCTCTCTGAAGAGAGGTCATGGAGTTTATTCATAGAAGCAATCACTCCTATGGCTGATGACCCACAGGGGCCACAGGACTCCATGCTGAGGGCTCATACTGAGACCAGGGAGAGGGACCATCTCCTGTCAGAGACACATTAGAGACCCATAATGGCTCACTTTAAAAAAAGGGATAGGTGAAAGTAAAGATGCCACTGTGTTTACAGTTGCTTCAGGTTGAGCACGGAAGCTTTCATTAGTCAAATATTTTACGTGTGCGAGTGGTCCATATGTGTGAAATAATGCTGCTGTCACTTCAGATCCTGGTGAAACCAGCATTCAACACTCAACAATCCAACAGGAGAGCAGAATCAATGAGAAGTGTGGTGCATTCAGCAACGATTTCCTGCTGACGTTTTAATGTATCTATAGCAAATGTCGATAAGCAGCCCAGTAGAATTCTATATTTCTGCCTGATGAACTACTTAATCATCTTGGGATGGTTGATCGAGAGAGAAAAATCCATTTCCATTTTACCTTTGTCTTTCATTGGCCACTGCCTCCCAGGTCATAAAAATTACAGTAGGAGATGTGGGGGAGGGTGGTTTTGGGTCGGGGGTACAAGGCTGGCAGAAACAGGAGAAACAATAACCAGCTCAGAATACCTTTAAAACTGAGGAATTTTAAATTCTGGTGTCGTTACTATGACAATCCTAAGGGATCAGACTAAGGTGATGGCGCCACACTGCCTTTAGTCAGCTGATCAATGACATCAGTAATGATGTCATTGTTTCTAGTAATTAACTCTTCATGATACCAACTTATATCTGTTTGAGTCAGTAAGGTGCAGCACAGCAGCGCTACCAGGTACCAGATCAATGTTTTTTTGTAAATTAGTTGGTGCAAATCCAACTCAAGTCTGCCGTGGTCCAACTGTGCCTTGGAATTATGATTTACTCAGTGGTGCTAGTGGTTAAGTGGAGACCCGATGATCCATTTACACATCTGTTGGTTTAGCAAAGTCAGATAAAACAATTATTTTAAAGCAAAAACATCAACTGGTAAATAAGCTACTGTCAGAACCTTTAGCTCACTGTTTATGTGCATAAAATGAAGCTGCAGTCTCAAAGAGTTTAGTGTGGTTGTGATGAACCCCCACAGTGAATCCATCCAACTGCCACTGATTCATAATTATACTTCTTAAAGGCTGGCATGTACGCCACCTGTAATTACTCATTGAAGACAAAATTATAAAATAGTAATTACCTTCTAATTGCAATTCTTTTGCAAACAGCAGATTGAGAGGAAGATGGGAATGAAACAGAAGAAGAAAATATGAAGAGAAAAGTATGCTCTATGAGAAGAAAATGGTGGTGTTGTCTTTTCATCACTTAGAGGTTGAGTTGGTTCACTGCCTGCATTTTGGACAAGACAGATTTAAATGTTTTCAATCTCTCTGTGTCACGAACTAAAGTTCAGCTAATGCTGTGTGATCCAAACCTTGAAGGTTTTGGGTTAAACAGCATTAAGACTATGAGATAAAGTCCACTCTGTTTTTCTTAACATTTCTCTTCTACTCAGGACTGAGTGTTTTAATTTTTTTTAATCCACAGCATAACAATACATTTCCCATCATTATCCTCATCACCATCCTCGTCCTCCTTATCATCATCATCATCCTCATCACCACCTCCATCCTTCTCCTCATCATCACCATCATCTTCTCTCATCATTATCCTCCACATCATCATCATCCTCTTCCTCATCAACATCCTCACCACCATCATTCTTATTACCATCATCCTCATACTCATTGTCCTCATCATCATCCTCCACCTCCTCCTCTTCATCATCATCAACATCATACTCTGCCTTGTCATCGTCATCAACCTCGTTATCATTATCCTTACCGTTATATTTATCATCATCATCATCATCATCATCATCATCATCGTCGTCGTCGTCATCATCAGGTCACTTCATTCTAGAGTCAAGTAACCTAAAAGCATTGAAAAGCATTTATTTATATTTGCACCAGTAATCAGATTTCATACTGATCAATACAGATACTCTTTAATGGTATAGAATAAATGAGCTGCATGAGCTAAAACTGTGTATATGTATTATGCAGTTAGAGAGTAGTTGTTAAGGGTTATTAACTGGTTGAACTGTGTTTCCTATAATTTATTTAACACTCTTGCTTTAACTCAATAAGTTGTGGTTATTGGAGGAGTGGGTGAGCAATTAGCCAGCCCAACATCTGACACTATTGGCTGCATTGATCAGCATTCTGCCTCCATATTGGTGACTTGTTTCCCCCAAAGTCTGAGGAGGAACTGTTCGTCACAGTGGAGTTTGTGTTTGACATTTGTAATAAGAAACAAGGATGAAACAACTTTATTACATTATTGCTGCAGGTTACTCAGAATTTTACCCTTCTTGCTGCACACTAAAGGTATAAAAGACCCATAAACCTCAAGTGAGCTGCTCTGACTGGACTTGATGCTATGATTGAAGGACACATTTTCTGTTTGAATGAAGGTATGAATGGCATTGTTCTAGTACATAATGAACAAAGTCTTCCTTCCAGTGCAAGAAGAAAACCACAGTCATGGTAAACCTATGGATTCTAAAATTGTTTAGTAATTCATCTATTATTCATGGACTTCTTGTTTGCTGCAACCTTGAATCTGGCAGATTATGATCAGACTGATCCAGTGAAAATTTAGGTTAGCCTCCAGGTCCAGTTAGTATCACTGGAGGAGGACAAGGTGTGGTGTTTTAGGAGGAGGAAACTCATCCACTGATTACACTACTATTACAACTAATAACAGCAAGAACAACAATTGCCTTGTTTCTGTGGTAAGATGAGTAAAAATTCTTCTGATGTTTCAGTGAAATCTGCTGGAAAGCTTTGCTCCACATTGTTTGGCTGCTCTTCACCCTTCAGTGGTCTGTAAAGAGTTTCTGCCTGAGTTCTCTCTCAGTCTGACTGTGTGTGCAGTCGATTACACAGCTCCTCTTTACCATTTTAGCAATGTTTCCTATGATTTTCCATGTGAATGCATCCAGAGCAGATGCTGACTTACATATTTTCCACACAGGGAGGAGGGACTGTTGTGACTTCCAGATATATAATATCAAGGCCACGCTCTCCATTTTCTCTTCTTGCTACAGCGTAAGCAGCAAAGAGGTGTGAAAAATGGAAAATGGAGTGAAAAAGAGGCATGCACAATGTTTTTGTGAGACACCAATTACAGCCAGCTCTCATTCTAGTGAACATGAAGTACAGTTCCAAGATTTTTCTTCCCTCTGAGCACACGCTAAAGACCGTCTGCACATTCATCGTAGTCAGGACCTTATGGGCTGTGAACCAACCATAACTTACACTGATCTGCTTATTAGATGTGTTTCACTTGTTTGAATCGCAGAAAATGAATCCACAGAAAATGTAAAAATGTATAGTCTATATACATGCGTATGAAGTCTTATTTCCTGTACCAGATTCATGGTGTAAGTGTAACTATGTAATAAGAAGAAATCCACTTGGCTGAAAAAAAAACAAAACAAATAATGGTAGACAACAAATGGAAAATGAATCCTTTGTCTTTTAGAGATTTACACGTTTAGTCATTCTTTGTCATAACAAGATCTTACTATATCTTCCTCTTTTTGAATGTCTTGTGGAAAGTTGTTTACTCTTCTCCTCTGTCTGCCTCGTTATTCTCCTTCCTTTCCATCTGCCAGACTACTGACTTTAGAAATAAAGGGAACAAGTCAGAAAGAAAAAGGTGGGAAAATGTTCCTCCAGGGTGTTTCTGGCTCAGCTTAGGTAATGCTGTTTTTCCTACTTTTTCTGTCAAGAAGAAAGTACTGAGTCTTGCCTCCAATAAGAGATGCTCTTACCATGTAAATGCACCTAAAGGGCTTTGAAGAGCTTGAAATATTTTAATAAAACATTAAATTATGTGTAGTAGTAATGTAGTAAGGAAACCCTTAATCCTTCACTTTCCTTCACAAACTGAGGGTAGAATGATGTCATCTAAATGATGCCATCAATTACATATTTCATAGAGGAAGGGTAGAGGTCAGCTAACTCAGGTGGATACTGGCGAAATGAAAGGTCACTGGTTTCACATACATAAGCCCACATATTTCATGTCCAAGTATCCTTAATCGAGACACGGAAGCCCAAACAGTTCCTGAAGAGGTTTCCCTGGTCAGTCTATGGCTGTGAGATTGGTTGGCTACAGTAAGTCCTAAATGCTTAATCTGCCTTTATTAATGTCGACATGTATACTAGGAAAATGCAGTACAGATACACTTGTGACAAGCATCATATGGATGAAGGCTGCATGTTGATGTTCATGTGCTGTACACAGGGATTAATCCCTGCGTCACTGTAGTGTAAAACTGAACCACACTGATGAGTCAGTTCAGCATCATTCAACGATGTTTGCACTGTGCAGAGAAACTCAGCTCATTAGAGAATTCTTTGATTTCCAGCATACATTTCAACACATTATGCCTTTAAAGGTCCTAAAAGAATATGTCACTCAGTGCAATTGTGAATTTAATGGAGTTGTGCTACACACAGAAGTAAGGTATCGGTCTAATTCCTGCACACTAGCTGATGCTGGTGTAGGAGGCCAATTTTCTACCTTTTGTCTTTTTATGAGAGTTGTTCCAATCCAAAAATAATTTATTATCAGCAGAGCTTGCAGTTAAATAGGACTTGTTGGCTGAATTGTGGAATCTATGTCTAAAGAGTTTTCTGCTGATGCTCATCTTTTTGACGCCTCTGGTCTTCATCATGTTTATTTATAAAAGTTGCACACAAGTGTGCAACATACAGATGAGAATGCCTGGTGCATCAACTATCCTTCTCGTTTGCTCAGGCCATGTATAATCAGTGTCCTTATAGTGTTACTCAGTGTGATGCTGCAGGGCTGCAGTCTGGCCACCACTCCGACCCTTTCCTGCTTTGCTTTCCCTGAATCCTCCCCTTCCCTCAGGCTCTGCCGATCTAGACCTGAGGATAGATTGATGAAATTTTGATGTAAAGCTAAGTGTGCGATTTGTAGCAGGGCATCAAAAGCATCTGCTTCACTGCTGGAATAATATATGAAGATGGAAAAGCAGACACACAACATGCTAACAGGCTAGTCTCCATCTAATGACTCTAGGTCATGACAGTAAATCTCTTTTTGTGTAGTAATGATTCTAGTGAGGCCATGCATGTGGCTCTTACAACAGGTCCACCTTCGACGAGTCCATATTTTAATCAGACACATTCAGCTAGGCTTGTATCACTCAAGTTGATTTAATTAAAAAGTTTGATTGAATCTTTTTATACTGACAGCTCCCTGCACAGAAGGAGCAGACCAAAAACATACACCAACAAATGTACATGGATCTGAATTCCTGACTATCCTTGGATATCAGTACATGTTTCTTTTTCTTCTTCTTTTTTGACTCTCTTTCATGTCTTCACCAACTCTTCTTTTATCCAAGGCAACTGCTAATACAGCCAGACAGCTCTTTGAAATTGAAATGATGTGAAAATAGAATTGCAGTAGCAAATGAGCTGTGTTTGCTGGTCCCATTGGAGGCCAAACAAGGCCTTTGAACACACCTCTCCAATGTGGAAGCCCTGTTCTGGGACGCAGTCTGTTCCCTCCATCCATGCTCCCGCTGATGCAGAGATTGAGTAAAAAAGTCATCTTTATATGCATATACGGTTGATAATTACACATGTGCACATACAGATAATTCAACTACTAAACAATCCAACATGCACACAGAGCATGTTGGATTAGTTTTCACACACTAAAACACTCACAATTCAATGAGGTGCTCCTTTGTGCCAGGAAAATAAAGATTTAAATACTACTGTGTTTTACTGTGAAAGTGAGAACAGAGCACATCCATCTGTGAAAGGTGATCAGATAAAGAATGCAAGATTTGCTTTTTTTATTTATGAGGTAAAAGAAACTTCACATCTCAAGTGAGTGTTATTAATTCATGATATCTTCTTAGGCAATGCTCTAAGGGGCCCGTGCTCTTGTAAACTTCCCTTCTTTCATCTATCTGAAGCTATGGGCTCTCAGTCTCTCCAGACTGAAGTTCACCCCCATTCCTCTCAAGAAACCAACACAATCCACTGACAAATGCTCTGAACACGCAAAGAAATTATAGTGAGTGCAGAGCTATGTGAAGGCAGCAGCCACAGAAGGATATTCCAGATGTGTGAACATCCCAGGATAAATAGGAAATGTGGGTGACACCCCCATTGATTTCATCTTCATCAGAGGGTCAAGAGACCTTAGAAACCTAAGAAATATCTAAAGCTGCTTATCCTCTTGACATCAGGGAGCAGCAGCAGCAGCAGCAGCAGCAGCAGCAGCAGCAGCTCCGTTTTACTTTTTACTGTAATTGAACCTGTTTCAGCCACTGATATGGTCATGATCTGAGAAATGGATTGCCTTTGTTTTAAAAATAATTTAAAACTGTTTATAGCCCTGATAAACCACCACCACAAATGATATCAACACATATTCCTGATGCAGTTCCATTTAAGACAACTGTTCAAATCATTCCAACGAATGCTAAAGGCAAATACTGCTGCCTTGCAGACTGACTTTTACTATAAACAGACTCATCTCATGCAGTTCTGTGCCTATGTTCTGCTGTGACTGCTGCACTGCTGCCGTGATTCTTGTCCTCACTATAATGAAAACAGGTGACAGAAAAGGCATCTGAAAAATTGTAGTTATTTTACATTGAACACAATCTATCAAATTTATATAGAGCCCAGAATCAAAAACATGTTTTGTCACCCCCTCTGTCCTTAGATTCTCGAACTCCTTCTCTCGAGGGTCTTCCACATCTTCAAGCAGTCAGCAAGAAATCTGTAAAATGGAAACCAAAGTACAGTGAATCACATGAATGTACATATTTGCAAACTCTTTTGCCTCAATCAAGAGAGTTTGAACATGGCAAATCCTGAAAGAGGAATGCAAATTACAGAGTTACAAAAGAGAATGAGCATATGTTAAGGTCTAATGTTCATGCTTTGACATACAGTCAAACCACGCATGCTTTTTTATTTAAAAAAATGTTAATTTAAAAAAAAACGTTTACAGAGATCAGATATATAATTTATTATATGTAATAGAACTACAAATGAGAATCAAGGAGAAAGAGAGGAGAAAAAAACAGCTGACAAAAAAGGAAACCAAGAGGGAAAAAAACAGAATGAAGTTTTGGGTCAACGGAGACATCTTAGATGTGTCAGTGATTAAAGAACATTCCCAGAACTCCTTTCCTTGAATAGGCCTTCAGCTTTCTGACTTCCTGAATACCTCCCTTTGGAAAATCAAATCATCAATGATGGTGAAAGGTCTGAAGAGAAGAGTAAATAGTTTGAGTTATGGATGTCAATTGAGAGCTGACACATTTCATAGACAGAAAAGGAAACATTTAATAATAAATGATGATCATGAATAGATAATGTGCTGCAGTTCTGTGTATGAGTGCTGTCCCCTCACAAGGAGGGCCGATTGAAGGCCGGTCAATGATTATTCCCACAGATACTTATCTTTTCCTTCTTTCTTACTCTGGAAATCAGGATCAGGATACACTTTATTGTCCCTGCAGGGAAAGTTGTCTTGGACAACAATGCTACATCAACTACATTTCATAATAAGTAACATATAAACATTAAAAATGATAACAGGAGACAGACAAGACAAATAAGGTCAACACAGTCTACATAGAGAGGAATTTCATATGGATCGGCTTTACATGGATTCTAGTATTGCACCAAACCAGACTTGCTTCATTCACACCAGGGATATAGTGGAAGAATGTGCAGCAAAAATAACCAGCCGCTGTATAAAAAGTAATGGAACATTAAAAAAAAGTTTAAAAGAAAAGTTTTCTCTCAAGTGTCTTCCTGAAGGAGAAGAGGTCAGATTCTGGGTAAAGGACATGGGAGGGATCATCATATAACAACAGTTTCCTCAAAGATGGATTGGATGGAGGGCTAATTCTTTGTCTTTATCGCGGTGAGAGAACTGAACCAGGAAGAGGAAGCTAGGCTGTATCTTACAATATTACCCAGAACAGCAGCGTTCTACTGATACCAAACAATGGTGTTCTACTGATACCAAACAAAAACTGTGAAGGAAATCTAACCTTCAAGAAGGTCAACATACAAATTCTCATATCAATTCTCATATCATCATGCCGGGGCCTGTTCACTAAAATAAATGAAAGCATTTAATAATCAAGGGATGGACATAAAGAAAGATATATACACACATTTTTTGATAAGCACCAATGGACCCACCATCAAATGCAACAATAAAATCTGCAAATAAATCTCTGGCACAGGTCTGGCATAGGCCTTTGGGTCTTCAAGATGCTTATTAATTATGTGAAACACTTATTTTGTCTTCATATCTGCATTTTTGCATGTTTACTACTGTCTTTTTGAAACATTTAATGACAGAGCAAGTTAGGGCTATATGTCTAATGTGCTTGTTCTCTGTGGGGTAGGATACCTTTGTGAAAGGGATATTTTAGAATTTTTCCAGAGCTCAGGAACAGTCTGACACTCCAAAGACTATTTAAAAATAGGGCACCATGCTTCAGTCAAAAAGGAAAATATTTAAACACACACACAGGTGAACGTCCGGCCCTGTAGATTTCTCATTTCGTACATCAACAGACAGAGTCAAGAGAGTCCAACGCTGCCCATATTTCTACAATGTGTGTGTGTGTGTGTGTGTGTGTGTGTGAGTGTGTGTGTGTGTGTGTGTGGGTGGGTGGGAGGGATTCATTGATTCATGTCTCAGAGAGAAATTGTTGAGAATATTAACTCTTGGTCACTCTTAGACACAATGTATTTTTTTCTTGGAGGACATATTTGTCATACCTTTCATGTAGTCCCAAAGTTTTTATTTGTCTATTGTGTTGAACATTTGTTTAATGGCTCTGGCCTTCCTGAACTTCACGTTAAATTCCTTTTGTGGAGTGGCCACTCCCACCAGGTCTTTGTTCTTAACAGCAACTTCTTTTTATTAATACAGGCTTTACCCTCTTTGGTGATGTGTGTCTTATTGTTAAAGGAGAATGTCCTTCTCTGGGACTCTAATGTCGACACAGAAACTATGTAATCGGTAACAGCCTTAGTAGCCTCATTCATTTCTAAGTGATGGGAGAAAATCCAGCCACTGCTGCAAAAGCAGCCTCTCAAGGTTTCAACACTGTCTGTATTCAGTTCTTTATTTAAACTATATACCAGACAGTTTCTGTTTGTCAGTCACTCCTTTTGCACAGATGTGTGGTCATGTTTAAGAAGGATTTCCTGGTTGAGATGGTGACCAGGACAGATACAGGAGGATTTGCTCTGGCTTTGAGGCTCCACAGGGTTCAGCATCACTTAGGCTGAATTATTCATGAAGGAAATGGATTCCAAAAAAATAATTGGTGCAGTAAGTTTTATGTCTAAAAGTGTTGTTTGCCATGGTTGGGAAAGAGGATGATAGGCAGTGAACCATGAAAGTGTCAAAGTTTTCATACATGTTGAAAAATGTACAACTGCTGCCTCTGGGTCAGCACCCGAATCATGACAGCAAACCTTCCTCTTTAATATCTTTAACATGGGTGCAATCACATCCAGCATCCTATTGTGAATGGTCATCTGTTTACATTTTCTCCTTGCCTGCACCCACTGTGCACTTTCATTAAAGTAGAGGTGGGAATCCTCAACATGATCTGCACTCTTCATTTTAAAATAGCTGGTCCTCATCTTTTGTACTCAACATTTGTACTCAACAACACAACTTTTAAGTCAACTTTTACAACCCTTCTCATATGGGTTGCAACCAAGAACAAACCAGGATAGAGGACGAGGTTCCAAACATGAATATCTTTTATTTAACAAAAAAGAGCACCTCACCACTCTTGAGTGAAGAACCATAAATGCCCAGGCTTCCCCGACGTTACGTACAGGAACCTCCCCTCCAGACCAGGTGTAGCTTATCCACCTTATCGATCCCAGAAGACAGATAGCAAGAACACCAAAAGGCACCATCCAACGCAGACAAAAGGCAGGGCTGTCACATGAAAGAGGCTTTATAGAATCTTTTGCAATATATTTCTAACCTTTGGATTAAATCTTGGATTTTAAGTCTTGGAGTGACATTTCCTTCATGATGTGTTATCAGTTCCAGTTACAGAAGGTTGTTTTTACACTTTTTAATAAAATTTTGAAAAACATGACATCAAAGTTCAATGTGTAATGAAGGCATGTGACTAAATATGGAGCATATGGTCTGTTAAAGGAATTACAGAAAGAAGGAATTTGAGGCCATAGTGACTGACTGAGACAAACACCCACAGATTGAGAAGAATAAGAGAGCTTTTCTGAGCATGTACATCACCCTGAGATCCCCCACCTCATACTGGTGCCATGTTGGGTCAGATCAAAGATGCTCCTAGGCCAGGGGTGTCCAAACTCTTCCACAAAGAAGTCAAGAATACACAGTTTGACCAATCAGCTGTCTGAAGACTCAGGTGAGTTGATTAAATGAGTGAAGTCTGGTGTGCTGTTGCTGGGTTGGAACAAAAACCTGCAGCCACACGGCCCTTTGTGGAATAGTTTGGACACCTCTGTCCTTGGCATTTGTCTAAAATCCTAGTAAATGGTTGCATATGAAGCAGCAGTAATGGTGCCTGACATCCTTCCTTTGCTACTGCAGCCTCTGGATTCATTCTCTGGCTCACCGCCCAGCAGAAAACCCCTGAGCCTTAATAGACATTTGGCTTAATAATCAGTGATAGATCTCTGTTGCTAATGATGTATAAACAGGAGGATGCAGCAGTAAAGAATATTCTCAGTCAATAAATGAAAAAAAGAAAAAATGCAAAGACAGACAGCTGTGCTGCCAGTGGCAGAGTGTCTCCCTGCCGCTCCACTTGTCAATATGGCATCTCTTTGTTTGATGGTGGCAATTAGTGCTGAGGATTCATGTTAACTTGGAGTCACATCAGCCTCACATATGCATGGATCAACATGTCTCACAGCAGCAATGATGGATTTTCATCTGTGCAATTGGGCTTTTTCTTTTATTGAACTGTTTAAAATGCCACAATGATGCCTTCACATACTTTATAACTTTAAGTTATGCTTTTGCTACACATAACCTTTAGCTCAACTGAATCCTTCTTTAATTTTTCATTATTTTTTTTTCAGTTTAATCTCCATTTCAGCTGCAGGATTTGCCCTGAACATATTTCTGTGAATAATTTCATATATCAAATTTAACCATCAAGCTAATGGTTAAATGTATCCATGGAAAAATAAACCAAAATAAAACCAATGAGATCTGAATGTCATTATTGATCTATAAAACTTAAGTACAAGATAATGAATAATAAATATAACTAAAAACAGTATAGAAGCCAGATGCCTGTCATCATTTGAGGGAGAAACTGGACCTAAAACTGTTTAAAGTTCCGATAAATTTGTTTTAATAAATTAATATGCATATCAAATTAATTAGGGCCACAACTGAGCTCCATGTCAAAATTGGCTCCCATTAGTAATTCTGAGGCCACATTCTCTGCTTTGTACATTAATGAGACATTGTTTTTCACCTTAGAAATGTTGCTAAAGTAAGACCATTAATAAAGACTACATAAGGTGGTGTTAGTATCAGTTTGGAACGTTGACCTGAATCAAGCCTCCCTGTCTGTGTCTGTGATAATGAGTAAGTTGTTTATGACTTTACCTCATTAAAGCTAACCAGCATTCCTTTCTCATTACATCCACACTGTCTTAGATGATGTCATAAACAGTAGTTTTAGTGACATTACATGTCAGTGATGATTATTAAAGAACTCAGTGTGATAGTAATATCACTAAAATATTGAACTTGTTGCATGACGAGGGGTTTTCTTTTAACAATGTATTGTTATTTTATTGTTACTAACTTGTATTTATACCAGCAAAACAGGTCATGCTTTTCATAACAATAAGTAATAAGAAGAAATAAATCGGGAATAATCACAAGAATTAATTGTTTAAATGTCACTTATTTGGCAAACAATGAAGATTTCAAGATCAAGGATTTCTCTGCTTAATGAAATAAATAAAAGGATTTGGTGGTCGAAAAGTACACTTGAAAGGATAACTGGGAAGGCTAAAATAAAAGCTGGGACAGACTGAATGAGGAGGGATTCATCCCAGCTGCTTGCACATGACTTTTACACTAATTAGTTTTGTCACCATGAAGCCAAGGCCTTGCTTTTTCAGCTCTGCTTTACGTCATGTATACACAGCAGGGGTCAGGAGTCAGGGTAGTGCAGAGCTGTTTGCAAGATGCTGAAGTACACTAAAATGCGGCTTCTGGTTGTAGCAGAGCACAGCAGGCTGAAGCATAGGCCACTTGTGTGTTCTAAATCTCATCCTATTTCAATTTCCGTGTTCCAACTGAGGCATAATAGACTCTTTAAATAGAATAATGGGCCAAAAACAATTAGAAACATCTGCCGTTATTACAGGAACAAGGGATATTTTTAAAATATTATCACTCCCAAGAGTAGTTGGGTATAAATTTTACATCTTATTTTAATCAAAAAAATGGTTTAATTTCATTCTTGTCAGTTGGTGTGAAAATAATCCACAATGATTTCACAATGAATAAAAACTAGGAGTAATGCCCAGATCACCCACAATCCATCTGTGACTGTGATGTGATCTTCACCAAGCAAAAGAAATGTGTGATGAAATGTTCACATTTCATCATCCACAATAAATCTGAACAATCACAGCAAGCATACAACGAGATCTCAATATCGCAAACCACAGCTTTGATGCTGGACTTCAGTGTTTTCCAAACATTCCAAGTTGCATTTCTCTTTTTATAATAAAGATAATTATGTTAATAAATCGAATAATGTTAATTATACCATGTCTCTCATTGTCAGTCATAGTAAAGCATGCCTACCATTTGTTTAATGTTTAATGTTCACATATTTATTTCCTGCCTGGTTTGACTGTGGTCTTTCTCTGAGGAGTCTCCTCCCACGAACTAATACATGTTCATTAGGCTGGTGGAGACCATAGTGACCTAGTTGTTTTCCTGCCACTTTTATTAGTGAAGCATGAAAACAACATGGATTCACATTTGTAGTGCAATAATCATGGTAAAGCTCACTTCTCTGCCTTGAAAATTACATCAACAGTTCTGTTTTTTTTATAGCTGTCAGAGGTCACATTTCTGTCTTGTGTAAGCAGGGTCATAAACCGAGATTTTAAACCTCTGCAGTGACTGTCATGTCACACTTCATGGAGCAATGGGTGAATACAGAACTGAGTCTTGCTGCATGTGGAGAGTAGGCTTTCTTCAGAAACAGCTTGACTCTGTGATAACTGCTCTGGCCATGTGCCCGTTAACTGGCTGTGTTGAGTCATCCCACAAATAGAAACTAAAAACAAAATGTCTCGTCAGATGTGAGACATGAACATATTGCTCAGGGTCTACTAAAGCACTTTGGCTGAGTTTCAACCCAGAATTCAGTCCAACAAACTCAACACCGTTATGATGATGGAAGCATGGCTGTTACAAATCTGATCTCTCTGCACTCAGGTGGTGCACACTGCCCTCAAGGCTAAACATCTCTCTCAAATGGCTATACCTCTGCAAATCATGCTCCCACTCCAGTGGTAGCTTGTACCACTGGAGCTTTATTACCATCATAAATACATTATGAAAATAATAACAATAGTACAAATAGCCACCTCTTCCAACAGCACTAATATGAAGCAAAACTGCTAGACATGCATCATCTACTGGTAACTGTGGTCAGGGTCTACATATCCAACACAACATTATTATCGGCATTATCAGAACACCATGGAATTGTATTTCATATTGAATCAGTCATGTAGTTTGATGTAGGGCCTACACCAAAACAGCATGTAGGAAGAAGCTTTACTACAAATGTCATCAGAAGAGATGATTTCTCATTACTTTTTTGGCCAATGTTGGACCTACATCCCTATCTGGGATCAACAACAGCACTGACAGCCTGTTCCATATTACATAAAAATGGAGTGTTGGAAATGTCTTGTATAGATTGGATGTTCACACCATTCAGTTGAAAAGGCTTTCTGAATCCTTCAGGTTTGCTTCTCACAGCTTGCTGTAGCCATCTTTTCGGTGAAAGTTTTACTTTTAGAAGATTCAGAACGAATGTTACGATGAGAGTGCCGGAATGTGTTGTCTCTCTCCAGAATCTTTACATGTTGGTCAATTTAATCTCCTGCTGCACTGTGGCTGAGGACTATTTCACACTCAAAAAGTGAGAACACCTATTTTCTCCCTTTAATTCTGTTATTTTGAAATGCCCTTTATAGTTAGCAGAGTTGTCACAATACATGGTGTGCTTTCTGTTTCATCTGCAGCTTTGAGGTTTGACAACACGTCCTAAGCTTAATATCCCTACATAAAATATTCCCATCAAGGATATTTGACTAATATCCTCCTTTGTAATCCCTCATATTTTCCTCTGAAGTCGCTGTCTTGCTTAAGCAGCACATTTTGTTGAAACAGGAAAGTTTAGCCTTGACGCAGCAGGCATTTCAGTTTGTGCTTCATCCATTTCATTCTGTTTGACTGTGAATCCATGTTGTTATCATGCTCATTTGCACTCATGCTGTTCCCTTTGGAAAATAAAACAGTCCCACTGATTGTGTGGATGTTTCGTAGCTAGCTATAGGATTGTGGAGAAGAGTTGTTTCCATCTAAAAGCTGTATGCCCGAGGTGGAGAGGGCATGAACATTAATTTCAATTATAACCATATGCTTAAAAGTTAGTTGTAAATACGGAGGTGTTCATGTGACAGCCAGTGTAGCTACAAAATATGTCCGGCCAATGTAATGCATTATTTTTGGCTGGATGTTTACATGGCTAGGATAAAAACATTTTTTTTTTTTTTGTGTAAGGATTACACTGTTCATCAGTACCTCTGTCACCCATTTTAAGTTAACACTCTCTTCAATACGACAGTGATTTTAATCTGTAGTGGATATCATATGTCAAGCAGGTAAAATTACTTATATTTATACTTATTCACAGTATGATGGAGTTAAAAAGTTTAACAGGTGTTTAACAGGTCTGCCAGTTTTGATAATATGAGCCAATCAATTTGTCATACAAATATTTGGTACTACTTGGCACTGAATGGGTGTTGATTACACATATTTAATGTTTAACAGCAAAGCATAAATGGTTATAGTTCATAATTTTCAGTTTATATTGTCTGTTACACCTATTTTTCATACAAGTACAATTGTACAATTTCATTACTGAATATATTTAAAATAACTTTAGTCCTGCATGGGTCTTAATGATTTTTTCAGGAAACGTTGATAATTGAAAAACCTCCTTTAAAGGAAGACAACTCAGATCTTTGTCACAAAGTGCCTGGTTAAGCTCTCCATCTGTTGTCATTTAGAAACAATTAATCAAAAGGTATATTCATTAAACAGCTATAAAATATTTTTTTTATTATTACAGGCTATACTTTCTGCAGTGTTTATATTACTTTTTATTAAATATTATATGATAACTGACCTAAAGAAACTTGCTGTCAGTTTGGGTTACACCCTCAGAGAGCAGCCAGATGTGTTGGTCAATGCTAAAGTACAGAGTAGGAGGTGTTAGAGTCATGACTGGTAACATCTTAAGTCTTAACGCTGACAGCACTCTAAATGGAGGGGGTATCCACGCTAACACACACAAGTATGCAGTAACAACTACTGACATGACTTGAGTGACCTCAGCAAGAGTTTCTGTTATATATGTTATCTATATATATATATATATATATATATATATATATATATATATATATATATATATATATATATATGTATATATGTATATATCCATAAGAGTTTAGTTATGATACTTGATGGGCAGGATCTACTTCAGTTTTATGTGATTCTAAGACTTCTGCTAGAGCTAGATAAAAAGAGTTTGGTTATAACCTGGCTCCGGACATTTTCCCTTTGTCCAGGCACTTAACCGATATTCCTTAAAATACTCAATTCTGTGAGACATTCATTCTTTATACACTCTCACACAGAATAATATATGATTTCATACAAACTCTTATTTATGCTCTCACAAATACTCATATATGCCCAGACACATATCGTTTCATGCAGACTCATATGCTCTCTGCAAGACATATTTTCGGTCACACAGTATTATATATGCTCTCACACATATGCTTGTATGTTCTCACATAGATTCCTGCATGCTCTTGCAAATAGTATTATGTATGTATACTCTCACACAGACTCATATATCTTCTCACAAATACTCATATATTCACACTAATCTTTATATGCTCTCACAAATACTTATCAATGCTCTCACAGATTGTTACAGTCTGAATCACCGGAGGCAAGTGAAGAATTGTAGAAGAAAGAGTTTCTTATAAAAAGTCAACCAAGAATCACCTTGTGGGAAAGTAACAAAGGGATTCAAACAGAAAATCACCATGGGGGCAAAACACAATAAACAAACTGAAAATGACCAGGAAACAAAACTCATTGGCAAAACTAAATACTGACAATCATAAGTGAGCTGAAAACGACCAGGACACAAGAACTCACGGGCAAAATAGACACTCTGAAAAATATAACATTTATATGTGAGTGATCAATTGGGAAGTCTTCTTGGGAGCAAGGAAACACACGGGAGGCACAGGAGCAAAAACTGTCTGGCAATGGGAAATGCCTGGAGACGGATTAAGAAGCCTTCCTGCATTGCCCTGGCCAAAAGAGAAAGAGGGAGATATCAGAAACTAACACAACACAAACAAAATGATAACCATAACACAGATGCTTATATGTGCTCATACAAGTTGTGCTCATGTTCTTTGACAGATTCTTATAGATGCTTTCTGTAGAGATGGGACAAAATCACATTATCAAGTCAATCAAGTAATTATGTTGCCTTATTGTTGCAAATTTGCCCACAGAATTTGATCTTATTAAAATGAAATGACAATATATTTGTCACTGTCAGTAAAAAAACATTGGCTAGTTTATTTAAACTGTTTAAGACTTATGACATTGAATGGGATAGAATCAAACAAAAGAGAAATAACTTCATAAAAGTATATCTTAATGGCTTTCAGTCAACAAGGTCCTTTCTACCAAAAGTGCTTGAAATTTCAAAGATAGGACTAGATCGAAAAATCACTTTTGGCCAATTTCCCAATGTAAAGGGATCTTCATGCTGAACTATTGAAACCTCCAAGCTGTGGACTGCTGGAAAGCTTTTCAGGCAATGGGCCTTCATGCAATGATTTGCAAGAGAGGGCCTTCAACTTAGTGTGAAGGATGCACACAATATACACTGTGGTCTTCAGGTGGGCATCTCACTTCAATAGTGCTTTAATGAATTGCCCACAACACCTTCAGAGGGCTAATTGGCTACACCTGCCGCTAGGTGAACCCCCATTTTCTCTGTCCTCTTCACACTCAGTTGCTACTGCTGTTGCTTTGGGGCCCAGAAAATTCTCCTCTTCAACCAGAACCAGCAGCTGGACTGTTTTCCAGCTCTATCACATGGCCTGACCTCAGATCACCAAGTCAGCTGGTTAAATCTTGGTTTTCCATCCACATCAACATCAACAGTTTGTTCATTGCCTTCCCCAATGGACTTCTCCCAAGGCACAGTTAACTCAAAACAATGACGACAATACGAAGTGAGGATGCACACATGCTCAAGTCACAGTGATCTCGAAAATCGATGGTCCAGATCCAGACATAGCCTCCAGTCCCATGCCCCTCACAGTTGGCCAAGATGTGGCTTGAATGAATGAGAAGTGTTAGATGTTGTACCAGTGGCATTGTACTAGTGATGAAACTTATTGTGCATGTTGATGTGGGACAAGGATGGGGGAATGTGTTGACTGTTGTCCTTTTAGTTTCTAGGCTCTCTGCCAAGCATCTTAAACCTGGTTTTGCTGCCAGGTATAGTGGATTTGTGAGAGACTTTTCTTACAGCTGACTACAATATGCTTCAGGCTGGCTGGAGATGAACACAGTGGGCATGTAGCATCTTCTCCTTGCCACTTGGTGAGATTGGCTGGATGTGTGAGGATATCATAGACTGTTCAAATTAGGAAGCTCTTGATGACATATCTCTCCCACTACCAGCCTTTGTCAATCTGACCGTCATTGTTCCAGGGTGGTTTGCTTCCCCCAGTAACGAGACCACCTCTGTAATGATGTTTTGGTTTCTGAGGACAGACATCGCCTGCTGAGCTGTCAACAATGTCTTTTCTTGTCTTACTTTTGAGCATTTAAAGTCCTCAGTAAGACTGGATGCCACTAGTTCCTGAACTCTTTTCTTCCATACAGTGCAATGGTTATGTGCTATTGTGCTGATTATGCACGTGGGGAGGCTGAGCCGCTTCCTGGCAAAAGAGCAAACCAGCCATCTGAACTTTTTGACCTTAGATAATGTTCCATTGGCTCATTTGTTAAAAGCAAATGAAACCATTTTATAATTAAAAGGAGGGAAGAGCGCTACCAAACGCTCTGCTAACAGGTTGATGTTGTCTCTGTTTGCCAACCATCCCTTAATATATGGAATCGTCTCATATTTGTAGACAAAAGGATGTAACATTTTTCTGAAGTTTTGAAAACCATATGAGGTGATTGTTATTCTAATGAAACTGGGCAGTCCTGACTGGCATTGTTGACTCCACCTATCTGGAATAAGTTTCTCATTGACCAATGAGAAACAATTATATTGCTGTGTCACTGTTGCTATGACAATGCGGATCTCTTGACAAATAAAAAGGGATGCAAGTATTGCTATGGTATACTTGCTAAGATATCCTTACCCAAGAATTGGGGGAGTAAAAAGGAATGACGAAAATATATCAGATAATTCAAACAAAGACAACTGCATATCTACCAACAAAATGTCTCTATTAGTGATGAAGGAATGACTGGAGTTAAACAGCCTGGGTCAGGAGACAATTACTCTCACAAAACAAAACAAAACAAAAAAAAAACAACCTAGAGTGAGTCTGGAGCCAACCCAAAATATGGACGGTGTTGTGTAGTCCTCTAAATAAAAGAACTTTCAATTCATGCTACTCTTTAAATCTCTTCATTGAATTAGTCTGTTTCAATGGTTTCAATATTTAATTTAAATTAGATCATTGATAATTTGGTTAATATACAATAGAACATCTTCAATTAATAATTGATGCTACATTATAAAAAACAAGCTTTAGGTTCCAATAGACACTGCGTATCAGCAATACTGATTTTTGTGTTTAAATCAAGCACAGATTTGCTATAAGAACTTTACATCAAAGTCCCAGAGTTTACGTGTTGTTTTTCACATTTACCAAAGGATTAACATAAAAAATCAACATGAATACTTTTCTTTAAACTTGTTGTGAGGTGAGTAAAGCAGTATCTATAACACTGTTGAGAAGTGAGAGGAGAAACAGCTACTTTATAAATCTCAACAGAGACATATGTTGTAAATGTCAAGTCCCAATAGAAAGTTAGCTTTTGAAGTTGTTGTCACATTTTGATCAAGTACTTTTTTGTGTACATTTAGTGCTCACGGCCTCTGTTAACTCCTCCCATCAGTCTGCTGAAGTGCATTAAACTCCCAGTTGCACTTCAGGTGATGGAATCTGTATTTATAGTTTATAGCCTGTAGGGATTTTATCCAAGGTCAGTTGTAGATTACCTATTTGGCTCATTGAGCTATGCGCTCTGTTAGATCCCTTTTTTAATGTGCATTGGAGATTGATTAAGCTGCTGTGTTTCCATGCTGCTGCAGCCTGTGACTGATGTATACAGACAGCAATATGTATGTATGGGGAGCTCTTGTGCTGAATGGGCAATCGATGCATGGACTCTCCCTGCAATAATTACCTCATCCAGGAGAGGGTGAAAGCCATAGGGCTGACTCAGTGTGTGTGTTGAATCATGGATTGTTGCAAAGTGTCAGAGAGCATGAAATTCCTCTTCATCAACCTGCAATCAATGCTGATGTTAGATGGAGGAAGGTTTGAGACAAGGCGCATAAGACAGACTAACTGCACTAATTCCAAGTGATAGAGCACAGAGCAGAAATTTGCATAACTGATACATACAGTTGAATAGGATTAGAATCATTCTAAACAAAGAGTATGCAGCTCTCATCTGACTGGTAAGTATCATTAGCCAAATTGGTTTTCTTTACAATTAGTAAAAGAGAAAATGGAAATTAAGTGCTTTAAAGACTGGCCTTACCCCTACATCATGATGTCCAACTGTCCACCTGTCTGTAAATTCCTGTCATGACAACGTTCTGAGAGTATTTCTTTGGTTTTTGGCTAAGGTGAACTATATGGACTGACTGTTTTCATCACTCTGTACTTAACAGCCCCCCACTCAACTCCTACTGGACCCTCCTCAGAAACACCAACATAGTCTTTAGTGGAGGCACAATGGATGCACACATTAATACCAATAAATATTTTTCTGTTGTTGTCACAGGGCAATTCTTGTATTTCCATTAAAACAAAACAACTTTATCTTGTGTATTCTTATTAATGGTGCACTATACAATCTTCCATTGACATTCAAAGTAAACACCAAACAAAACATTATTGTTAAACATTTAAAAAAGGTTTATAAAAAGAGATTTGCTTCACATCAATAATGCCCCTTACCTTTACATCAAAAATGCCCCTTGGCAATGATAAAATGAGCATAATTCACAACCTGAAGTGATATATTTCTCAACTATACATTCAAAATAAAGCTCATCTGTGATGGTCACTCTCTATTCTTTACTTTACAGACATGAAATTACCTGAACAGTGTTACCAGCTGAGACTTCATCTGTGTCTGTATCTATGCTAAGCGCACACACACACATACACACACATACACACACACACACACAAACAAACAGTGTAGGTCAGTGTCAGGGGCATCCTTGTGGCTGGGCACTTTAGAAGACACCTGATGAGTGTATGACTCGTGTGTGTGTGTGTGTGTGTGTGTGTGTGTGTGTGTGTGTGTGTGTGTGAACTGTCACACAGCTGTCTTCTCTGCTGATCCCTACTAACCTCTAGTCAAAGTACAGGGTTCTCTAATAGCTGCACATGTGCAGTCTGCAGAGTTCAGAGTTCATGTCTGTCACATTCTGCTGTCAGAAGTTTGCAAGTGACTCAAACTTCAGTGTTGGTCACACACACAGACACACACACACAGACAGACATACATACTCAAACCACTATATTGTTTCTCTTTTTTTAATTAAAGTGGACAGAAATGCTGTGTCTCTGTCATGTTCTCATGAAGCTGGATTAACCACACCCACCTTTGGGTGCCTTGACATGTGGCACATGTGGCAAAAAGTGATAACACATAAACTAAACTGTGAAACTAGAAGAAGGCCAAACAACAGAGCCATGTAACATATTAGTCTCAAACAAGCTTTTGTTTTGGACAACAGCAATGCCACCGTATGATTCAATATTGCTGACATACAGAAAATACATTAATGCCATGTGATTTTATTAAAGCTGTCCATCTCACCTTTGGCTCGTTTATGTATATAGTTTTCACAAGGCTACCTTTATGTGTTTAAAACACATTTCTGAGCATGATGTTTTTGTTATTTTTTGGCAATATTTAGTTATCAATAGCATTTCAACATCCGGATAAGGCAGTCCTCAGACAAGCAGAGGAAGCTAGGAAGAGTGGGAATAACAGCAGCAGTAATAGCTGTTGATGGTTGCTTGGATTCCAGAAATTTCTCACTATGGCTGTTAATAATGGTTTGGGAGGGAGTGAGCAATCATTTCTCCAGCTCTTGGTGAAAATAAGCAGTCTTGTGGCATGGCAAGGTGTGTTATAACATTGCTGTCCTCTGGTTTGTGTGTGTGTTTGTGTGTGTGTGTGTTTGTGTGTGTGTGTGTGTTTGTGTGTGTGTGTGGGGGGGTGACAGGCAATATCCATCCTTTCCTCCACATCCTTTGTTAAATCCTGCATGTTTTCAGGTGTTTCATGGATCTACATGTGTCTCTATCTTTGTATATGTGTAATAGGACTAAACTAAAAAGTGATTTATTTTAATGTGAAAAGCTGGCACCTTACCCTGAACTCAAATATCTGTAAGTTGGATAAAAGGCCCTGCTCAGCACCCAGCCTGGCCTAATACCAACCAGTTGGATCAATAATCCAACACTTGGAGTTACCATTAACAACTTAACCATGTTGGTTACAGTTGTTAATGATGACATGTGAAATGTGGTCAGTGGAGACGTGTTCATGCACAAGCAATACACCAGTGCTTTTTAATATTTCTAGTGTCGTGGTGATGGCAAAAGTGGAAGATAACCTTAATTGCCCTCTGGGGTGAGAATGATCCTTTTTTTGATCATTGACAGTAGTAAAGAGATAAATGTCCAGCAGGAATATGTGCCCAAAGAAAACACTTGTCTTTGTTTCTTTAAATAATAAATCAATTAATGATTAAAGATCGAAGCCGTCCCTCCTATTAATAAAACGTGACCACATTGTCCATTAGAAGCCTCTTCCACTGGACACATCACATAGCCAAAAATAATTTCTTTATTTAAACTCTAATATTTTGCATGTTTATAGGGACTATAGAGGAAACATTATACATTGTTTTCATAGTAAGTGTCCTGTGGGTGTTACTGTCAGACTTTTCACACTCTGGGTTTAATGCTAAGCTTGGCGAACTGGTAGGGGTCTCTTATTTAATATAGTTACACATAAAATCCTCTTATGTCATTGAAATGCTTTATTATTACCATAAATCAAATATATGCTTGACAAGCAGTTATTTGAATCAGGTCACATTGTTAATGTATACATTTAGAAAACACGCTGGGAAATGTGTCATTTGTTTGTCATTTGAGTGTTTTTCTCTTTTTTACAGCCTGAGTCCTCTGGTTCTTCTTCTCTACTTTCCAAACGTCACCATCATGTATCTACTATGAAACTGATTTGATGTGATTCTGGGAGGTTTATATCTTTGAATCCTGAGAGGTTCACCCACAGTTTCATCGTTTTCAATATTTTTTGCCACAATTTTTTCAAGTCCCACTTTTCTTGCTCCTTAAACCTCTTAAAATATCTCCTGTGCAGTATATTTACTGTTGAGATGTGAAGTGATCTGAAGATTTTTCAAAGAAAAGGGGATTGTTGAATGATTAATTATTGACATACTTTCTTTTCTTTTGCGAGCATCTTTTGAAAGCTGTTGAAAGTGTGTTCTTGATCACCCTGTTTTCCTCCATTTTCTCCTTCTTGGTTCTGTAGGTCCCCTTACAAAGAAACACACTGATGATTTAAGTGATAGTGACCGGACAGATGATGAAGGTATTTTTTTTCTACCCCATCCCCCCCTTTCTGATGCCAAACTGATTTGCATGACAAGGGAAATCCAGACTTACCCTTTCTCCTCCAATTTTTATCTTCTTTGATTTTCTTACATTTCTTGTCCTTTTTTGAAAGTGATGGACATTTTGTTTTTGCTCTTCACTTGTAAAACTCTCTTTTGGCACTGGATGTGTTTTGTCCTTTTCAGCTTGATGTCTGAAAAATTTCATGTCTTCCATCATTCTTTGATATGAATATGTAAAACATAGGTTTGTTGCTTGGATTTGCTATTCTTTTTTTTTCCTTTTCTATGTTGCATCCCACCAACAGATCAAGTAACAATTAATCATGCAGCTAAAATCTGGAAACATTTCTGCATGTGTTTGTTTTCTTTGTTGATTTTTCTTGGTCATTAAAGTTTGTGAAATTGTTCCACTATTGAATAACTGTATTTGCACTTGCTAACACTTCACGTTCAGGGTGTCAAACCACTGACCTCAGAACAGGAGCAGTCTCAGACAGTCGATGGCTCCTGCGTTACATGGTAATGCTATGGCCAATTTTCTATTCAGACTCTTTTCTGCAATGGGTGAAGCCAAAGTACTCAGATATGCAGATAATGCAGTCCAAATGTGGATGTCTGAAAAGACTCACAGGCTTTTTTTTTTGGTTTTAACTCCACAACTTTGAAGTAATAAGTATATAAGTTATCACTTATTTTATTTTGGAATAACTAAAGTAAAAACAAAAGCCAAGACATGTAATTACATATTTGTTATATGTACTTAAAAAAGATTAGGGCCCAAGAGTTCTGAACTTTTATAAATCAATCTAATTATCTTTTTTTCAAAACAAAAACAACTCTGATAAATAAACACAAATTCAAGGGGAAATTGACCTAACCATTAATATATCACAAATATTTTCTCTGCCAAACCTACCTACAGATATAAAATTATTGTTGTTGAGTGTAGGTTACAGTACAGGGTTAGATGAATGTTGAGTAAAACAAAATAAAATGACCTGCTTTGGTAAACTTTCTACAAGTTTTACTCAACATTTACATATGATTTCAATAAATGTACTTCTGGCTGAATATGTAATGAATATGAAGTCATGCTTTTGCAGATTGGCCTGGTGCAATCACATTTACTATATGACAATGTGATGCACAGACCAACACAGCAATACCAAAAACGAATACAGCGTTCGATATTTAATCTAAGCAGGGGCAGTAAAGTTCTAAAGAAGCAAAACACCAGAGAAACAGTGAAACCTGAATACCTATGAACGTTTGCACTTCCATCTCTTGAATGAAATGTCTTGGAACATTGCAACAGTGTATGAGACAGCAATTTATGTGAATTATACTGGAAACCAAACCATTACTTCATAATGAATAAATAAACAGCCTTTGAAATGTCACATTGCAAATAAAGGGTCATTACCAAAACCCAAAGATGGACATGCATCCCCTGAAGGCAGCTGCAATACATCTTTAATGGTAGCCCAAAAGCTTAATAAGGCACAACAGTATAATGTGACAAAGTAAACAACAATTAAGTCCATACAAGATTCACAACTGTGTACATCACTTTGATCTGTCCCATCATCTCAAAGCTCTCAAGCACAATCGTGCACACACACACACACACACACACACACACACACACACACACACACACACACACACACACAGACAGGCAACTCCAGGCAGCTTTCCATAAAGGATGAAGTGACAACAGCTAATCCACTTTAATATTTAAGCGAAATGTAGTGCAGAGCAGACATACACACTCTGTTGTCCTGCCAGGGTCCTCTCTGTGCCAGACAGGTACCCATATCCCCTCCAGCTTGACTGCTACAATGCCTCCTCACAGTCGATGCATAAGTGTTGTCAGTGGAGATGCTGTTTGATCCTTTAGTGCTGCGAATGGAGACATAAACAGAGACATCCCACAGAGTCAAGTGTTCAAAATGCTTTTTCATTATTGTGAATATTGCCAGACTTGTTGGGAATGGGTTTAGAGGAGAGAAGATGTTATGAACCCTAATATGTGCAGTGCATGGTTCCCCTGACACGTTATAAAAGATTATAAGAAGATACCTGTGAGATATTAATCCTCCACCACACAATGGATGAATTGAGGAAGAGGATGAAATGGCTTCTGCTAAAAGGTACTCCCAGCAAGCTCAATAGGAGAAAGAAACAGACTTCAGAGCAGTGTCTCATCTCTTTATGGTAAAGTCAGTATGCTTTTTAATTACATTCTTGAATTTTTGGTGTGCTGCTTCATGTATAAAGCTCCCTGGACTCTGTGAGTGCATGATTATGGGCAGCAGCTGAGTGCCCTTGTCCCTGTAGCACAGTCTGCAAGAAAAGATTTTCTCAACAGAAGATTGGATCATCTGTGTATTAGTATTGATACAAAAATCAAAAAGCACAAAAATGTTTATACAATGTTGCAGATTCCAGTTGAATAATAAAAAAATATCTTTTATAAATTGAATTCTAAAACTACACAGACCTCCATCAAGCACACCATTCTCCACATGCTGTGACTTCCCCCCAGCATTCTCTTTAACTATAATCAAGTCTGTTGAACTTTTTTTAACACAATTACTGAACAAGTTTAACAGTACTAGTAGTACAAACATATGCAGTAGTAATACAGGGTTATATAAAAAAATAGGTTACTTAATGAACAAGGACAGTTGGCCTTTGCCTCAACAAAATGTAACCATGTCTTCTTTGTCTCATTATCAACACATCCTGAACATTTCATTAAAACATGTTCATCGTTTTTTGAGTTACCATCATTGGTTGACCTGGTCTCTTAGTGGAGGTAAATAATATTTTTTAAAGCACAATTTCACAATAACAATGTCATAACCAAGGATTTTAAGTTTCATAATTAGCACAGTGTGTTGATCACATTCTCTTCTGTATGTAAAATAGGCACCATGAAACTAGACAAAGAAACATCGACGACATCGTCATCATAACTCATCTTTATGTGCTATCATACTTTTCACTGCATAACTGCACATTATTGCCAGGCAACATAAAACTCCAAATATTAAAAGCAGGATCACAGATTAAATGGGAATAATATGTCACATTTATCAGCACAGTGACATGGACTGAGTATACACATGGGTTGCACACTCCTCAGTTTGTTTGATAAATCTACATGGCAGATGGAGGGGATGCAAAAGTTGTTGCATTAGCCCAGGGACATCTTTCAGGGTTCGCTTGGAAAAATGTGAGGTACCTGAAGCTCTTTGATCATAACCTCATTCAAACGGAAGCAGTGATCTCGTCCTCTGCTGACTGGGATTCATCTATCCTATGTCAAACTCTCTCTCTCCCATACTCATCCCAGTGAAGATTAAATGGACGAGTTGCAACAACACTTTATTCAAATTTTGTCCTTCTGTTTTTCTGGAGGACTACCGGATGTTTCCATCCTTTTCCAAACACCTTCATATAAGAAAGCTACAACCACTCAAATCTGAAGCTTCCAGGGAAAACAGATTCCAGGGAACTGGAAAATACTACAAACATCTTCCTCAAGGCACATGTTCCATTTTGAGTAGACGGGTGCAAACATTTCTGTGGTTCAGGTAAATTAATGAAATGCTCCAAATGATAGAAACATGTTAATATTTCTGTGCTAAAACCTAACAGAAAATGTCCACTGGGGCAGTCTTCAGTCTATAACAGCACACAAAAGGGCTCATGCAGTAGCTACAGCAGCCACACTAAGGCCAGGAGTTGTGTCCCTAAATCAGATTTAAATAAACCAACATCTGTAGTTACTATGAAGAGCATATTCATAAGCATATTCATAAGCTACATATGATAAATAGTGCCATTACCATTGTCATGTTTTCCATGAGCATCTGCTGACAATGAAATGAGAGTTAATGCTGTTATCTAATCGATCTCATCACGCCTGTCCCAGTTGTCCATATGAGTTTCATCAACATGCTTATTGCACCATCGTCATTGCTGGTGTTGTCATCACCCTTGTCAGGAACAGTTCTGCAGGCCACGGAACAGCTTTGTTCATTATTATTCATGCCTTCTTCTCTGCTCCTCTAGTTCTGTCAGCCTGCTTGTGTGTGGTAGCCTGCATGTGCAGGTAAGACAGGATAGCCGTGGCGCCCTGACCTTTGTCAGAGCATCCTGGGAACGGTCCAAAGGACAATTGTGATCTAGAAGTGACAGACAGGAAAATCAGATTTGAAGGATGGTACTGTCAGGAGCTCTGCATCAAAGCAAGGACGCACTTTTAAACAGCTGCAATTTCTAAAAAGGGATTTACTGTGGAAGAAATTCCACCTTACACAGATTTATCAACTTTAAACACGCTCCTCCAGTTTAACTGTGCATGTCCAAAGGCCTACACGGTCCTCACATCCTCACATGAAGATTCTGAAGGAGTGTCGGCTTAAATCATTCATCAGTTGTTTATAACCACAGACAGCAGTATTCACAGGTCCATCTTAATCTTAATCTACACCACAGAAAAAAACAAAACAAAACAAGGTTACCAAACCAAACAGAAAGAAAAAAATCCAGCATCGTCATTCCAACCTATTTGTGGCAAGACCAAATGTCAAAACATGCACAAATAAACAGAGCAGAGGAAAATATATAAATAAGGAATAGTTCACAATTAAATGTCTTTCACCGTAATAAATATATTTTACAGGAATCATTCAGAGCTCACCATACAGTTAACAAGTAACATGTTACTTATGATACCAGTACTACTGAGACCAGTGCTCCTGATAACAAGCATTGCCATGATTCCACCTCTGTCTGAACTCTCTAACATGACTGTGCTTCAGACTCTGAGCTGCCATTCTCCGCACTGATCTCACTATGCTTCGACTCCTATTCATTATCCTGGCTCTGAGGAAAAAGCTGATTAATTTTTAATTCCATATAGACTGGCGGATGTGTGTTGTGACCTGGGTCCCTCACTGGTTAAATCTCAGTGGGATAAATGATGCGTGCCCATGCATGTGCTGACAGATATGGCTACAAAGCCAGATGAAAGCTCTGAGACACACAAGATTAAATTAAAAACCTGTGTTGTGAACATGAGTTGCAGCATGTTTTTAGATCTCTCGAAGTCCCCTCATCCTGTTTTTTTCTTGCTTACTAACCAACCAGTCCATGTCGTGTCAGGGGCTAAAGATTTACAATGAAAGCCTTTCTTCTCTTCTAATCAGCAGGACACATTTGTGGTTAATACTGAATCTAACCTGGAGTCTTGAATATGCAAATCTGAAAATGAAAGGATGCTGCATTAATAATATTTTTAGGATATTGTGCTTCATTATACATTATCCTCCTATAATAACTGTAAATACATGCATTTTTTCTGCAAGCTCCATTTCACATCTTCACTCAATCAAAGGAAACATTTCCCTCCAGCTTAACAGCAGCTTGAATTTATGTAATTTTTTCAATTAAAAACTGCCTTTTCATTAAAAAAAAAAAACTGTCAAGGCTAAACCAGCATTATTAAATTTTCTTTGAGATTAATCATACTAGTTTTACCTGAACACAGTGTGACAGCTTTGATCGCCACTCCTGCATTTTGACAGGAAAGTAAAAAGTTGTAATGTTAAATTTCCTCTCTTGTTAAGACTCATACAACCATTTAAAAAGGGTAATGTGAATAAGCAAAAATGCATTTTCCAGTCACAATAAACACATCATGGCCTTCATGCTGAGAAGTGAGTGGTTTGACGCCCAAGACCACCAAGGTCTCCATGTTAAACAGAAATCATTGTGCCTGCAAGTATAAATAGAAAGCCTTCTTATGTATTGAAATTGCATTTCTGGCTGTCACCTCAGTCTGTCTTCTAATCAGTCCTTCTACCTTCTCCACCACCTTCTTCTCCTCTTCCTCTCCCCTCCTCCAGATATTAGGGAGAGTGGAAGCCCCAAGCCGGTGATGGTGTTCATCCATGGGGGCTCTTATATGGAAGGAACTGGGAATATGTTTGACGGCAGTATTCTGGCCAGCTATGGGAATGTGATTGTCATAACTATCAACTACCGGCTGGGCGTTCTCGGTAAGGATCATGCTCTCACATGTCATTAACATTTAGTACAACACTTTGGAAGCTGGTGTTATGCTATGTTGTGGTTGTGGACCTGGTGTGCAGATAGTGGACCTAATGTTTCATTGTATTGCACTGGTATGTCTGTGTTCATAGAAACGCTGTTTCTAAGGCCTCAGCCATCTGTTGCACTTTATTGCCTTAACTATCCTAATCTCTCTTATATTTAATACCCTGTCATCCATCACATAAATATCTTCCTGATCCTCAAGCTCCCCTTTTTTTCACTTTCATCCTCCTCTATCTTATCTCCTCCATTAGTCTTTTTGCCCGTGTCACTGCCAACATTGTGTTCTCTTTTTTATAGGATTCAGGAAGCTGTATTCTGCATGCTATACATCTGAAATGGAACCATTTAAATTTTGTTGTTTGTTTGTTTGTGTTTTGGTGCTGTGGTGTAATTGAGGTATTTCATATTTGAGACAATTTAATTTTTAAGACAAATTGAAAAACTTTAAAAGTTAAATGTAAAAAGCTGAGACAAGTGAAGGATGAGCATATGAAGGCCAACGAGCACTGTTTTGATTGAATTAATGAAGTGAAATTCATTTGAGTGTGAAGGTCCCTGTGTTTCATCTGCCCCTCTGATGTGTGAGCTCTTGAAGTGCTGCAGGCCTTGTTCTGCTGCCGAAAACTGTATCCCTGCTGGTTAACATGAGGCGCCGCTGTTTGCTCTCAGATTAGAATGTGTTTGTGTTTACCCCCGTGGCAATGGACAAAAGCATATGGCTTTACTTCACCAAAGACTGTGTGTGTGTGTGTGTATGTGTGTGTGTGGGGGGGGGGGCATGTGTTTATTCAGTTGTATTATGATTATGTTTAAGACCTGTCAGTCATCCAGTCTAAATAAGTGACTTTATGAAGTTCGCTTCTGTCAAGCTCCGGTTCCGAGCTGGACACGTTCCAAACTCCATATGTCCACATTATGAGCCACATTATGTCCATGCGCTCTCTCAAGGAAGCTCACACAGTTTCCAATTTTCCACTGTAAGAGATATTTGACAAATGTACTAAAAATAATGACTTCTAGTAGATGGTAAATTGTCACATTCCCATACTCATACTACATGTACTAAAAGCTGAAATGTCCATTTATTTATTGTTGATGAAAATTGACAGAAGAGGCAATTCTGAAAAAATTATATATATATATATATATATATATATATATATATATATATATATATATATATATATATATATATATATATATATATATATACATATATATATATTCAACTTATCTTATTTCACACTTACACACAAGAAGCTAACACATCTTGAAAAGAGATGTCAAGACTCTAGTGAAAGAGCACATTACGGCTTTAATGACTTCCAGGGATGTCTTGTTGTCTCAGTAGAAATGTGTCATTAGTTAAAGTGTGTGGCTGACCTCACCTGGCCTCCCAGATTAGACACTCTGATGGAAGTCCCTTTTCTTATGTTTTTCTCCCTGGCTAAGCTGCTATAATGTGTTATACAGGGAGTCATTATTGCCTTTAAATATACAGTGGTGCTAACGCAAAGCTTTATTTATTGTTTAGGCATCTTGGTTGCATTGGATTTGACCGCAGGCTATGTAGATAATATAAAAGTGTGAAGGTCCATATTGATGCACTGGACATTTCGCCTGTGTGTGGATGACTGCTACTGGAACATATTTATCACTGCACCACCATCATTATCAAAAGGTAGCAGGTATTCATTGTCTTCATGTTGTTCCTCTTTTATTGTGTTTGTGTATAATAGGCCATCTGTTAAGTGTTTGGATGTGTTTGACTCAACACTTGGACTGCTTGAGAAGCTAAAATCTTCATGGTGTCATCAAAGAAATGTAGCAGAAAGACTGTTTGGTTCTTTTAAAACCTTGTTAGAGTTAATTTAGGTAAAAGTAACAAAAAAGCAGACAGCACTCTTTATAAAGTGTTTATTAACTCCCTTCAAACTTATTTTTAACTTATTAATAGAATATTATTGTAAATTATTATTATCCTTTCACATAACTGCTCCCTTTGTTAGACTGCACTAACAAAAATACAAAACAAAAAAACCAAAAAGAGCCTGGGTGGATGGACAAATCTGTAGCCACACAACAACAGCAGTAGCAGAATCACATGGTCTTTCCAACAGTAAACAGCAACTTTAAGGCCAGATCCTGCTGGTGTTGTGTGTTTAGACCCAGCCAAAATCTTTAATCATGCTGATTGATGAGGTGCATTTTCCTGACTCAAAGCTTCCCCGAGTACACGGTCCATTTCAGCAGTACATCAGCCCTCCAACCCATTCATCAAACCTCTGATTGTTTTAAGATACACCTGGCCAGTAGAATATCCATTCCTTTGCACAGCAACACATCTCAAACCCAGCAGTACACCCTCGAGCTTGACCATGCAGGAAAATCAACCAATAGGCATAAAGGTGCTCTTTTAAAATTCGCTGATCCAAATTTTTTAGTTCATATAATCATAAATAGTTGACTATCTAGAAGCTGGACAGTTCCCATGCATGAGCTAGGTCCTGCTTGAGGATTTTTCCTGTTAAAGGCACTTTGTTTGGCCACTGTTTCTTGTTGGGGAACTGGCCCTAGGTTTTTGTAAAGTATCTAGAGAGAATAATGATTATATGCTGTATTAAAAAAAAATAAAAAAAATAATTGAACTGAATTGATTCCACATTGTTGCTAAGGCCCAACATTCCCTATGAGGAAGCTGAGATCTGTACACCAGTACTGAATAGTTTCAGAGACCAGAGCTGTAGACCAGAGCTGTAGTCCAGTACTGAATGGTTGCCAACCTTCACCAATAATGTTAACTTGAAAAATCTATAATTAATTGTTTTAACTGAATAATCTATAATTATGTTCTAATTCTATCTTTTATTAAAAAGAAGAGCTTTGTGGGAATAAGTTCTACTACAGAGCCTCCAAAGTCTGGCTAAATGATGAACACAATAAAAAGCCAAACAAGTATTTGTACTGAAATTTTGTCCTCAAGATTCTTCTGTAAATCGCATGTTTTTATTAGGGATGGTGTGTGTGTGTGTGTGTGTGTGTGTGTGTGTGTGTGTGTGTGTGTGTGTGTGTGTGTGTGTTAGTTTGTGTGCGCTGTGTAATCTATTTGAAATTGGCTTCAGGCAGCATCATTTGGCTTCACTGTCTAATATTGTCTGTTTGCTGTAATGTCTCTGAAGCGGTGAAGTTCTCTCAGTCTGTCATTGCCTGTTGATTCAGTCCTGTTTGTTTGGTGCAGATGGCATAATGATTTATTTAGAAAGCTAACTGTGATATCACCAGAAGCTAAAATCTGTCACCACAGCAAAATCATTGTCATATACCCCGTAATACTCACGTTAAATGTAAGTGGCCAGTGGCCACCACAAGAGCCCTGCCTGTCATCAAATCAAATCAAATCATCAATCTTTATTTATATAACGTCTTATACAATCAAAATTGTTTCAAGGCGCTTTACAGAATCCCAGAGCCTAACCCCAGACAAGCAACAGTGGCAAGGAAAAACTCCCCTTTAACAGGAAGAAACCTTGAGCAGGACCAGGCTCATGTAGGGGGACCTTCCTGCTGATGAAAGAGAGGAGAAGAAGAAGGAGATGAGAGGAGAGGAGAGGAGAGGCACAGCACAGAACACAGAAACACACACAAAAATACAAAAATACACTATACAACAGGTCAGCGGGCCAGATGTCATCATGTAGCTCCGAAGGCGGCAATACCTGTAAATAAATAAATAGAGGGGGGGGGACAGAAAAACTACACAGGAATCTGCATAACTAGTCTGCTTGATGAGGAGGAGGAAAGGAGAGGAGAGGAGAGGAAACCATGACCCAGTGTGGTGACAGAGGCCTGTCAGGTGATCATGTGTCTGGACCCCGGCAGCCTTGGCCTATAGCAGCATAACTAGTATCTTAACCTAACGATTAGACGACCCCCTAAGTATGATAATTTGTCTGTCTATGATAGTAACTGGAACTACAGAATTAGTAACAATAAGCTTTTTCAAAGAGGTAGGTTTTAAGTCTGGCCTTAAAAGTAGCAATGGAGTCAGCCTCCCGTACCTGGACAGGGAGCTGGTTCCATAGCAGGGGGGCCTGGTAGCTAAATGCTTGGCCCCCCCATCTACTCCCAAAGACTCTGGGAACCACAAGTAGACCAGAGTTCTGAGAGCGGAGCGGTCTATTGGGCTGATAAGGTATCACTAGCTCCTATAGGTAGGATGGAGCTAGGCCTCTGAGGACCTTGTAGGTCAAGAGGAGGGTTTTAAAAATTATTCTAAATTTAACGGGCAGCCAATGAAGAGACGCCAGTACAGGGGTTATGTGATCTCTTTTGTCAATACCTGTCAGAACTCTGGCTGCAGCGTTTTGGATCAGCTGAAGACTTCTTAAAGAGTTGTTTGGGCACCCTGATAATAAAGAATTACAATAGTCCAGCCTAGAAGTAACAAAAGCATGGACTAATTTTTCAGCATCATGCTGCAATAATATCTTCCTGATCTTTCTGATGTTCCTCAGATGAAAAAAGGCACTTCTACACACCAATTTGATGTGTGAGTTAAAGGAGAGATTCTGATCAAAAGTTACTCCTAGATTTCTTACAGACAGACTAGATTCTAAGGAGATACCATCTAGAGTGATAATGCGATATAACCTATCCCTGAGAGGTTTAGGACCAAACACCATGACCTCAGTTTTTCCTGGGTTGAGGAGGAGGAAATTTGAAGACATCCAGGACTTTATGTCTTTAAGACAGGTCTGGAGCTTCACTAACTTCTCTGTCTCCTCTGGTTTCATGGATAAATAAAGCTGGGTGTCATCAGCATAACAATGAAAATTTATCCCATGCTGCCGAATAATGTTCCCTAAGGGAAGCATGTACAGGGTGAAGAGGATTGGTCCAAGTACAGAACCTTGAGGGACTCCTTGGCTAACCCTACTGTATGAAGAGGGAACACCATGGACATGAGCAAACTGGTATCTATCGGATAAATATGATCTAAACCAGTCTAGTGCTGTCCCTTTAATCCCAACCAAGTGTTCCAGTCTCTGTAACAGGATGCTGTGATCTACTGTATCAAAAGCAGCACTGAGGTCCAGCAGAACCAGCATAGAAACCAGTCCATGATTTGAAGCTATAAGAAGATCATTGGTAACTTTAAGAAGTGCTGTTTCTGTGCTGTGGTGAGCTCTAAAGCCTGACTGAAACATCTCAAACAGACTGTTCCTCTGCAGGTGCTCCAGTACCTGAGTCACCACCACCTTCTCAAGAATTTTAGAAATAAACGGAAGGTTGGATATCGGCCTATAATTTCCTAATACGTCAGGATCCAGTGATGGTTTTTTAAGCAACAGCTTAATCACTGCCACCTTGTAGGACCGGGGTACATAACCTGTCACTAAGGAACCATTGATCTGGTCCAGGATAGGACTACCTATCAATGGTAGAACATCCTTTAACAGGTATGTTGGGATGGGATCTAAAAGACACGTGGTGGTCTTGGATTTCTGAATCAGCGAAGATGCCTCAGAAAAATATATAGGGTTGAAGGTGTTTAAGGGCTCATTCGAGAACCTGTATGTTCCCACGGTCAGCACATCTGGTGATAGTCCAGATGTTGGGATGGCCTGCTTAGCTTTCTCTCTAATGGCTAGAACTTTATGAGTGAAGAAGCTCATGAAGTCATGTAGGTTTTGTTAAAGGATTTATTCATGCAACCTGTGTAGCATTATTTTACCTCTGACTGTGGTGTTTTTACTAAATTTAAAAGATATTTTTTCCAATGATTCACCACAATTGTCTTTAGAGAACTTCTCTCCTACTGAGATGTAGCAATAAGAAATAGTAATGTGTGTGCAATTCTTTTTCAGGATCATCTCGGTAGGTTTCCTCAGTGTCTTTAGCCCATCCAGAGATGGTAGATCCAGTGAGACCAGTCTGACTTTGTGTTTGTGTCAATTACAGTCATATACTGCTGATGTTGACCTGGCAAGAGGTGAGCTGAGGTGATTAGTCTTAGTCTGTTCAGCTGGAGAACAGATAGAGTGAAAGTAGAGAGACGGCAGAGATGAGATTCTCCACTGAGCTACCACACAACACCTTCCTGGAGAAGTAATCTGTGTATATCAGTGTGAACACTGTGACAGTGTTATATTTTGTTCAAAGCTTTGGCTGTGTGTGTGTGTGTGTGTGTGTGTGTGTGTGTGTGTGTGTGTGTGTGTGTGTGTGGCATTAAATCCATTAGGACAGCAGATGGACAAGTGTAACAGCAGGATCAAAGTGTGTAGACAGTAAGACCTCGAATGGCTGCAAACATGGAAGATGACTGTCAGGGAGCCCAGCTTTACGAATAAAACTATTTTCACACACACACACATACACGCACACACACACACACACACACACACACACACACACACACACACACACACACCTTAGCTGAAACCCAATTCTAACCTAAACCTTAAAACCAGGTCCTCACCCTCAAACTGTCCTTTGAAGAAAAGCAAAAAGGTCCTCACCTCTTAAAATGTCCTCACTTTGATAGTGGAATGCAGATTTCTGTATTCAGTAACAAGTTAAAAAATACACAAACACACACACATTACATTTACTTTTATTAAGATTTCACCTTTATTTACCTGTGTCTCTTTGAATTATGATTAATAATAAGTAATCCACGTTGTGATCTAATGAATCAATAAAAAGTCTGGGTTAGATGTTCATACATTTTAGGGTTAGGTATAATACTATTGATGTCAACAGATACTATAAACAACACATGTTGAGACATGTCCACATTTTCTGTCCTCTCACACTTCTGGCCTCTTTGATGATCAAGAAACCTAAAGGTGTGTAGATCCACTAAACCACTGCAACAAGCAATAAAGAAGACAGAGAGGGCAATTCAGAGAACCAGGAATGTGATTTAAGACTCGGTCTGCGTCATCTGTCCTGTGGAACTCCAGCCATCTGATTGGTTATCAGCACAAGCCACAAATCTGTCCCGCCATATTTTTGGAGGTCAGGTAGGCAGCTTTGACTCCAGGACAATGAGGATACCTGCTAGCACCAACCTGTAAGAGGTGAAGATTGTCTGTGTGTGTGTGTGTGAGAGAGAGAGAGAGAGAGGGAGAGAGATAGATAGAGAGAGGGAGACAGACAGACAGACACACAGAGAGACAGACAGAGATAGAGATCAAGGACTGACACACAAACACACACACACATAGGTGATGAGACATTTCGAATCTAGATTAGAGACTATAACATTGATACTTGTCAAATGTACCCTTAGATTTTATATATAAAAATATAGAAATTAATATATTCTGTGTCTATATTATGTACTGTATGTTATGGTGTATCTGTACAAATACTCTGTGTGTAATCAGAGATAATATAAATACAAAATGCCACTAGGATTTCTCATGCACGGTCTACCCTCTTGTGATGCCACTGTGCTGTAAAGACCAACTACATGGTGAGTAGACTGCCCCTCACCAGTCTGCTGGAGCAGTCATCCAGTTTGGCATATATGCAATACTCCCTTCCTCCTTTATTGCAATTCAAATCCTGTAATCCTCTCAAAGGTCAACCTTTTTCCACATTTGCTCTTCCAGCTCTCACATATTCATGCCCCCCCCCTCCCCCCCAACAGAAACAATAGAGTGCATAAAAAAGTAAAGGACGAGGAATACAATCAGAAGCAACCTATTGTTTCCGTCAATCTCTGCTAAGCCTCTCTGCTGCCTGCTTTTCGCTCTCTCTCTCTCTCTGTCTCCTTCTTGTCTTTCTCGTTCCTTATCTGTCTGTCTCTTTTTCTGTCTCTCTCTCCTTCTCTATCTTGCTGCCACCCCTTCTTATTTATCTCTCTCCCCTTGCTTTTGTCTTTATTTAATTTATTTTTGATGATCTATCGCTACCATTCTGTCTGTACTCTTGACTGAGGATGTGCAGTCATTAGCATCTAAGGGAAGTGTTGAGCATTTATGAAAGATTTATGGTTCATGTGATGTTGTCTAACATCCTCCTGCTTCTGACACAACATTCCTTCCTGTTTTTTTGAACATAGAGTCGTCCCTCATTTATTGCGGGGGACACGTTCGGAAATAACCTGCAATAGACAAAATTCGCGAAATAAACAGCTTTATTTTTTTTTTACAATTATTTTACATGTTTTAAGGCCAAGAAAACCCCTAATGACACACTTTTATACACTTTTATCACAGGCATTAACATTTTATCACAGTTCTCTCTAAATTTAAACACTCTCAAAGTTCAAACCTCTTTGGCCGCCTTATGGGTGCGACCACAGGTGCCTTTTCCCCTGCAGTTCATTTCATCGAAATGATGGGTTTTTCAAGCCAGAAAAACACTTGGTTTAAATGTAAAACCTGATTTCGGGGAGAAAACATACAGCAATTCACAGTCACAATGCTAGTGATTGAACATGGCTAGCCGAACTCGTTCATACTGTATGCTGTAAGGAAAAAAAAAAAAAAACACAAAAAAAAAACAAAACAGCGAGACAGCGATAGGTGAACCGCGCTACAGTGAGGGACTGTACTTGGAAATAAATCCCAACACAACTGTCTGGTTTCACCTTTTGTTCATAATTTTAGCTTGTTTGGGAGTTTGATTTTTATATTAAGCAATATTATATGTTGTTGTTTTCCTACTCAGTATAATTACTCAGACATGGTTTTATAAATGTAATATTATGATACAGGAGCAGGAGGTAAAAGAATAGAGCGAAGGGGTAAATAAAAATAAATGTGCAACATGTTGGTTTCTGCTGATGCTAATTAGAGACATAACCATTAAAATCAGGATTAATAATTAATATACATAAATGTTAATTATTCTATTTCAACCTCCTATTGAATAGTTCTGCGGTGCTCCAGCTGCGTTTACATCGGCATCTATCTTGATTATGCAGGCACACACACATACACACACACGCATGCACACACAATGCAGGAGAGGAATAGAGACAGCTCTGTGTGTGAAGCGACACACAGCTGCAGGAGAAGCCTGGCTGCCACAGAACCTTTGGTTCTGTTCTGAAACCTAATCCACTTTTCTACAATCTTTCTTAACATTTGTCTATGAAATGAATTTTAATGAATACTGGAATCTGTCCGGAGAGCTTCAGAAGGAAGCATTTAGATAAATGAGGGAGATTCTTACATCAGTCGAATTGAGTGAGAGACAACTGGAGTTCTGATCTATAAAAGCTGGCCTTGCAGGTTCATAACTGGCCTCATGGGAGCCATGAAGTGTGTGTGTGTGTGTGTTTGGTGGTGGGGGGGGTTCTCTTGATGCAGAAATGAAAGAGCAGAGCAGCATTTCATTTCCGCCGGGAAGTCCTTTGCACTGTCATACATTTCTTTGCACTTTGCGTGACACCAGTGCTGACCCAGCTGATAGCCTGAGTTGGGCCTTTGAGAGACTGCATTGTGAGTGAGGATATAGCTGTAGACCAGCATCATTGTCAACAACACAGCACACCCTGTCATCACTGCGTGAACAGATCTAGGTTTCTCACCATGAGTCCAGTGTAGATCCTTCATGTCAGTTGATACAGAATAAATTGATCAGTGTTGAATGAGCAGCTGCACTTTTTTCACGATTGCTAAACATTATAATTAAACAAGCGCTCACAAGCTCGCCTCGTGTCACTGGCTCAATTTTCCAGTGACAACTGGGACTGTGTTTTCATTAACATGGCACAGAAACTGTATTTGACCTCAGATTTTCATCAGTTATAAATGGCTGTGACCCCTGCCTCAGGGTTTAGGAACTGGACACAGTAAGGAGTTGGGCCCTCCTCTGACCTCTGCTGTGATCCAATTGTAACAAAATCAATAGGGTCAGGCCAAATCTACAGCAGTGTTTCTGTTGTAGGACCATCTTCACAATTTCCTAATGTCCATTATGAAAAAGAACAGAAGTCAAAAGTATGTAAATACTTGTTTTTTCACCTTTATTCATAATCTAAACTTATTTATTCATAATACATAATGCATTTTCCACTTGAAACAACACAAAACAAAAATATATAGACTTACACAATAACAACTAACATATCTCTCTAAAGTACAAACATATTGAATATTCTTAGTTAATGTGAGCATTAATTTAATTTCTGTGTTTGTATGTGAGCTATGGTTTTGATTTTAGTAACAAAGTTAGTGTTTTTTGTTTTTTTTCAAAGGGAATGGATAAGCACAGAATTAGGGCTCGAGCACCGAAGACGGTGCGGAGGCCCTTTTTTTTTTTTTTTTTTTTTTTTGAATATGTAGTGTGCCTTTAATTTGAAGTTTGTTGAAATTATTTATTTTTTTGTTGGATGAAGGCCTCAGTGGTGATGGAAGTCTTTGTGTTTGAAAGGTCAATGTGCTCATTATGGATTTACACCCCCATGGTTGAGTGATGTTACAACTAGCTTTTAAGTGCTAGTTTTATGAGCATTATGAGTGTTTTATGGGAATATTTGCTTAATGTTCTTTGTCCTGGCTATGCTGCTTTACATGTAGCTACACGGTTTCTCAAAGGACACTTAATTTAAATAGTTTATGGGATGTTGCTATATTAGCCCAAGTGTTGTTTGTACGTTTCTGTAAACACAAACGATCCTTAGAAGAAGGTCCACCACTGTGTGAGAGGGACAGTACTGTGATGGTGCCTACTACCATGAAGGACTTGATACGGGCACATCGCGTTTGCATACAGTGTGATTTTATTTCTGAATTTTAAACAGCCCCCAGCAGATTGTCCACACTTGTCTCACCTACCTGCCTCCAACTGTCTCTGTCGACCATCTCTCATTTGTCAGGCTTTCTTGCTGTATTTTTGTATTTTCTTTATGTATTTTTAAATGCAATTTTGCCCATTCAGATTTAACAGTGAAAAATAGTTTTCATTAGTGTGTGGTAATAAATGGGATATTTAAACAGCTGACTAGCTTTTCAATTTCCCATCTTGGACGTGGTTGTTATGGTAGGCTCATAAGCAGCCAGCAGCATCTCCCTTACAAAAACAGACAGAGAGGGTGGAGGAACAAGCAGACAAACTCAACAAACAGCAAAAGGAATAAATTCACTAAGCTATTAATGCAATTAAATTTGAGCCAGGGATATACTTAAAACATTTACACTGGAGAGAGACAAGGGCAATATAAGCTGGAACTGAGCTGTTTGCTGGGGAACAACAACGAGTTGGTGCTTTGACAAAAGTGGCAATAGCCGCATTTTTTAATTGACAAATGAAAATAAGGACTGTTAGGAATAATAGAAGTTCTGAATGATTGGGTTAAAGATGAAAGCACACACTTCAGTCCAGCCACCATAAATCTGTGCAGTCTAAAGTCTTTTAGCACCATTTATAGAGTCACGAGCGTCAGCGGATCACTCAGAAGAGGTCCAGAGCAGAATAACATGGTGCTGCACTTCATTTAGCCCTATTTGGAAATGCTCCACTGGATGTATTGCCCATGTCAAGTCAAATCTAGCATTCCTAGAGTATTCTTTGGAGTGTAGCAAATCAAATTTGAGCTATCTTTAAACCTTGGCCAGGCTAGTTATATGAGCATTCTTCTCATGTCCATGTTTGTCTGTGCCGCAGCCAAGACAGATCAGAGAGTTTGACCAGTCCAGATGGATTCTTGTTGTTTTTACCCCGTGGGCTGTGTTTGGTCAGTCAACTACTGGGTCTGACAGGAGGGTAATATGACTGAATTCATGGTGTGAAAAAAAAAAATCTATTTTAAAAGTGAGTGAGTGTTTTTTCTCTTAGAAACCAAAAACATTGATTACCCATATGTTTTAATTACAGTTTAGATCATTTACAAATCAAATACAATATACTCTAGAAAATGTAAAAGATAAAGATTGAGCATTGAAAATACCCAATACTCATCCCTGATCATTTCTTTGCTTATCTAGTAATTGTTCAGTAAAGTCCAGAATTGGGTTAACGGTGAAATTAAATCTTTTGAATGAATTTCAATCAATGTTACACTTCACAATGTATGTTACTCACAAAGTCTCAAAAAAAGTTTGGACAAACCTTTTGGTGATGGCTGCTGTCTTTCTGTGTCTGATGTTTGATAGAGACATGTCAGTGTCACTCTTCAGCTGTGTCCACATGTGTCTATTCACAGCTCCATATCGCTGTAAAGTGCACAGAGAAGCAGGCAGACAGCACTTTATTCTCGTTTCAGTCTGAAGCACAGGGACATCCATCACCAGTGACAGACAGAAGAGGAATGAAAGGTGAAGGAAGGATTCTAATTCAGAGAAATTTCCTCATTTAAATCTCATGTGACAAAATACACATCATGTGACAAAACAGGGGAATTTTGGGAGTTAAGATAAGTTTGATTTTTTTTTTTCTATAATAATACAATAGAAAAAAACATGCTCCCTTGAACAGATACACTTCATCTAACTTGGATACATGGAAACTTATGCCTGTGTGGGCTCCAAAGCCCCCTGTGACCCTGAACAGAAGAATAGATAGAAGAGAATTTAGAAACTTTAGATCACTTTGAAAAACATTAATTTTCTTGTTAAAGAAAATTAATGTTTTATTAAAATATTAACATATTTTATTTAATTAATAAAAAAAGAAGTTCAAAGAATAAAAATAATATTTTTAATGAAGAACATTATCAATCAATCAATCAACAAACCAACCAGCAGCTGATGTAATACAGGCCTTTTGACTCAGTACTGACTTATTGTTAAACTAATTTCATTTATGTTTAGACTCATACAGGTTTTTTGTTGACTTTGAAGTTTTAACTTTGAGACTCTCAGTTTGTTGTCTCCATATGAGTTTGCACATAAATGTGGAAAATGTATTCTGACATTCTGAAATATTCCACTTTGTTTGTATTAAATAATTTACCACATTGTGACTTTCAGAAAAACACTGTAGTACTTGGTACTTTTTGTTTCTCTTGTTTCAGACTCCCCTGGGTGAATTCTTCCTTTCCTTCCAACCCCCCTTTAAGTTGTTGCTTTAGTCTTCATTCTCTGCTGGATTTTCTGGTAGCTGGAGGAATATTAATACAGGAAAGGGTTACTTGTATTGGGCTTAAATACATATTGACATAATCATTATTAAAGTTATAATTTTAGTGACATATGGATTGTCCTTGATAAATGTGACCATTCCACCATGTCAGTAAAGCATGCATATGATCACGGACATGGTCAGGAGAAGATTGAGAGTGAGGATGTAAGGCATCCAGATTTAGAACATGAAAACAACGTTTTTATCAAGAACAAACATTTTGAAGGCTCATTTGTTTTATTACACATTATGTCAGTCTAGGCACCAACTTGTCAATATAAATTTAGACTCAGGGTCAAAACAACTCATATTGGCAGTTATCCCAAAAAGAGCAATTCAGTGTTAAAAGAGCAGACAGACACGGATTCACAGTGCATATGAAGACGAAGACACAGTCATGTTTTACTTGTTTGCATTAACTTCCACAAGGGTCACACATGCAGGTCATTATTGATGAAATTGCACATTGTGAAATTCTAAACTCGCTATCCCCTCAGGCGGATCACTTGCCATTGAATATACATATTAAAAATGCTGAGGTATTATTAAAACACATGTATGGTGATAGCCAGGTGCAGTCTTGTGCCTCAGTTAAATCACTGCCACACTAAAAGTGCAATAGAAGCATGAGCACAAATACTAACATCATCTTCTGCTTATTGGGAGCCAGGTTGTCAGGGCAGTAGCCTAAGCAGAATTTCCTCTCCTTAGCCACTTCTTTCAGGGAGATCCAGAGGCACTACCAGGCCAGCTGAGCGACATAGTCCCTCCAATTCTATTCTGAGACTTCCCTCCTCCCTGTCGAGTATCCGCTTCATATGTCCAAGAATCTCATTGGACCCTCTGAACTGAAGAGCAATGGCTCTACTCTGAGGCCCTACCAGACCTCAATTGCTAAAAGAGACCCCAGACATTCTTTTGGTCAGTACTCACAACTTGTGACCACATGTAGATTGTCTCTGCTCAAGCGACCTAATTACTAGGCCAACAGACAAGACCCTCTCAACACCTAGGCTGCACCTAGAAATGATGTCCATAAAGGTTATGCATTATTATACCATATCTGAAGAGAAGTGCTTGGCCTTGCACACCAGCTCAGGCTTCTGAGATGTGACATTCCAAGTTCCTAGAACTAGCTTCTTCACCACCAAAGTTTCTGCCTTTGTCAGCCACCTACCTAATATTGCACCCAACTAATTTGGCTTCCCTCATGGGTGTGAGCCTCTGTAAAAGGGGCTCCACATTAACTCATTGGGCTGTGCCTGGCCAGGCCCCATGAATGCAATCCTAGATTGTCATCATGCCTCACCACCAGGTACCACCTGTCTTGGATGAAATTATAGAACACTGTTTTTAGTAATCATAAGGGGACTCTTTTTAGCTTTACTTGATCTGGTCTCACCTAGGAGATGTGAGCGCTTACTGACATATAAAACCCTCCACCCCCTTCACAATTAAGTGGTGGGTCAAGGAGAGGATGATGATAAAAATAAGAATAGTAATGTATTACATACATACATACATACATACATACATACATACATACATACATACAAAGAGTTTATCAGTAAGTTCATAGTACAAGAAAATGCATTTACAAATTATGTCATACAGAAAACATCTTGGCAGTACTATTCCACCTTTCACTATTTTAATATTTCATTGGGAATTATATCTAAAGTGATTACCAACTGATATCCTCTCTCACCCTCCCAGTATCTTGTATGTTTGTCATAGAACTCACTCTATGTACTAATTATTTAGCAACAATAATTACACAGTATCCTCCTTATCAGTAATGTGTTGTTTTTTTGGGGTTTTTTTTTTGCTGTAATGTCATGGAAGTGTGGTATCTTACAGCTCCAGCAAAGTCTAGATTTAGCATTCCTGATAGAGCCAAAGATGCTATGGAACATCTTGCTATTACAGAAAATCTGAATGTGTTAGTTTACAGCCAGCCACCCTCCTCCCAATGATGTTTCTCATTTTGCTATGTCTCTCCAAGGTTGATGTCAGGTTAATCTCCTTCTTCAGACCATTGCCAGCCCTTTATCTCCCTATATCTGACTGTACATAATATTTTGCAGCAACTCTTGCTATCATATAGTGCCACATTATTATTGTAAATGTGTATTCATGTTTACAATTTATGAGTATTATTAATCTGAATATTATTATTTGCACTGTTGTTGGACAGAGATCTCAGAAAAGTCCTTTGTGGTTGTGAACTTGGTCTGAGTTTGCAGTATAGAGCTTAATCTGGCCCATATGTCTCTCCATCCCTCTGCCAGTGTATGTCTGTTGCTGCCCCAGGTTCCTGTCACACCATAACAGGATCCATCTGAGTCAAGGGTTGGATAAAGAGCAGGAGGAGGAAGTGAAAGGGAAGAGAATCCTCTTTTTGATCTCAGTCTTGCCGTCTCTGTCTTCACAAATGCTTGTAAGATGGTGATGGAGTGTCGGTGCCGCGGGTCTCCAACGCAGCCAAACCACTGTTCTAATCCTGTTTATTCATTCACATGCTCTGTAATAGAGTACTCTGGCATCCATTCATGCTTTGGAGCACTCACTGTAAGCTATTTCATGGATGTTGTGCTATGTTGTCTGCCTGTTTGTTTGTGCCTCCAGTGCCAAAATGTGAGCTGCGATGGTGTCATTCACTGGGTCCAAAAACAGGGTGACAATGATATATGGGTGGGGCACACACAAGCCCCTGAGGTCAGTGTGGGAGCATGGTGCATTACTGTGATTGAATTGATAATGCACCAACACACCGTTGCCACAATTGCAACTATGCTTATGGCAACCTGGCCTTCTCTGCTTGTCTGATTGGATGGAAATGTGATTGATGTGAACCTGAACCAACTCTAGTGAGTTATTGAGGAGCGCATCTCTTCAAGACATGACCCTGTGGTCATATTTATTGCCTATGGATGCTGCTTAAATACTTTATACTATCATCAACTCAGACATAACATTTAATTTCCCAATCCATATCTCCCTTACTATGTGTTCAATTCCAGACACCTCCAGCATGATCTAACATGGCATGAGTCTTTAACTGTGAATAATTATGTTTTTGGTTAAAATATGTGTCAAGCCAAACAGAAGACAGACAAAAACAGCTCTATGAAATCTTTAGATCATGATATAATAATGAACGTTCCTTCAGAAGAAAGATGTATGAATGAAACTGCTATTGCTATGCGAATGTGCAGCAAATCTGGCTAAGTACTAAGTGGGATCTCAGTCACCATCACAGCACCATTAATTTTGCTATCCAGAATCCTTTCCTTACTCTGAATGATATTATTATGAACAACTTCACTTCGCTCGAGCATCATGAACTCTAAGTATTGTTCCATATTTACTCAACAAGGCCTCAATGTATGTGCTGCTTTAAATTGATCATACATCTGTACATCTGGGTCTAGAATATGTCTCAGCATGTTCTCCAGTGTATGTTTGGGTGTATTTGCAATACATACTGCAGAGAATCATTGAAAACAATGCTTCGGGAACTTGCTGCATTATTTTGGTGTCAGGGGACACTCGCCTGGCTGCCTGATTTCAATGGAGAAATGTTTCCCAGTGTTTGAAGAGACTAAAATAGAACACTACAAAGCACATCAGAGGAAAAGTTCTGGTCCCACCACAACTAGGAGATAGCTTTCATCATGATCATCATCCTCATCACCACCATCACCATCATCATCAACATCATCACCCTTGTCAACACTGTCATCGTCATCATCACCATCACCTTCACCATTGTCACCATCACCACCATTATTATTATTATTATTATTATTATTATTATTATTATTATTATTATTATTATGTTTAACTGATATGTAAAGCAGTCCACTGTGTATATATATATAGTAGTTGTGATAAATGAACAGCACAAAAAATTGATTCTTACAATGTTTTAATAATTTTTTTCTCATTTGGCATTCTCATTTATTTCAGACAAAAGTTCTATATGAGAGAAAGAACATCCACTTAAAGGGAGCTAAATCATAGGTTGTACTGTGAGGATTGTTTAACTGGATATCTATATTTCTCTACCTTTTTCATTATTTGTTGTAAGGCTCTTAAACACTGAGAAGAGAACTTTTTCTTTTAAAAGGAAAAAAAGTTACATATGTCACAATAGTTCTATGAATTCTGGATGACCACCAGTGATGTTATGAAATATGTGGATGAGCATCATGTATGTGTACAGATCAAGACCTTATACCAACAAAGTCCCCTGACCTGGGTGTCCACAACCTGACAATGGGGACTAGCACCCAGTGATTATTTCTTACAGAATCTTCTCGACAAGATTCCGTGTGCCAGTGCAGTCTGACAGTCATCCAGAATTCATTGAATCATAGTTACATTTTCAAGTCTCATTCATTTCATTCTTCCTGGCTGACAGAGATGGTATGAAATACCTGGATGATCTATACTTAAAAAGGTCATGAGGAAGCTATAGATTGAGGAAACATACTTAATGACAACAAAGCTGCACCCCAAATATCTGTCAATGAGATGCCCCTTCAATGTGGCCAATGACATGGAAAGGCTGGTCAAAAGTCACAATGTGTCACAATCTATTGGATTCAACAATCCAATATAAGAGCCTTTGCTTGGACAAGGCCCTGACCTTCTGTAGCAAAAAATAGCAAACATTTCAGAGACTATATGGGACAGAGTAAGACAGTGTTTGAAGGTGGGGGACATTTGACTCTTTGATTCTGGCTCTCTACTTGATAAGCCAGTTGACCTGAATGGCTGAAAGTCTCTTAGGAGTGAACGTGAGGTTAGGACACATAGTAAACTCCTCAGTCTATCAGGAGTCAACTTCAAATTGTCCTCGACTACAGACAGGGCATAAAACTCCCTGACCGACTTTGTGAATGCAATTGCCAGGAGAAAGGCAGACTTTAAGGCCCACTAGAAAATGCAACCCCAGGGGTCAACCATCCACCTATCCAAGTTGAGCAAAGGTAGTGGCCACATACAGCATAGGGTAGGGTACTTTTTCCCAGCAATGTCAGCAGATATCTGAGCCTAACTGATACAGAGCACTGCTTGGGGTTGTCAACCTGATCATCACACCAACCTGAAAAGAGTTTCCATCTGTTGGCATACAGCAACCTAGTGGATGGTGCATGAGCATGGTCTTGGCAGCAGCTTGATCATAAGAAGCCACAGTACTGTGTAGAGAATCCAGTGGATCAGAGGAAACAATATCCCCACCAATTTCGTTTTACATTCGATGTTCAATGACAATAAAGGGCATTCTATGCTATTCTATAGGGAGCCACCAACAACACTATGTGGTGGCATTACTCTATTCTGTGAAGTGTCAATCTGAGTAGCAGGATCAGAGGGAAGGCATAAAGAAGGGCTCAGGCCAAGGGTATGCTAGAATATCTTGCCCCAATGAGGTGACTGGTTCTGCAAGGGAAATCACCATGGATTTCAATCAAAGGCAACATGCCAATGCTATGAGGCAAACAGATTGATTTCTGGTCTGCAGTATCTTGCCCTTATCATAAGAAACTCCATCCTCAGTGCTGTTTACAATTGTCAAGAGGGGGCTTTTGGTTTGAACAGGTCTTCTTCACATCTACTAGATGCATCCAGCCTTAGACTTGCAAGGTAAGGTGAGGCCCACTGCAGGAGTCTTTCAGCTTCCCACAGGGAATAACTCGATCTGGTTCCCCCAGGTAGTTTACATGGTAAACTGCCAAGGTTTTTTTTGACTGAACAATGACATGCCACCCTTCCACAATGGTAAGGAACTGCTTGATGGTCAAGTCTACTAGTTTAGTGCACAAAGCTCCAAGACATTTGAGTGCTGGAGCTTCAGCAGAGGGCTCCAGGTTCCTCTCACTAACCTGTGCTTACACACAGCACCCCAAGGGGAGGCATTATTTGTTACTACCTCCCGATGGGAAGAAAGAGAGCCCAGAGAAAAACTGATGGAGATGTAAGCTCTACTCCTCCAAGGCTTGAGAGCACAAAGGCATTTGCCTGCAGTCATGACCCTCCTACCTTGGTGCCTCCCGGAGTTGAGTCCTAAACCATTGACCCATAACAGCAAGGAGAATAGCAAAAGGAGTCTCAGAAGTATGACCACTGACTCTGGCCACTCTGTGTCCCTCCAAACACATGCCACAAGATTGAGGATGTCATCCACAACAAGGGACAGGTACTCATTGTCACATAGTTGAGGGTGACCCCAAGGCTCACTGACTGGGGATTAGACAGCTATTTTCCAAGTTCATGGTAATACCCATCTGGTTCATTTGTAACAAGATGGTCATGAGTGGAGGAGCTTAAGAACCAGTTGTCCAAGTAATGGAAGATGTGAATGACCCTTTGCAGAGGTGAAAGTGCTGCAGCAATGCACCTGGTAAACATTCAGAGGGTGAGTGAGAGCCAGGAAGAGAGCACTCGGAACTGGTATGCCTGATTTGAAAGCAAAACAAAGGAACTGTCTGATGGGGTGTATTTGGTATGTGAAAATAAGCATCCTTCATGTCGATGCTTGTGAATCTTCCTCTGATATAGCCTGCAGAACATCTGCCATGCAAAGCATGTGAAAATGGAGCACCTTCATGCATTGGCTTAAGTGCCAGAGAATGAGGATGGGATAGAAGCCCCCCATTTAGAATAAAAAATAATGAGCTTGTTACTTGAAGTGTCATCTCTCTACCACCATTTCAAAAGACTCCAGCCTAAGACCCACTACAGACCAGGCTTCTTGATTATTTGATCAAGCCTGCAGGTGTGACTGACTCTGATGTACTGTCTCAACATGCACCAGAAAAGAGGGTACTGGAAATAACAGACTGGTAGAATATCTCCAGCATTTTGCTGCACACATTGATGTATATCAGCTTCCTCAGGAAACAAAGTCTGCTCATCCCTTTCTTGTACATTATCTCTGTGTTCGATTTCTAGGCCAGTCTGTTATTGATCACTCCCAAGTTTATATTCCTCCACCACCTACCTACTAATACTTAGTGGCTGTGATGTCATCGTCTTTTTCCTGAAGACCATCTCCCTGATTTTCAGCCTTGGGTGATTTTTTTCAGTTCACAAAGTTTTCCACCAGTGTCCTCTACTCACCACTATACACCAAGCAACAGCTGTCATCAGAAAACTTCTGCAGGTGATGTGACTGAGAGTTATACTGAGGAAAGGAGAGACCTCCTATATCACTGATCACTGCATCAGACAGGACACTGCCCAGAAGGATAACCTGTGACCTGCCAGTCAGGTACTCAGTAATCAAGGAGATCATTGAGCTGCTGACACCCATCACTTCACTTCTCACCTAATACCAGTGGCTGAATGGTGTTAAAAGAACTGGAGAAATCAAAAATGTGATCTTCACAGTGTTGCCCTCAGCATCCAAATGCATGAGCTCATTGTAGCAGGTAAATGACAGGATCATTGATGCCTAAACGGGGCTGATAGAACTGTAAATGGTCCAGAAACATCCTCACCTGTGACTTAAGCTGGGCTAAAGCCAGTCTTTTCAGGACCTAGACCACATGAGATGTAAGGTCTGTAGTCTGCTTGATCAGATGATAAAAAAGGTAGCCAGTATCTAGGTGCCCTATCACCTGGTGCACAAAAGGCCATCTTTGGGGGGGGGCGGTCACAAGCACCCTGGGTGTAATAAGGGCCACCGACCCTAGAATCACCCTGAGGGGCAGTTGGAGAATGGAGGGTACCAAGGTGCCTGGCAATGGGCGCCTGGATTAAGTCATGTGGAGTGTCGTTCTGGATGCCTCTGACAGATGCCTATGGGACTCTGCACACCTGGTGCCAGCCAAGGTTAAGGTTGACATCAAATTCTCAAACTCTCTGGTCATGAAGATGGATGCCTGAAGTGAAGCATCACCCATGCTCTATGACCAGCTGGCCTGCTGGTTTGGAGTCTGTGACAGAGCTATATAGTACCTCTTGGTAATCTGATCCTATTGCAGGCATGGACAATGGGCGTCATCTATGGGTACTAAAAGAGAAGTGATGGAACCATAGATGACCGGCATCTGGTCTAGGCCATATCTTGCCATTCTTCATATCTGCCAAATTGCTACAATCGTTCAGTAGATGAAAAAAGGCTATGGGGCCTGGTCAACACCTCTGCAGTCCATCAGTGTATGTCTCAGAGGGGAGTGGGGCCCTGAAAGCAGATGGTTGTTGGGTTGCTGCTTGAAAAAGGCATTAGACAGAGCAGCCTCCATGGGGGATACATCGATCCCAAGTGAGAAATGAAAAAAAAGTGTATAACCTGCTTAATTGTTGAAACATCTATCTCACCATCCCTTAATAAGTCTGCATCAGACTCCTGTGATTCTGTTACTGAGAGAAGGGGGGATGCCTCCTCCAGTCATTCTCATTCCCCTACCTTATCCTCTGCAAAGAAATTTCCCAAGGCAGCAATAGGCTATGAGTTGGCAACACAGGTTAGGGAGGAAAGGCTATCACTGTCCTTATGGCCTTGGAGTGGTAGCTCTGAAATGACAGCAGTGTTAGGGTAGTCGAAAAGCCCCCAGGCTGCAGATTAAGAAGAAGGACCTTAATCTGGGCAAATTCAGAGGCCAAATTGTCCACTTTGAGGGCCAGAGGGTCGATACTCCTTCACTTCTTATTTGGAACTGGTGCCTCATCCTGTGCATATCCACAGCACCTGGGCATTGATGGGAGGCTGTGTGCAGGTGTCCCTGAAGGCAAAATTAGACAATCTGGCAGTTCAATCTGGAGCAATTAATACAAGCCTCCTCTTTCAAGTGATCTATGCCCAGGCATGATGGGAATCTATCATTGCTATCTTCTGGGTTGAGAGGGGTCATGCAATAGACAAACACAGATAGCATTGTCAGTCAGCGTCCACCACAAAAACAAATAAGAAAGGTAGTGCTGCAAGTTGTGTAGCCACGTGAGTGAGAAACATTCAGCCACTAGTGTAGACAGTCAGAAAGGAGCAAGAAACACTGGGCTACTTTGCTAGAAATTCAACCCATATAGTGCTTAAAAGGAAAGAGCAAGAAACATTTGGCTATATGTGTTAGATTTAGGTTAGGGACTACTCGGTTACTTTGTCATTACACTTGACTACTTCATCAAAGAAAGAAAATCCGGACATAGCCTAGCTTAGTAGCCACAGAAGCTACAATATCATGTATGTGTGATGAGATAGAACTGATATTGAACTTTTTTTATCTTTTATTTTTGTTTTTTTTCTCTGCAGTCCTGTCATGACATTTCCCTGTTAAATTGCCCTCTTGGTCACACTGGTTTCAGATGGCATTGTTAGGTAGTACCAGTGGGGACATGGTGATTCATGACTGGTTTTAGGTCTACAAAAAGATTATAAAGATTACAATTGTGTTTCATCAAAAAACACTGATGAACAACATGTATTTAATTTTATTTCAAGGAGTGGTCTACTGTAGTGTTTCTTTCTAAACTGCATAAAATGAAACTAGGATAAAATGTATTTACCTGTAGATGTTGTAATATCCCCAACACTCAGCAAATGTCAACAGATTTATTGTAGATGGACATAAAATAGATTGGAACAAAATACACAAGAGCCAAATGAAGAAAAGTGCAGGAGGTGGAGGAGATTGGCTGTCATGGTTGCTGTGAAGTTTGTGACCCCTCACGTCAATGTGGTCATTTTTAGCATATTGTAGTGCAGGGGTGGTGAACAAGTTAGACACAAAGAGCCAAAATTTTAAACTGTGAGAGTCAAAGAGCCACACCACTCAGTGACCTGCCAAAACAGACAGACACACACGCAAGAAAAGCTCTGTTCTTCTTTTCTTTTTTTTTCACTTTTCTCCATCACTTTGCTGGGGTCAATAGTGAATAAAAGAAACAAAAACAACGCTGGGATACACACACCTGTACATATTGACGTCCCTCCTAGCCAATGGGATGACAGGACGTTGCTAGGCGACAGCCAATGGCAGAGCAGCTACAAGCATTACACTACGCTAGCTAGACTCCACTAACTGTGAGTAGCAGCGGTAGCATATTTTTGCCTTTCGTATCCTGAAATTTCTTTCGTAACAAGATGTAATATTTTCCCCTTGAGAAATGTCGTAACCTGAAAATTCTGCATGTAGAGACATTCGTAAGTAGAGGTCCCACTGTATATACAAAATATGATAAGAAGCAAAGAGCCACATTCATTTTCAAGAGCCGCATGTTCGCCACCCCTGTTGTAGTGTAAATTAATTGGATTTTTATGGAGCTGGATTCCATCTCCTTAAAAGCTTCTCTCTACATCTCCACCTTCTTCTACTTCTATATAACACCATTCCACACTTCACCTACTGTTGTTTTTAAGTTACTTGACCAGCAGCATGAGCTTTTGTGATATTTTCCAAATGCCAATTTCTCTCCTCTAGCCAGTTTTTTTTAGCACACTTTTTATTTTTATATTTGTCTGAGATGTGCAGAGAGGCTGTAATGAAGAGAACTCACTTTTTTCCTACTTACACAACAACATGAACCAATGTGCTTACATGCTGCTGTTGCTTGACTGCAAGCCTAGAAAGCATACAATTTAAGCTTCTCTAGAAATTAAAATTCAAAACTAAATTCAGCCTTTCATTCCAAAATATTTGGCTTTTTCTGATTGTTGCACCCATAAAATATGCACCAAATATACACACTGACATTTTGTTGCAGTGAAAAGGAATGTGCTATTGCATCACTCTTTACTAAATCTTGAATAAATCCATGAAGCATATAAATGAATAAAAGCATATTTATTTAAATTAAAGACACTTTAACTCTCCCCATAAATGTGACAGCTGGGGTTTGTCATCCTCAGGGAACAGTTTGCATGACAACATTAAAAGCACTAGCTGGTAATAATAATAATAATAACAACAATAATCATCTACTCAGCATGTTATGGATCTTATTTGTTCTAAGCAGGCATTGATGGAACTAGATGAGCACACAGACAGAAGACCCAGATTATTCTCTTTCAACAGGAAGCTCCACCTCAGAAGTATCATGCAAAGATAAAGGTGGATATAATAAACAGACAGACATTTTAATAGCTAACCTGTGCTCCATTACACAAGTTCATTCCAAAATCTGGGAAATAACGGTTATTTTCACATAATTAGCTACATTGTTTTCAGATCCAAGATTTGTGTCTATCCTTTCACAGTTAAAGTGAGTCATGAAATATAAATATTTACACTATTTTGACAGTTTTTTTTCCCCAACTGTGTTAAAGTTTTAGAAATAAATATATGCATATTTTTATACTTTTATAACTTCCAGCATTCAGTGATGTCATGCTGCAGCCTCTCACTTCCTTCATTCATGGCTGAAACTGTTTCACTGGAGTTACCACACCTCCCACACAGCTACAATGATCCTCACTGAATGCCATCTCAGTAGAACCTGCATCACTCAGGTCAGAGCCAGCACTTCACTGCAGGCCAAACACATTTGCTGGAGAAGTGTACCACACACACCTTCACAGCTGTTTGAGGAATTCATTGACCTTTGCTTTGCCCATACATAGTCCAGAAACATTACCAAAGATCTAATTCCACACTGCCAGAAATTAGTCAAATACAGAAATTAGTCAAATTAAAAGGTCCCCACTTAATGCCAGGGAATATGATTGCTACTTTCTGTGTATGTTCCTGATGATTATGTTCCATGTCAGACCAGTGACCTCTCTGTTCCACTGTGCAGTATACAGGTGTATTATGTTACTGAAACACCTGAATACTGCACACCAGTAAACTCACCAGTTTAGCCACTTCCTGTCACAGGTCATATATGCATGTGACATAACACAAGAGTGGGTGTTTTCTGCATGTGTGTGTGTGTGTGTGTGTGTTTGTGTGTGGATCATTAATCTGGTCCCCTGCTGTACAATCCTGTCTCCCTTTGGCAAAGTCATAGCTGCTTTCACTGAAGCCCAGAAGAGGAATAAAAGCACTTTAAAACATTTCATAATGGATGGCTGAGTTAACCCTGTTTGACTTACTGAAAATGGTTACGATAACTTTTTACTGTATTTTTCTTTTATTTAGTGTTTTAATAAGGATATCATAGCTGAAAACATCACAGCTAACATTCTTCAGCTCATCAAAAAGGCCAGGATATTAGGCTGGTCCATCATTAATAACATATGCATTGTAGCAGAGAAGCTATTATTGATTCTACTTTTGTTATAACCTGCAGAAGGACTTGATGACATGATTAGTCATACAATTGCATAAGAAATTACTTCAAACTTATGTATTTGATCTTATGATGTTAAAAGGCTTTCTCAAAATAGATAAATAAATGAGCAGTGACTCTCAGCTAAAGCGCATGTGTTAAAGTAGTGTGCATCACGGATGTTTTTCTGCAGGTTTGAGGTAACCACAACCTGAAAGTCGCAGGATGTTACTTATGGGACTACACTCCCTCACCATGTAGTTGCTTTGCTGTGGTCTGTGCCAGCATCTTTAACTGCTGTAAAGCACTTTCCATGTCTGATGTAAAAGAAGAACACAGCAACAAAGATGCAGAGCATCTGCCATCGAAGAAGGGAATGCATCCTTGTTTGAATGCCAGTTAACAGGACTGCCTGCCAGCAACATGAATGGAGCTCTCTCTGGAGACTGCTGCCCCCTTTTCCATAAAAAAGGAAATCATTTAATCACAGACAGACAATATAGTGCCTCTCACTGGCAAACAATTAAATGCATCTCCACTGACATAAATGTGTGCTTTTGAGATTTGCCAGCAGTGGTGGTGAGAAAGCACAGGCAGACTGGATATTTTTGGTTTAATCACCTCAGTAACATATAGCACCAAAGAAACAGAATTCCACTTTAAGTGACATTATTCTGAGATGGTTCATTTCTTTGTGCCCTCTAATTTCTCTGTTTATTCACAAAATGATACATAGGCATAGGAAATCACACTGCAGATATGAATTTCAAGCCTGTTTTAATGCTAAAGGCTGTTAGTAGATTGTAATAACTGAAGGTCACTTAGATGGGCACATTTTTTTATTGTCAACATCTGTCTTCTGGATTGTGGCAGCTCACCAGCAAATAAACACTGTTTAGAGAGATATTACAGAGCAGACACGAGGAAAAGTGTCTTTTTTAACATCAGAGTCTTTGGAAACCAGATACTGGATTATCACAGAATGGTTCACATACAGCTTTATCCTTTTTATTTCAGGCCCACTCAGTGTAATGAGGGTGATAACTCTGAGCTGCTCCAGTCATTATGTAACACACAGATGGTGCCGTGTTTACCTCAGTGTACTGTTCCCATGATGTACCTCTGCCTGTCTCCTGTCTGGATCTGGATGAGAAGGCATCAACCAAGGCTGATGAAAAACAAAGTGATTTTTCCACTGTGGCAAAAGCAGAAGCTGTTCTGGTGAATCCTTTTGTTTAACAAAGGTACAGCAGAAATAAGGATAAACTCCCCTTTAACAGGAAGAAACCTTGAGCAGGATGAGGCTCATGTAGGGGGACCCTCCTGCTGATGGCCGGCTGGGTTTGTGCATTGTCTCAACACAATCCTGTCTTTTCCCATGACACTATCAGCCTGCAGCCATGGCAGCAGAATCCAGCTGTTGTTGTATCAAGACAAATCATTACTTCCTGTTTCACATTAGGGTTATCACAGGAAGGCTGAGGTTTCTTATTGTGACGTTCTTCCTCAGTCGAGAAGGACTCAGAGCATTTGCAGGGTTATCAACCCATTACAGTAGTGGATAATCTCTACTCCAGGGCACTTAGCTGGCACTTAGATATTTCATGGGGAATTCGGCCTACATAAACACTGCAACAAGCAAATCCACTCTCACATTTGTGGAGATCAGCTTTATATTGTTGTTTGATTACAAAAGGGAAAATGCTCAACTAAAGGTGATTGTTGGAAACAATTTAGAATGTAATCCTGCAGGCTAAAGAAAGAGATATGAAAAAGAATTGAAAGGGAAGAAAAACAGAAGGAAGGAGGAACGACTCTTACTGTTGAGTATTTGGTTAAGTCCTACGGTGAGAGAAATTAATGAGCAGGAGACCAAGCAGGTAGGGAAATAAACACCAGAAAATATAATGTTGTCACACCAAATCATGGAGTCTGGATCAGCTACAGAATATGGACAGGTTTTCACTTCTTTGGGAACCAACAGGCCACAGTGCAGTATTGAGCCTTCTAATGATAACTTATTAATCTATACAGTATGTGTTTTCACTCTGTAATAGTCACAACGTAGAAATACTGACACAGTTTACCCAGAAGAGACTTGTGCACACTTTTACCAGAGTTTTTTCATGATATCTGCTTTACATGTGAGAATGAATAGATAGATAGATAGATAGATAGATAGATAGTTCCAGGAGTTCCACGAATGATTTTACAAATCACCACTGTATTAGAATAAAAAAACATACTTTTGTTTTAAGAAGTATCATGCAAGATAAAGGATCCTGTGGTGGGGCGAATGGGCAATATTTTGGTATTATTTCATAACTAGGTTCAAAACATTTCCCTCCAGTATTCTTCACACATGTATTCTTATTGCAGACCTTAATTTACTTAATAATACCATTTGACCTGAACTGAACATGAGTCGTCATGTTCTTAATAAGGGGTTCTTAATAACGTATCAAGAGATGAATCTGTTTCTATGATGCATCAGATATGTTGGAGAGGCTCTTTGCTGGTCTGGGATGAGTGCTGCCTGGGCTATACTGTATATCTTAAAAATGAATTCAGTTAGGAATCACAGCATGGCCAGTCCAGTCATGTCTTCTGCATGTATTTTCTGTACGGACAGATGGGAGAAATCACAATAGTCCATCGACACTCTTCTGGACATTTATTGGACACATTGTTCTGTCCTTTCTTTCTTTCAATCTCTATTATTGCACCTCTATCTTTCCTTGTGTTTTGTATGAACATAACTTTCATCTGCCTAATATTTCCCATTTATTAAATCTCAGGTTCCATCCTGTCTGCTGTCAATAACATGAAGGTGATAAAATCAAGAGCTGTTTGGTTACCAAAATAAATTTTCTTTTCAAGGGACCTATGACTGGTTTTACAGCTGGGTGTCACTGCACCCATGAGGCTTTTTTGTCTTTGTAAATAAAGAACTACATATGTGTGATTCTTGGGATTAAAAACATGTCTCAAGAATTCAATATGGTGCACGATTCAATATAGTGTGCAACCGTATCCATGTCTATTAGGATGGATGTTTTAAAGCAATACATGGTTATTTACTATTTAAGAACACCTATCAAGGTTATAAATTGTAGAGCTCAGTCTGGATCATTTCTAAATGGCCATATTATGAAAGCCCCTTACATAACAATCAATCGACATTCCCCCAGCCATGTGCTTCCTTAATGGACTATACTTTGGAAAAGTCCAGTGTTGGTATCTGGCTGATCTCATCATCATTCAGAGGTCCAGAGGGTAGCCACACTGATGACCTTATCCCTAGAAGTCCAGTTGTTGGTTTTAAGGACATCTAGGAGACATGAGTCAGCAGTGAACCTAGGAGTTCCGTGGGTGCTTGTAATAATTCAGAAGGTTGTGGTGATATGATGGTCCACAACAGGAGCAGTTTGTAGGTGATTCTAGATTTTACCGGAAGCCTGTGAAGGTGTTGAGGGTTGGGGGTGGGCTGATGTGCTTCCAAGGCTTGGTCTTGGGTCAGAACCTAGGCAGCTGACTTCTGGACATACTATAGATGGTCCAGGGAGCCTGGAGAGGATTCCATTACAATGGTCCCTGCGAAACATTAAGAAGGTTTGGATCAGAGTCAGTGAGTGAAGGTTAGAGTCTGCAGATAGTCTTGACGTGAAAGAAGGTGGATCAGACACTAGATTAAATGTAGGAATAGGAGAGGTTGGAATCCCAGATGACCTTTTCATATCTCTAGTGAAAGGGAGATTGAGCAGCCATCTACATGGAGGTTAAGATATGCCACTTTCTGGAGCAGTGCCTTGGGTCCCACAACCATAAATAATGTATTTTTGCTGTTCGCTTTGAGCAAGTTTTTATTTCAAGAAGGCAGTTGATGAAGGACAGTGGAGGGAGAAGGGTGCTGCAATGCTAAGATACAGATGGGTATCAATACAGACCATGGTGGTGGATGATCTGACACCGTGCTGACAAATGCTCTAGTGCTGTAAAAAGTGATGCCTGTCCAAGAGCACTCATGTAAATGTGAGTTTAAAATGACCATTATTTTCACAGCTGCACAGTTAAGGCATGGGATAGATGGGCACATTTATGGTTTGTGTGTGTGTGTGTGTGTGCATTGACAGAGCAGACATCAGTGTAATGGACTGTGTTGATTGAGAGGGCCAGTGGAGGAGTTAGTAAACTAATAACTATTACAGAATGGATCAGTTTGGCAGGTTCTGTCCTAATTTGCACCTGTTACTGTTTACAACACACGAGTAAGTAGAAAGATTCAGTATTCATGCCCTCTCATATGAATCCACTTAATTTTCGTTTACATTTGCACTCTGCTGTGACAGTTGCTGACCAGGATGGGGAGGTGTAGGACAGCTGTGACATGTAACTGCTGTCACTGCTGGGGTTACTTACTGTCAAAGCAACTAACAGCTGTCCAAAAGCATTGATTTTGTTCATATCAGGCTGAGTACCTGTGGTTGCAGGCCATAGGTCAATGAGTGGCAACACCATAAATGGTTATTTAGTTTGATCTTAAAAAGAATATACATATACTTATTGTGACTATGTCACTATGTATATATAGTGACATACTTCACAGAAGTATACTGTATATATACACTGTGAAGTATGTCACTGCTGCACTTTCTTGTTGAGTTTCTTTTCTTTCTTATTCTGTCTATTTATCCTGTAAACTTCAGCTGGACAGAGTCCATGAAAAATTTCCCCATTGAGACAATAAAATATATCTTATCTTATCTTACATATAATTACCCTGGCTTTAAAAAACAAAATTTTCTGAGGCTCTTCAGCCAACCTTTAGTAATAAAAGTATGCCTCACCATGTTTTTTTTGTTCTTACATTTGGAATGACTAAAAGGCATTAAGGAGGAACTCAGGGTCTCTGAGGGTTGGTAGAGTAAAGGCAGGTCAGATAGGTGAGAAGGCTGATCCTGAAACACATGGAGAGCGAATGAAGTGATTTTAAAACAGGTGTGATGTGCTCCAGGACATCATCAGCACACGTGCGGCTGAGCTTTGAAGTAGTTGTGCATTTTAGATGCTCTTTTTTGGAAGGCCAGAAACCAGGACATTACAGTAATCTATGCGACTAGAGATAAAAGCATGCACCTGCACCTCTGTGCTTGACCGAGAGAGAAACAGACTAGCAATATTCCTGAGGTGCCAAAAACCTATTTTTGTTATATTTTTAAATCTTCTGTTTTGTCTTGTCTAAACTGCAGGGAATTCTCTGTCGTCTATAATTTAAAATCTAAAATACAGTTAAGAAGAGCGTCAACGGGTCTTATGTCTTAAGAGACATGCTGATATAGAGCAGTGTATCATTGGTATAGCTTTGAAATTTATGTCATGTCTCCTGATGATGTTGCCAAGCAGAAGTATGTACAGCCTAAAAGGTATTGTGCTTAAAATTGACCCAGGACGAACCCCACAGTTTATTTCATAGTCTCTTAAGGAATACATATTTACAATATTTTTTTTCTGGTTGAAGGAGAACCAGTTTGCCAGAAAGGCCCACTGGGTGTTTAAGTCTGTTTATAAAAGGTTGGTAGTTAATTGTATCAAGGCTGCACTGAGATCGAGTAGGACCAGGGCTGATATTGAATCCAAATGACACATGATCTCATCAATCTATAACAGTTCTGTCTATGGGCTATGGTTCATTCTAAAACCAGACTGATACTTTAAATAGGGGTTTCACTTAAAAAAACATTAAGTCAAAAAGGTAATTTTGATTCAGGTCAATAATTATTAAAAATGTTGGGATATAAATTACTCTTTTTCAGAAAGGGCCTCACAATTGCCTTTTTAAAGGCAGCAGGGAAAACATCTGTTTGGAAGAGTGTACAATGCTTAATATCAACATCCTCCATACTATTTTTTTTTTTAAAAGGGCTGTGGGAATTGGATCTAAAGGCAGATTCTTGGGTGAACTTGGTGAACAGCTCAGAGGTGTTATTATTAGATTATATCTGATAAAAATCAATCTTACCTCTGAAGTGGCCTGAAAAGTCCTCACACACAGAGATTGTTGGGGCTCTGGAGGACTCTCTAAGGTCCAGGTTAGTGAATTGAACTGGGAAAAAAGGAAAAAAGGATTTGGGGGTTTATTTTTATGATTTATAATTAATTTTGTAAAATGTGTTGTTCTGTTTGATGGTGTTATCCTACATTTTGAGTCATTCATGGAGTATTTCATAATGAACTGTCAGCTTTGTACTCATCTATTTCCTTTCTGCACTCCTGTATTTTCTTTTCAGATGTTTTATCCTATCATTTCTCCACGGAGGTATAGGTTTATGAGTAACAATTAGTACATGGAGCTATTGAATCAAGGCTTGACTTCAGTTTACTGTTAATTCTATCAGCATTAGAATCGCATGGTGATGGTACAGTTAGAGCAGTTAATTTGTGCACCTGTGTCTGTAAAATTAGTAGCCACTTCTGATGTAAAACAGCATTTCCTCACACACATACATCAGATGAAAGCATGACCTCATCGAAGCCTTGATAAAAGTGTGGTGTTGTGCAATTTAAATAAAAATAAAGATTGCATTGCACAGAAGGACTTCAACCCTACAGTACCATCTAAATCACAGAAACCATTGGAGGTCTTTACATCAGCAGTCCTGGTCTGAATATCAACAAAAGTTGTCAGCAGCTCTGTCATTAACCACTGGAGAAGAAGTTGAGTACCCGCGATCCCATCCAACTACCACATTGTAACCTGCTTCAGTTCAGCATGGATGTTGCTGCCAACAGGTCAGCATTAACAGGACAAACATCTGCAACATCTTTCCTCAATACGATTGTCATCTTTGGCACGTTTAGTACGTGAAGACACAACAAACAGGTGGTTTAGGAGGAATGTGATATTAACAAACATAATTTCTTTCACAGAAGCATTTAGTGAGAAATTCCAACAAAAACTGTATGTCCATATGCTAAATATTTAATGATCTTAGAATGGGGAATAAAATCACCAACAAAGATACTGAGCCAATGACTCATTGAAGTCCATTTTTAACCTTTTTTTTCTTACCAAACAGCACATATAGTGATTAGAAACACACTAAATGATGATATTATTTTATTTTTGACACAACAAAAAGATTTCTTCCATGATGTCATACACTCTTCAATGGTTTTGAGTAACTTACCACTGAATAACTTACCACTATACATGTCACAATAGCACTGTAGGAGATTTTGGAGGGTATTGAATTGAACCTTGATTTAAGTAATGTCTTTACTAAGGGCAATTGGTATTCAGTATCTGGTTAGCTACTTGAATTTAAATTATCCAAGAAAACACCAAATACAATTTATGTATGAAAAGTCTTTAAATTAAAAAGTGGCAATTGAATTGGCCATTGCATTGCACTGATCCTTTCGGGGCATTATATCTAAGGAGGAGTTCATATTTCTGAGTGATTTTTCTGGTCTTCAAACCTAAAAACACCAGTTAGTCGGTACCTTGATGAACCTCGCAGAGTACAGGATAGTCCAGTTTATCATTATTATGTGACAATATCTGTTTTTATGGATATCAGGCTTCTAATTTTGCCAGCTTCCAAAACTGCTGTTTATTTAACCCTTGCACAGGCCAATACAATTGGATGTGTTCATGCAGCAAAGACTCAACAGAAGACACAAACCCTGGAGGGGAGCATTGTGAGATCACACAGAGCAAATGCAGCTGAGACCAGCAGACACATACAGCTGCCAATTAGCTCAAGTAGCAGTTAAAGCTATCAGTCATGTAAAGACGTATCATACAAGCAACAGAAATAGTTACTTAGTTAATACTTTTTACTATTTCTTGTAATTTTTACTGCCCAGTAATTGTGTAATATTCACATAAACTGCAACATCACATTGACACACATTTGACAGGCCTGTTTCCATGTTTAATATTCAAATTAGAAAAAGAAGCAAATTTCTCATTTTCTCACAGAACAGTGTGTAACATTGCAGCATGTTTGTGCAACATCTGAAAACCAGACAAATAATATGAACATGAATGAAATTATGTCAACTCTAAAATGAAACATGGAGGAGAGGTGATTGATGATCATGCTCTTTGACAACAATAATCAGAGGGGAAAACAGTTATAGATTTCATCTATTAGACAGGCCAACCAACCAAAGAGTTGATTAACATAGCCCCCATAAAAGAACACGGGTAACTATTATTATCAATAAAACAAAGAAAGTAACAGAAACCCCACAGGATAAAATCAGGACATAGAAAAGTGTGTATGTGGAACATGTGTTATTTATCAGACTGTTTGAAAAGTTTCTCAGAAGTGATGTTACTTTGGGTCTCCTTAATGAAAACTTGTGATTTTTCCAGGTGGTTTGACAAGGCTGCACTTGACTGGCCCCCTTCAGTACCAGAATATTTTAAGGTTGTGATTGCTAGAGAAAAGATTATCAGGAGGGGGAAAATCACTTTTTCCATCTTCCTCCCCTCAAATTATGGTGGGAAGTAGGAAAACATATTTAGCATTCTTTCACACCTCTCTTTCCCTTTGCAAGTTGACAGCACATCATAAATCCATCTCAGCCTGGAGGAAGAGCATCTCAAGGCTGTCGACAAAAAAAGTATTTTTCTTCCAAAAAAGAGTAAAAAAAAAACTTCCGGAGCTCCGGTGGGGAGGGGAAGAGTAACAGGATCAGAAAAGAGGGGAGGAGGAGTGAAGGAGGCAGCTCAAAGAGAATTATTCATCCAGTGTTTGGGCAACAACTTTGTCCAAATGAGGTTTGGCAAGCTACTACAGAAGGGTTCTGATAATTCCAGATACGCACCTAAACATTTTCATCCTCATAAATATTCATTTTCACACTTATTTAAGAAAACTTATTTTATGACAAGTTGGTGGGAAAGATGAGTAGGAAGAACAGAAGCTGCCACAGTTTCCCATGAAGTTGAATAAAGATGCTAACCAGCTGAAGTGTGGATGAGCTCTGGCCATTCCTGTTGTCTTTGTCAGGTTGTGCTTCTGTAATTTGACTGAATAATGAGGCATATTTCCATTGTAGCAGTCTGATGCCTCTGGAGAGGAATGAAAGGAAACCACACTGCCTGGCCAAAAGCCACTATAACATAAGTGACATGGCCAATTTATCAAAAATTCAGACCCCAGACGTCTGGGAAAACCATGTTTTTGTCCTTTTGGCTTTGCACATTTTAACATCATGCACTATGGCAGTCCAAGAACAGAAGTTCAGACATGACAAGGGAAGTTCTCACACAGATCCAGGAGCTTCTTGTCTCTGAAGGTGAAGGAGCCACAACTCAACTCTGACATGTGAGCCCAGAAATCCTCCAGAGCATGCTACTTTAGCTGTCTTTTAGAGATAAATTATTATTTTAGTCATTAAGCAGTTGTCTTGGTTAAGTTACAATTGCATCGCTTCAGAATGTCTCAGCCATTTCTTTACTGGGACAGTTGTGCGCAATGTGCACATTTTAATTGGTACTACAGGAGTGAACCATAAAAACTTTTTTTTTTGAGTCAGAGTGATGATAAACTAAAACTTTAATGTTTTAATATGTGAATATGAGCAAGATGCTGCGGTATGTGCTGTATTTAGAATCAATAATATTTTAATGGATCAATAGGTAGCAGCAGATACATTTCTATAAATGCTGTTGAAATTATAGAGAGAAACCTGCCACAGATGCATTACAGTGAGAATGCTCAGGGTTCTGTTTAACAGGAGTTGAGATCATAGTAGCACACTCTCACGCTCATGATGGGACCATCAAGTGCTCCATGAAGCTATACTTGTCCTCCAACTGAAAATGACACCAGGTTAAACATGATGAATGTGCACAATGGCCAGTAAGAGAATGTGGTTTCGACTTAAGGCTACTTGCACTCTAAAGAGAGGTCCTGCTTTCTAACAGCTAAAATCTTAAAGAAGACCTCTATTTTGCTGTAATTGGCTGTAATAGAGTCAATTTTCCCAACTGAACATGTTCTAAACTCGCCTCCACTTTCAGAATCAGAATGACTTTATATGTCTGATCTCTTCACCTATTGCTTAGAGTGGGACCAGGAATCTTTTAGAGGAATCATATATTTGTCATCTTATCCTTTAGGTCATTACCAATAGGTAATGGATATAGGCTAAGATAAGAACTTACACTGACGAGGAAATTGACAGAAATGTGCTGATCTCTCTTTTAGTGATTGTGTAGTCATGAGTGATGGAAACGGTCATTATTGGTTTGTGTAGTCTTATTTTAGTCCTACTCTTGAATAAGACAAATAACAGACTAAGGACAGACTAAGATCATCATGCCAAACTTGGAGTTTCTGATCTACACCACAGCTGCATTACATTTATCTACAAAATGTTCTACTGTGATTTGAAGATCACTGTTTGATGAATCCAATCAGGCCGTGATCATTTTACTGTGTGCTCCACTCTTTAACTCTTTTTAAAAAGTGCTGTTTAAGGTTTATATCTGAATGGACAGTTGATATATGACGGAAACCTTTAACCGAGAAATCTCACATAAACTGGACCCTACTCATCTACAAAAGCTACCATTACCTAACCTGCAGAATTTCACTTAATGACTTCATCAGCTTACTATATTTGTCGACAGAGTCAAAAGCATGTCTTATTAGCATTAGGCAGAACTGTGAAAATGTTGCCTCACAGGGCTTAATGCTAACTAATATGTCAAACCATGCATGGCATACAGTGACATATGCACACCTCCATATGCAGATGAGCACCAGAGATATTCCCACCCACACTTACTGCACAAACACACAAGTGTGCATTATGTGTGTACATATAGAATAAATGCAGGAATAGACATACATGCTTGCAGGATGAGCTATAGATGGAAGAACAGATGTAGATGTCATATAAATGACTATCTTCATCATGCTGCAGGCTGCATGGGTGATTTGTTTGAACTTGTTCTTTGGATCAATGGTTGTGAGTGTGTGTGTGTGTGTGTGTGTGTGTGTTTGTGTGTGTACTTGTTAGATACTGAGTACCAAAATCCACATTCTACCATGAAAGTGAGGACATTTTTGGGAAATGAGGACATTTTGACTGGGCCTCACAACTTCAAAGGTCTGTTTGAGGGTAAAGACCTGGGTTTTAAAGTTTGAGTTAGAATTGGGTTTAAGTTAGGGTTAGGGGTTTAGTTGGGGTGGTTAAGATAACGGCATGTATAGGGTAAGGCATTATTTCTATTAAAGTCCACACAAAGGTAGAAATACAAGGGTGTGTGTTTGTATGTGTTTGTGTTAGAGTGTACTGTATGTGTGTGTATGTGTGCATGTGTAGGTGTGTGTGTGTATGTGTGCATGTGCAGGTGTGTGTGTGTGTGTGTGCGTGCATGTGTTTGACTGCAGGGTTAAGTTTGACCTTCCACTTTTTCCTGATTTTAAATCTGAGACTAAATTCAGGATGTCTAATCTGCCTGTCATCTTGTTGGACTCCTTCCCACTCCATGACTTGCTGGCCGAACACAGGAGCACATTCAGAAGCATACCGAGTCCACTCTGTCACTCTAAACAGTCTTACCTGCACATACCTCAACACTGTCAAAGGCTGTCTGTTGGTCATATGTGCAATCATTTATTTCAGTCATTCATTTATTTATTTATACTGTGTATTTCATATATAATGCTGTATATCTTGACGTATATGATAACGTTTACAAAGTCTTGTCAAATATATTTGAAAGCGATCATAGATTTTTTGCCTTAAATAAACATTTTCTCTCAGTTAATCCATAGTTAATATTTAAATTTGGATTTGCTGTAAAATAAGCTCATATAACTTGTTCCCAGGACAAACACGTATATGCAAAGTGACAATGGTTGAATAAAACGTCATGTTAACGTGCAGTAGATATCTGAAACACCAGAACACCACACTGTCTAGACAGACTATAAATAAAGCCCACCTCTCTGCCCTCGACAGAAGTGTTTAAAAGAGTTTGCAATCATATAGAAAAGTACCACACAGAGCGGTAAACTCAAACAGAGCTACAGACTGAGGCCAGGAAGGCAGAGGGAGAGCTTGTCAGATATTGACTATATGTCACAGCCCACAAGGGTACAAGGTACACTGTACCCTTTGGCACCAGACTGTGATGCATGATATGCTGGCAATGTAAAGCCGCCCACACCCGTTTCTGATGACTCAAACAACTCTTGTGGCGAAATGTATTTTAAAGACTGAGGAGGAAATTTAGGCTGCTGGGAATAGAAGGGCAGACTTTGTGCCTGGACAAGCTGCAGCAAATGTCTAGTCTGTGAAAATGGATAGTTGTGATTGGAGTTCACAGTTGGAGTTCACACTAGTCACCCTACTTCATTCCTAGTATTCTGGTTCATATGGGATTTTCAGACAGTTAAAACTACACTTAGGTTGAAAATATTATAATTTAGAACAGTACATCTTGATCAGACAAGTCTGGATGTGTGGAATGATAAGATCTAAGAAGTGTGAGTACAGCTGAGAGCAGAGATGCAATTTTCTTAAAAAAAAAAAGGAGAGGAAATTTAAGAATGCTTCATCAAAATAAGACAAAACCAGCAGGAACTACAGCATGTTTTTTTTTAGCACATCTGTCAATGCAGAGACGCAACACTGAATGCCACACTCTATGTGCATCCTGTTCCTGTAGTTTGTCTGTTGAATAAAGTCTTGTGAAATATCTTAATGGTGAAATCCCCATCCTTAAATAATTGTAGTGAAACCATCCTCTTAACTCTCAGACTTAAATGTGGTGGTGTAGAAGCCTGAGAAATTCTGCATGAAGCTACAGACAGATACACAGGAATGTGTCTCAGCCACATTGGTGTGTAAAATAAGTATACAGCTCTCACACGTTGTGCTTGAGGTTTCTTGCAATATGGTGACACACTGCAAACACAAAGCCATTTTTAATGAAAAACAAGTCCAATAATTGTTGGCCACTGTGGTGAAGTGGCACCTTGAAGTCCTGAGAAATGTACTTCATGGGTTTATGGGGTAATGCTGAAGGCACCACTCCTCTCCGCAAGCATTTATTTGAAAAGCTAAAAAGCAAAGTCTCTCCTGAATAAACTCAAGAAGATAAGGTAGTAAAGAACTAGATAGAATTGAATGAATAGATAAATAAGAAAATACTGCTTTTCTTTCTACATCTTCAAAATTACATTTATTTTGTAAGGTGGTTATCAGACTGTGGGTTGCCTCAATCTTGAGCTCTCTCTTTGTGTTTTGGTATGTAACTTGTTAGACGGTTTCTAGGCTTGTCAAACAGCAACAGCACACATGGCAGCAGATCAGAAGGAGCTGCAGCAGTAAGGAACAACAATGGCAGACAGCGAAACACAATTTCACCTCAAACATAGAAAATGAAGCTGTATAATGAAAGCATTGATATAATCTCTACAACAAGCAGAACAGCCACAGAAGAAGACAAACAGAGGCAGGGGGTCAGATCAGTACAGCCATTATCTCGTCTCGTCTCGTTTTCTCCCGCTTTATCTGGGTCCGGGTCGCGGGGGCAACAGCTTCAGGAGGGAGGCCCAGACGGCTCTCTCCCCGGCCCCTTTCATTAGTTCCTCCGGGGGGCCCCCAACTGCTCCCAAGCCAGGCGAGAGATATAATCCCTCCACCTAGTCCTGGGCCGGCCACGGGGCCTCCTACCGGTGGGACATGTCTGGAACACCTCTAAAGGGAGGCGTCCGGAAGGCATCCTGACTCCTCTCGATGTGGAGAAGCAGCGGCTCCACTCCAAGCTCCTCCCGGAGCTTCTCACCCTATCCCTAAGGCTGAGCCCGGCAAACCTGCAGGAAACTCATTTTGGCCGCTTGTATCCGCGATCTCTTTCTTTCAGTCATCACCCAACGCTGATGGCCACAGGTGAGGATTGGGACATAGATTGACCAGTAAATGGAGAGCTTCGCCTTCTGGCTCAGTTCCTGCTTTACCATGACAGATCGGTTAAGCGTCTGCATCACTGCTGACACTGCTCCGATCCGCCGGTCGATCTCCTGTTCCTACCCTCACTCGTGAACAAGATCCGGAGATACTTGAACTTGGCGGAGTCCAACCTCACTGGTAACGAGTCCGACTTACAACCAGCTATCCGGACCAAGCTCCTGCTCCTACGGTACAGGGATTGGACGGCCCTTATCAAGGGACCATCCACCCCATACTCTCGGAGCACCCCCCACAAGATGCTCCTGGGGACCCGGTCATCGGCCTTTTCCAAGTCCACAAAGCACACGTGGAACACACCCTCTGGTCCCCGCTCTTAAAAATAGGTACCACCACCCCGGTCTGCCAGTCCTGTTCAGCCTTGTGGATACGTGTTGGTAGGATTGAGGAGCTCCTGGAAGTTTTCTTTCCACTGCCGGATAATTGCCCCAGGAGATGTCTAGCAATGTGTGAGCGAGTTGTCACCTTCTGCCCCTAAGGACAGTTTGCCAGAATCTTTTCAGTGCCAATCAAAACTCTTCCTCCATAGCCTAACCGAACTCCTCCCATGCCCGAGCTTTTGCCTCCGGGACTGCCTCGGCCACAGCCCGGAGATCCACAGACCAGCCATGACCTGTAGGCCTCTTTCTTCAGCCTGACGGCTCCCCTCACCTCTGGTGTCCACCATCAAGTATGGGGATCACTGCCACGACCAGCACCAACAGTCTTGCAGCTGCAACTCGCGACAGCCGCTTCGACAATGGTGGAGTGGAACATGGCCCATTCAGACTCATCATCCCCCACCGCCCCCGGGATGCGATCAAAGCTCTGTTGGAGGTGGGGATTGAAGACCAGTTTGGTCAGTTTGGTCGGGTTCCTCCACCAATTGTTCCCAACAGACCCTCACTGAGTGTTTGGGCCTACCAGGTCCGCATGGTGACTTTTCCCCCACCTGATCCAACTCACTACCAGGTAGTAATCAGTTGACAGCTCTGCTCCTCTCTTCACCCGAGTGTCCAAAACATATGGCTGTAGTTCAGCTGATATGACTATGAAGTCGATCATTGACCTGCGGCCCAGGCTATCATGGTGCCAAGAGCACCGATAAACAACCTTATGTTCGAACATGGTGTTAGTTATGGCCAGACTACGACTAGCACAGAAGTCTAATAACTGCAGACCACTCTGGTTCAGATCGAGCAGACCATTCCTCCCAATCACGCCTTTCCAGGTCATGCTGTCAATACTCACATGAGTGTTGAAGTCTCCCAGCAGAACAATGGAGTCCCCAGTTGGGACACTGTCTAGTGTCCGTCCTAGATCCTCCAAAAAGGGCGGGTACTCTGAACTATTGTTTGTGCTTATGCGCCAAACAATAGTCAGAACCCGTCCCCAACCCGAAGGGGCAGGGAAGCAACCCTTTCACTCGACCGTGAGAACCCCAACATCAAACTGGAGAATCTAGGGGCAAGCAAAAGGCCCACCCCCACTCTCCGCATCTCAACCTGGGTAACTCCAGCGTAGAACAGTGTCCAACCCCCCTCAAGGACTTGGATTCCCGAGCCGACGCTATGTGTGGAAGTGAGGCCGACTATATCTAATCAATAGCGCTCAACCTCCCCCACAAGCTCCAGCTCTTTCCCTGCCAGAGAGGTCAATCAATCAATCAATCAATCAATCTTTATTTATATAGCATCTTATACAATCAAAATTGTTTCTAGGCGCTTTACAGAATCCCAGGGCCTAACCCCAGACAAGCAACAGTGGCAAGGAAAAACTCCCCTTTAACAGGAAGAAACCTTGAGCAGGACCAGGCTCATGTAGGGGGACCTTCCTGCTGATGAAAGAGAGGAGAAGAAGAAGGAGATGAGAGGAGAGGAGAGGAGAGGCACAGCACAGAACACAGAAACACACACAAAAATACAAAAATACACTATACAACAGGTCAGCGGGCCAGATGTCATCATGTAGCTCCGAAGGCAGCAATACCTGTAAATAAATAAATAGAGGGGGGGGGACAGAAAAACTACACAGGAATCTGCATAACTAGTCTGCTTGATGAGTAGGGGGAAAGGAGAGGAGAGGAAACCATGACCCAGTGTGGTGACAGAGGCCTGTCAGGTGATCATGTTTCCGGACCCTTTCCGGAGCCTTGGCCTATAGCAGCATAACGAGTATCTTAACCTAATGATTAGATGACCCCCTGCGCATGATAATTTGTCTGTCTATGATAGTAACTGGAACTACAGAATTAGTTACAATACGCTTTTTCAAAGAGGTAAGTTTTAAGTCTGTTCTTAAAAGTAGCGATGGAGTCAGCCTCCCGTACCTGGACAGGGAGCTGGTTCCATAGCAGGGGGGGCTGGTAGCTAAATGCTCGGCCCCCCAATCTACTCCCAAAGACTCTGGGAACCACAAGTAGACCAGCGTTCTGAGAGCGGAGCAGTCTATTGGGCTGATAAGGTATCACTAGCTCCTCCAGGTAGGATGGAGCTAGGCCTCTGAAGACCTTGTAGGTCAAGAGGAGGGTTTTAAAAATGATTCTGAATTTAACGGGCAGCCAATGAAGATACGCCAGTACAGGGGTTATGTGATCTCTTTTGTCAATACCTGTCAGAACTCTGGCTGCAGCATTTTGGATCAACTGAAGGCTTCTTAAAGAGTTGTTTGGGCACCCTGATAATAAAGAATTACAATAGTCCAGCCTGGAAGTAACAAAAGCATGAACTAACTTTTCAGCATCATGCTGCAACAGTATCTTCCTGAACTTTCTGATGTTCCTCAGATGAAAAAAGGCACTTCTACAGACTAATTTGATGTGTGAGTTAAAGGAGAGGTTTTGATCAAAAGTTACTCCTAGATTCCTCACAGAGAGACTAGATTCTAAGGAGATACCATCTAGAGTGATAATGTGATCTAACCTATCCCTAAGAGGTTCAGGACCAAATACCATGACCTCAGTTTTTCCTGGGTTGAGGAGGAGGAAATTTGAAGACATCCAGGACTGTATGTCCTTAAGACAGGTCTGGAGCTTCACTAACTTCTCTGTCTCCTCTGGTTTCATGGATAAATAAAGCTGGGTGTCATCAGCATAACAATGAAAATTTATCCCATGCTGCCGAATAATGTTCCCTAAGGGAAGCATGTACAAGGTGAAGAGGATTGGTCCAAGTACAGAACCTTGAGGGATTCCGTGGCTAACCCTACTGTATGAAGAGGGAACACCATGGACATAAGCAAACTGGTATCGATCTAATAAATATGATCTTAACCAGTCTAGTGCTGTCCCTTTAATCCCAATCATATATTCCAGTCTCTGTAACAGGATGCTGTGATCAACCGTATCAAAAGCAGCACTGAGGTCTAGCAGAACCAGCATAGAGACCAGTCCATGATCTGAAGCTATAAGAAGATCATTGGTAACTTTAAGAAGTGCTGTTTCTGGGCTGTGGTGAGCTCTAAAGTCTGACTGAAACATCTCAAACAGACTATTCCTCTGCAGGTGCTCCAGTAACTGAGTCACCACCACCTTCTCAAGAATTTTAGAAATGAATGGAAGGTTGGATATCGGCCTATAATTTCCAAATACATCAGGATCCAGTGATGGTTTTTTAAGCAATGGCTTAATCACTGCCACCTTGTAGGACCGGGGTACATAACCTGTTCCTAAGGAACCATTCATCTGGTCCAGGATAGGACTGCCTATCAATGGTAGAACATCCTTCAATGGGTGTGTTGGGATGGGATCTAAAAGACACGTGTTGGTCTTGGATTTATGAATCAGCGAAGACACCTCAGAAAAATATATAGGGCTGAAGGTGTTTAAGGGCTCGTTGGAGAACCTGTATGTTCCCACGGTCAGCACATCTGGTGATAGTCCAGATGTTGGGATGGCCTGCTTAGCTTTCTCTCTGATAGCTAGAACTTTATGAGTGAAGAAGCTCATGAAGTCTTCACCACTAAGGGAGGAAGGGATACATGGGTCTAAAGCAGTGTGACTCTGAGTTAATTTGGCCACAGTGCTGAAAAGAAACCTGGGGTTGCTCTTATTTTCCTCGTTTAAAGAAGAAAAATAAGCTGTTCTAGCCTTGCGAAGGGCCTGTTTGTAAACTAATAGACAGTCTTTCCAGGCTACATGATAGCTGTCTATTTTACAGGAATCCCACTTCCTTTCCAGTCTTCACACTTTCTGCTTGAGGGTCCTGATATGTGAATTATACCAGGGGGTACACCTCCTCTGATTTGCTGTTTTCTTTTTCAGGGGGGCAACAGAATCAAGCATGATTCTCAGTGAGGCTGCTGCACCTTCAGCAATAGAGTCAACCTCAGCAGGGCTAAGATTATAATGATTGATCCCTGGGGAAACACACGGTGGTCCTGGGATTAGGCCAGGGATTGCTTCCTTAAACTTAGCTACAGCATTATCTGAAAGACATCTGCTATAGTAAGACTGTGCTCTGAGCATAGAATAATCCTTAATCATAAATGTAAAAGTGATCAAAGAATGGTCTGACAGGAGTGGGTTCTGAGGAAACACTGACACATGTTCTACCTCAATACCATAAGTCAGAACTAGATCTAGGGTGTGGTTGAAGGTATGAGTTGGTTGGTTTATCTGCTGGAAGAAACCAACTGACTCAAGTAATGAAATGAAGCCATTTCTAAAGCTGTCATTTACAATGTCAACATGGATGTTAAAGTCTCGAATGATAATGACTTTGTCTGCTCTAAGGACCAAGTCAGATAAGAAATCAGAGAACTCAGATAGGAACTCTGAATGTGGCCCAGCAGGAGGCCGATATACAACAACAAACAGAAGTGGCTTTTCTGTCTTCCAGTTCAGATGGGTGATGACAAGAGTCAGGCTTTCAAATGAGCTGGAACTATGTTTGGTCTAGGATTAATTGATAACTTGGAGTGATAGATTGCTGGCACTCCCTCTCAACGACCAGTAAGACGAGGAATATGATAAGTAAGATGGGTAGGAGGAGTAGATTCGTTGAAGTTAACATACTCCTCCTCCTGAAGCCAGGTCTCAGTGAGGCAAAATAAATCAATGTGATGATCCACTATCAGGTCGTGTACTAACAGGGATTTACACAAAAGAGATCTAATATTTAACAGTCCACATTTAATTGTGATGTTAGTATCTCCAACTCGTGCTTTGGTGTTAATTTTAATAAGATTATGGTGATTGACCGCTCCCCTGCTCTGTGCTTGGTGAACTTTTAACCGTGGAACAGAGACTACTGGACAGGGACGTTCCATGTTTCAAAAGCCAACTTCGATAACCGAGGATCGGACCACCAAGGCCCCCGCCTTGGTCCGCCGCCCAATCCACACTGCACCGGACCCTTCATGCTCCTCCTGTGGGTGGTGGGTCCACTGGGGGAGGGAGTGCCTTCCCCTAGGACCAATCTGCCTTGGGAGACCCTACCAGGGGCAAACTGCTCCAGACAGCATAGCTCCTAGGCTCATTAGGGTACGCAAACTCCTCCACCACGATGGTCCACCGAGGAGACAGCCATTATAACAATAGTAACTGAAATGTCAGATATCATGTAGGAGTGCCGCTATTTTCATTGTTCTCATGGGATATTATTTGTCATCAATGGTGCTTAATGATCAGCATCATTTAAATCTTGAGAATAATTTATTTCAAAACGTTTTTCACATTTCTTACATTTCCTTTTAAATATATTTATGTTTTAATAATGTTTTAATTAATTGATGGTTGTTTGATGGGTTTACTTTCATTCATTCAACTTTTTCTTTTTTTTTTTTTTTTTTTTTTTCTGTTTCTGCTTTGTTTGACAGAAATACATTATTAAATACACACTATTTTAGCCATATTGCCTGGTTCCATTCTGCATCACACAGCACTAAAGCTGATTAAATTATTCTTCCCCCAATGTTCATCTATCCTTTAGTTTGTCCTGTCTTCTGTTTTGCAGCCTCTCTTGCTTTAGCAGCAATATATGGATCAGTCAGCTTTGATGAATTAAAATTAATGTGTGTTTGTGTGTGTGATGTATTAAAGCAGTGTGTGTGTGTGTGTGTGTGTGTGTGTGTGTGTGTGTGTGTGTGTGTGTGCATGTGTGTGTTGGGGGTATGTTTGATATATTAAAACAGTGCGTGTTCTGCATCCATCTCAGGCAGCCACCCTGCACCTCCCATAAATCACCATCAGCTTCACCATCACTACCAGGAAACCTGACAAGAGCTGCAGCATGAACAAGAGTATGTGTATGTGTGGGGGGTATGGGGTATGGGGTATGGGGGGTCTTGGGGGGTCTTGAAATTGTGTAACAGTCACATGTTTCCACTGTTCCTTATCATACTCTCCACAGTTGGAGGCCCTCTGATTACATTAATACTGATAGATATTAGCAGACAAGAGAGAAATGTGATAAAACATTCCTCATTCACCATCAGGGCTTTATCCTTAAACATCCCCATCTGCAGTGTCTGCATAAATCATATTATAGTTAATTTTTCATCCATTTATCCTGCATTTATCCTTAAATTTCTCCATATTTCTCTCCAAAATTGCTTCAGTGAAATTATAATATGTGACTGGCTGATTTTCCCATCAAAGAGAATGGACAGGATGTCGGAGTGCTGATGATTCCCATGTATCATCTTCTCTTTGTTTTTGGTCCATAGCAGGCATAATATCACTTCTTTGAACTGAGTCCATGCTGTCACTTCATATTTGCCCCATTTCTAAACTGATCTGTACAGAAGAAATAGAGAACAAAAACTGTAATCTGGGATTAAATACACCAACTGTGTATAAAACAAAGGCATTTGGTAATCTGAGAATGGATCTCTAATACACTAAAAGGATATTTAGTGCTGTTTGTATTGAGTGAATAACAAACATGCTCACATCTTCACACACAAGGTTCCTGGAAGTGACCGTAGGTTTAAATTATGGCTATAAGATTTTATCTGCCTCATTTGTTGAAAGAGTGGATATCTATGTAGAAATAGAATCTAATGATGTTTAATTATATTAATTAGTTTTAGTTGAGAGCCTCTAAGTACTCAGAGCATGCTCATATGAATAGTTTGAAATGTTGACTGATTACAGTGGACAAGGGAGGGAGTAAACTTGCCCGTGGTTACCTGTGCTGGGTCTGGGAAGGATTTGAACAAAAATATGTAGGTATCCCCTCAACCTGTCACCATTCACAGTTCAACAACAGTTCAATTCTCCATGCTACAAATTCATGGAACTTTCCCTATTTTAGCAGCTATTCTTCCACTATAGAAAGACTTTTTTTTCTTGCTTCTCTTAAATTTCTGTTACCTAATTTAATGCTATTGGGAGATTTTAAGTACCAGTAACAGCTTCCCCTCTTTGGACAATTTTGGACAGCAGCTTGTTAATTCTGCCACCAAAGCTCATGTTCTGGATCGTATCTGATGTATCAGTCGAATGTCACGAAACAGGTGAGAACCCACAAGAGACACCAGAGTCTGATTTGACACCGTTTTATTTGCAGGGTTGTACAGGGACAGAAGGCAGTCAGGTTTACCGGAAAACAGAAGCCAATGGCAGGTCAGGGACAGGATCGAGACTGGGTAGGCAGGCAGGCAGGAAAACACTGGAATGTCAGGCAAACACAGAGGACAATCTGGCAGGGGCGAAGGGACCGACCTCGGTGCTGGAGAAGTGGAGGGCGCCGCCGGACCCGGGCACGCTGACCGAGATGGTCGGCAAGAGTCGCCAGCACCTGCTCGTTCGCCTCCATGACACATCTCATCTCTGGCACGACTGTCGCCACAGCCTCCTCATGCCATTGCAGGATCCCCTCGATCCGTTCCAGATGGTCTAACAGGGATAGGTTGTGCGCTGGGTTCATGTTTGGCCAGATTGTTCTTTCACAATCCAGGCGAGAACCCACAAGCGACACCAGAGTCCGGTTTGACACTGTTTTATTTGCAGGGTTGTACCGGAAAACAGAAGCCAATGGCACGTCAGGGACAGGCAGGGTCGACACCGGGTAGACAGGCAGGCGGGAAAACGCTGGAATGTCATGCGAACACAGAGGACAATCTGGCGGGGGCAAAACATTCAGCCAAGGTACAAATAGGCCACCTGATTGGTCCGCCCTCGCACCTTTTAACTTTGCTACCTCAGACTTCACAGCACAAGTTAGTGTCATTTAAAATAAACATGTTGTTACGCAAAATTATAAAACCCAACATTACATTCACAAACATAAGAAACATTGATCTCCCCAACATGTCCTTTTCCCATGCCCATTGAACTTACAGCTATGGACTCAATAACCTCCTGGATACCCTTATGCGAATTAAATGCATCACCTGCCCCCGGTATACCCCAGAGCCCACTGTTTATGAGGACATGCAAGAGAATCACCCACTGAAGTGTACAGAAACCATTTCTGAGGTTCTTGTCAGAACTGCTGAAAGAAACAACAAATGTGCTCTGTTGACCACCCTAAAGGATCTGCTACAACCCTGAACCACATGACAACAACTGCAACACACTCCTAGGTCTTTTCAACACTCCCAGTCAACAGTGGTGTCCCCTAAGGCTATGTCCTTGGACCCCTCCTTATCTTCTCTTTCATCATCTACCTTTTCTCTCTAAGTGATATTTAAAGAAAACTTTTGCACTGCAATGATACCCACTTATATCTCTCCTCTGAGCCCACTGGCACACTTCCTCACTCTTTCCCTCTTGACTGTCTGCATTATTGTTTAACTTTGTTTTCCCACCACTTTCTCAGACCAAATTGTAGTAAAACAAACCTTCAACAATTCTTTCCAAAGCTATTCATTATGCATTGATAGTTCCCACCCCTCCCCTCAGTTTACCAAATACAACATCACCTGGACCCCCAAAAATCCATCCTCAAACTGAAGCTAGTACAGAATTCAGCCTTGTATCATCTCCAGTTCTCCACCCAGTTCTCAAACAGCTTCACTGGCTGCCAGTACAATTCTGTCTTATCTTTAAAATCCTGCTCCTCACCTTTAGATCCCTCAGCAGTCATGCTCCTTCTTACCTCACTGAACTTGTAGACACCTCCACACCCTCCTGTATTTTCAGGGCACCGTCTGCCTGCTTCCTCTCTACTCCTTCTGCCTGTCTGTTCACCATGGGATTTGTTAGTCATACTGCTCCTCGTCTATGGAAGCACTCCCACAGGAGTCTGGACTCTGACATCTTTACCCTCCCTTAAATCACACTGAAAAACACATTTGTTTGAACTGGGCCAACCTTCCTAAACTGGCACAGTCTGATTTAGTTGTATTTTATCTGTATGCATTATATTTTTGTTTCTATGATTTAATATATTCAATGTAAGGTGACCTTACAGACATTTTTATGTCATAATCTGATAATTTGATTATTTTCACATTACTGTTTATCCTCCACCCATCTGTTGACATGTGTGTGTTTTAGTAAAGGATGAGAAACAAGATCACCAAATCATTCCTGCCTCTTATCATTAAATACTATAGTTCCCTTTGGTTTAACTGACTGACCCCCTTTGAATGTGGGTGTGTGTGTGTGTGGGCATGTGTAGGTGTGTGTGTGAGAGAGAGAATCTGTGTGATATATGTCATATAAAATATGTAATAGATGTTTAAAATGTATGTTTTTTACATTGTAAACAAATATGTTGCACATATCAGTTAAAGCTGCAATTTAATATATAAAAAAGAAGAGTTTTTTTACATCACACAAACAAAAACCAGAAAATGAGATGAGAATTAAATTTTCACAGATAATGAATTCTATATAAACACTAAAAGTTTACAGCTTTACTCAGTCTTTTAGGTTTTAATATAGAATCTAATTTTGAAAACAGACAACATCAAATAGAAGTTTCCTGTTGTACATTTTATCATAAGCAGACATCAATGAGTCAAATAGTTTTGAGTCCCTGGTAATAACTACAAATATAAGTAGAAATATTCTTTAAGACCTTCACATCTGAGATTGTTCCAACAGCCCAGTAAGAAATGTTCTATAAACCCAGAGAGACACAAGCCATGTCCGCTCTGTCTGTTTTTGTGTACAGGAAGCCTAATCAACAACTGTCTTCCAAGACCTACAGAAAGATTGTCACTCAAACTTTGCAGAACTCATCATTATTAAGTTAATATATTTGTCTGCAGCCTTGTAATTGCTCATTACAACACAACATAATGTTGAGTCATGTTTTCAGGTTTGAGACAAAGAGCTAATTTAGTGATGTATCCATTAGGATCCAGTTTTTCCCAGTTATTCAGACAGATATCCAGTTATTCTGACAGAGGTGTCACACAAGAAATTAAGAGAATTTGATGAAAGACTTTTACTGCAGGTTCAAATTTGATAATCCACATTCTCCTTCTCTTCTGATGTCCTCAGCCTTCCTTTGCGGATGCTTTAAGCTCCTCTTGTCTTCAATAGCTTCTTTTTAATCAGTTCTACTTGCATTCTGTGTGGAAAGAATGTCTGACCGTCTGAGACAAAAGAATGAGGAGCCTCAAATAAATCACAGATTTAGATGGATGGATGGATGGATGGATGGATGGAACTCAGAACTACAACTTGTCAGGTTATATTTCTTGTTTCTCCATTTCTTCTTCTACAGACATGGGTTGGTAATTGGACATTATTGTGACTGACTGGTAAACAGCCAGCAGATACACACAAACACAGATATCAGAGACACCCAGCAGTGTCCTATGGAGTTTCCATGGTGACTCATTAATGACTCCCTGTCCTGGAACCTTTTATTTATTTATTTTCAAGCATGTGCCAGAGTATGTGTGTATGTGTGTGTGTGTGCGCGCTTGTGTGTGTATGTCTGAGAGATTGACACATCCAAGCTAACAAAGACAGAAGCTTTACTTAAAACCTCCTGTCTGCTGTCATTCTCGCCATTGTTACTTTCCGCAGTTGTTCATATCCTTTTTGTTGTTCTGGATGCATTGTCTGGTCAATTTGCTTGAGCAGGTTTGAGTTTGCTTGTGCTCATTTCGTTATAGGAATCCCTCACACTGGCTTGTGGTTCAGCAACAGAAGGAGAATTGTCTTGATAACAAACCACTTACAGTCCTGTGTGATAAAGTGACAGGCTGACAGGCAGCTCCAGCTTCTCACCGCCGTCATTGCTGTTTGTATGAATCAGTTTATCTTGCTCACCGGTGCCTTCATCTCAAACTAAACACTGTAATGAGATGGATGTGTCATTCTGCTTGAGATTTCCTGTGTTCTCTGAAATCACTCTGTCAGCTTCTCTAGTCATTGCAGATGCAGAGTTCCACTTTTATCTGAATGGAAAACCCTAGAATTCAAACAAAAACTCTTGTTGGGATGAAATGCTGATCTTAAAATTGTGTTTTCTGCAATGTCGTATCATTACAGCTATGAATTATTCCAAATAGATGTAAACGAGTCAAAACTAAGCCACAAAGCAAGAATATAAATTGCTTGTTTTGCTGCTTGCCATGACCCAGACTCTAACTGCATCCTCCAGAGATGAAGGTCCAGTCAGCAAGAAGGTTGACCTGTTTCTATTAGCCAGTTTGTTTTTTTCTAACTTGATGTTTGTGGCTGTTGTTCACTTGTAATTGTTGAGAGAAAAGATGTGGTGTTACAATGCAACAGAACAAATTGAAAGAATAATAGTCACCACTAAAACAAAGTTTGCCTGAAATTACAACTATGATAACAACATGAAACAATCAACTAAGACAAGCATTCCCCAATATCACACAGAAGTAAACAGCTATACATCATTATATGTACTAGTTCCACACAGGTTCTTCTACTGCTGGGTGTCTCTGATATCTGTGCAGAGAAGATGAGCCAGAGGAGGCAAAGAATACATCAGTGTGAGAGAAAACAAAGTGTGAATGCATGAGAACGTCTAAAAGTAGACAGAGATGCATTTAAACAAGACAGAGCTCATTGCTTATTTATAATCTCTGTTATTCACCGCCTCAGATCACACATTAGATCTCTCTGTTTCCTCCACTCTCTCGTTCAAACCCTGCTACTATCTTTGGCTGCCATCCCGTCCCACACAGCAGATAGAGATATGCTTTTGCTCCTTGCACTGGCTTTTATCTGAAATGCTTCAGAAGCCACAAATAAATCTGGTTGAACTTTCTGTGGTTCGAGGTCAGAAAACTGTCAGAGATCAGTCTTAGCGATGACGTCTGATTGTCTGAGCGTTTGGTTGCCAGTTTTTGGTGCATTTCTTATCAAAGTGGACATGGAGCTGATCCATGATTTATATACGTGTGCGTGTGTGTGTGTGTGTGTGTGTGTGTGTATGTGTGTTTGTGTGTGTGTGTGAATATAGTAGATTATAAAATTATATAGTGTAAAGCTGTAATCCTGTAGAGATATTTTCTTCTCTTCACTCCATCTCCATGGCTCATCATTCTCACCTCAGGAGCTGCTTGTTGCTATGAAACAGATATCAGAGTAGCAGTATGTTTAAGATATGCTTTCATTATTTATTTATTTCATTTTTCATTCTGTGACAACTTCAGAACTGTTTTCCTGGGAAGTATCAGAGAAAATCTATCCCTTCCATCCTTCTCTGCTTTATTTTGAAGTTCTGTGCTGATCTGTTTCCTCCCACTTTTATCTTTGTGTCTTTATATCTTTTATCTAATATAAAGTAAAAATTCAAATGAAGTTTGAAACATAATGAGCCTGTCCTTGCTGTGTTCTTTTGAATTTCTTTCAAAAAGAGTCCCCAGCCATGACTGAGTCATCATTTAAATGCGCCAAACCTCATCTATCATAACGGTTCCTGGCGGCAATGACGGTGTTGAGTGAATTGAATCACGCTGTGTGTCCCATCGGCTGTGCTATGTATCTGACACTGAACAAAACATTTTGTGAAGTTGTACAAGAGAGTAAGGACAAGTAAATGAGCAGAGGGTCCCTATCAGCACCTTGACCTGGTCCAGCCCACCATTAGCGTCAGAGTCAAGGGTAAGGCCACCTTGGGTGAAATGAGGGGTGAAGGAACACATTGACTCTGTCTGTTTAGGGACAATGCTAATGAAGAATAGATTATACCAATTAACTCTCACAGTGGGGTGACATTAATCAGTTAATGATAGTTTAGTGACACTCAAAGAGAAAAAAAGATAGCAGACATCAAGTTGCTGCCCCTTCCTTTGTCAGGGAAAGATTTGTATCAGAGAAGCCTTAATGTTTATGGATAATGATATTTATTAATCCACTCAATGTATTCAAGTTACCATAGTGAGTTACTTAGTTATGTTTCTCAGGTAATTATACAATTACCATTCGAACTGGTGATATGTAAACTTCTGTCTAAAAGTCTCATCATTTTTTAATAAACATAATAGATATCAAAGTAATCAATATGATCTATGATTTGTGCACTGGATGAAAGGGTTTCTCCACTGTCTCTTACCTGTCCTAGAGCTTTTGGGCAAGAAGCATGGTACACCCTGAATGAGTGGCTAGCTCATCACACTGATGAACAATTCAAATTAGACATGGGGATAACATGCAATCTCGATGCAGAAAAGACCTGCCCAAACATCTATCTCAACATTTATCCACAATGTTAAAATATGAGTGTGTTTCCAAAGGATGTACACCAACTGATAAGTGAAAGAGTCAAAACACTTTCACTAATTGACATCATTAAATGAAAAATGCAGGGTAAAATAAACACTTTCAAATAGTCATCCCTTTTAAAGTGGCTGAGCTAACTCAACAGAGCTACAGCTAGTTGATGCAATAGAGTCATTGGTGGTGAGGTGGAGATCACCTGAATGCAGCTGATCTGTGTCAGGTGATCTAAAAATCACTTGTATCTGGAGCTCCAGACAACAGAACAGAACAATCCCAGCACATCAGACAGATCACTGAAGAGTCAGGAGATGCTATGAGAAGAGTTGAACCAGATGTCCCACAGAATCCAGTTACAACCAAAATTAAAGGAAGGAGGATGTTTAAAGGTGCCCAGAGCTACTGTCCTCACAGACTGAGTCAAGAAGAATACTGGAGGAGGCCTCCAAGCCTCCTCTTCAGTGGCTGAGAGGGGAAAGACTGTGCAGACAACTCTTATTTTGGTTCTTCACCAGTAAAAGGTCTTTGGGAGATGAGCAAAGAGAAAGCCATTAGCCTTTGGAGATTCTTCTCAATTTAAAAATATCACCAAATCCTGGATGATCATCTGAGTTGTTGGAGAACCAGCTATGCAATGACAACAAACATGCAGCTCCCCAGAAATGGCTCAACAACAAGGTTAATGTCCTGGAGAGGCCCAGATCTTAGTCCACTCCAGAACTTGTGTCTGGATGTAAAAAGATGCTGATTTCAGAGCAGCCTTCATCCTACAAGAAGAATGGACAAAAAGGTTTTGTATTATTTATTTATTTATTTTAAGGAAGAAAGCAGTTTTCTTCATTTTCAAAATTCCCATTATAATGACCAAGATTATAATGACCAAGATTTTATATGGCATAGGCTTAGTGTCTGTGTATGAAAGCAACACTTAGTGGAGCTGATAGGAATGGGCTTCAGCCATGCAGCCACACATCTGTATAGTTTGTGCAGCTCTTCTTTGTACCATTAATGAGGTGTAAAATGTAGGCCAGGGCCTTTTTTTCCAGGAATCTATTGGGGAGAAGGAAAAACAAACGTTTTTCTAATGCCTTTATAACAAAAAAGAAATCATCCTTATCACCCAGTTACAGGCCACCCATACTATACCCCACTTAAGCGGGTACATGATCCAGTTAGTCTACCTACTACAATCCCGTGAAAAAATAATGATGAAAGGGAAAATACAGCACGTACACATTTAAGTCACTTTCATTTAAAACAGTAAATTAACTGGCAGCTTCCCCAAAATCTGCTGATAGTCAATATTACGATCTGGACCAAGTGGCCAAATGTTTACGTGCCTACAAAGTTGTGAGGTAATCCCTGTATGAGAAGTTTTCAAACTTTTCAGGAAATACAACATCCTATAATCAACCAGTAAGCTCCATTTTAATCGCAGTATTCTCTCAGTAGCATTTAAAACCAGTTGTTAAACAAAATAACACTAATTTAACAATAATTCCAACATTCCTATGTATTGGGAGCAATAGGTAGTGATTTCAGGAATGTGAAGAACATAAGGCTAAATTAGTGGATGAAGCTGTTCACCATGTCTTACTACAAATCATAAACCAAATATATGGAAATCAAATATATACAGGAAATCTGGGAATGGTTTCCCTGCATTCAAAGCAGTGTGTAATTGTGGCCACTCAAAATGACAAATTTTGTGGCACCTTTTTTCAAAATATTGCAGTGAAATTCTATGAGGGTGTTTGCAACACAACAATAACAAAACCATCCAGCCATCCATCCATGTTAACATCAATCTGCTTTTGGGGTGAGATGCAGGCCTGCACTCTGGACAGGTCACCAGTCAACCATTGTACACACACACACCAATCACTCATACACAATACACAAAGAGATTTTGAATTTGAAAAAAAATATATCTGTGTGCTCTCTATACTCTATAACACATTACATTTACCTTAATGTTTTCCTAAAATATTATATTTCATTATTCAGATAACTCCCAACTGTACATCTTACTTAAATCTGAAATCTCTATGTTGCTGCCTTTATATTGCCTTGAGGAAATGACTAAAATCCAAAAATTGCCTCCCTGACAATTAATTGGTTTTATGATAAACCCTATGCAAGACACCTTGGTGTTATTCTAGATTCCCATCTTAACCTGGACAAACAAATCTCATCTGTTGTAATTTTTACCAATTAAGAATTATTGCCAAGCTCAAGTCAGTTCTGTCTTGCAAAATCTGGAGAAAGTCACTCATGCCTGGATAAACTCGCACCTAGAATATTATAACTCCCTTTATGTTGGTCTCCCTCCGACTCTGGTGGCACTTTGTCCAAAATGCTCTGGTGGCAATTTGTCCAAAACAGTTAAGTTGTAAAAATGTGAACACATCACTTCTGTTCTAGCCTCTCTGCACTGGCTTCTAGTCCATTTTAAGATTAATTTTAAGGTGTTGTTGCTAGTGCTATTCACAATCTGCCCCCCCCACACACACACACACACCTTCACAGTTGCTGGTTCTTAGTTTGAACCAGTTGCCTTTAGCCTGGCCTTCCCTAAAGTTTGTTTTACCCTGTTACATCTGTAATTAATTTCTTGTCTTGATATCATTTAGTTTTTAATGGTTGATGTGTAATTTATTTTTAAGTTCATTTTTTTTTGGTGGGGTTATCTTTTAGGGCTATGTACAGCACTTTTGCTCAGTGTGAGATTTGTTTAATACATTTTAATTACTTTATTATGTGTGCAGACTGGTCTTCTCCCTTGGACATGGTTCAGCTAAAACAATTACATCCCCTGGCTTCTGTTTATTTCTATCCAAATGTTCCACAAATTAAATAATTAGTTTGAATATACATTGAGGTAGCCCTAACTCTACATGAGAATTAATGTGATTTATCTTTATTCATATTTACATATACATACATAAATATACATATACATTGTGTTTTTTTAAGTGTGTGTGTGTGTGTGTGTGTGTTTGAGTGTGTGAGTGTGTGCATGTATGTGATTAAATTGTGTCTCTAAATAAGATGACAGTTGCTGCTCCCACACCCAAGTATGTATAAGCATAATAACTAAAGATTTTCAGGGGGGGGGTCAGAGTTGGATTCAGCTCCTTAATTCACAGTAAACATCTATGTTAATGCTTTATTTCAATAAATCACTTGTGCTACTTTCTCAGTGATTATTCTTCATCTAAAGACAAAAGAGAGGCAGTAAAACAGGGATTTATTGGAAGAAAGGAAACAATAAAATCCATTTATGCACAGCTTGTATACAAATACTATAGTCCCCCCAGTCTAAATATATTTATTATTGCATTTAAGTGAAACCGGCACACATTTAGTAGATGTGTTACTGCACTTGCCCCCTGCTTTTCTTAATCCCCAGATAGATTCCCCACCTCTGCCTTTGGTTTGCCTCTGTGCATTAATGCAGACAGAAGATCCCCTCTGTTTTAGTTCAGGACAAAAAGCTGTGTTGCACACATAATGGAAAAATGTACAAATCACTTACCAGCTTCATGATTAGTAAGAATAAATCCAAAGCTTTTATATAAACAGCTGTTATAATTTACAGGCCAAGGTGGGTAAATGTGAAATAAAGCCACTTGTCACCAAAATGTACAAGTCAAAGCACATGTGAGGAGGGTAAGGGGAACATCCACTGTTCTAATCAGACTCTCTTGTGAGCGTTTATTATTCCCCATCAGAAAAATGTCCTCTTCAACTGCAGTAACTGGGGACAGACAGATGCTAATGAAATTACTCTGGACAAACCTCCTTCATTCTCTTTGTGCCTCATTAAAGCCGAACATCATTCACTGGGATTCATCCAGCAGCTTCCAGCTTCTCTCAACAAGAACCATTAAAAGCTTGAAAAATCCACCTTTGTTATTGTAATCAACAGCACCATGAAGGGAGTTCTGAATGTGCAGGTGGACACAGACGGTCTCCATTATAACCATGCTAATAAGCCTGATTAAAAAGCAACCTACTCCTTCAAATGCAACCTGTCGATTTAAAGATAAATCCCTTAGAATATGTTTGCAATTTTTGCATTTAGTCTTGGGAACAAATGTTGACATCAGGGTTACATGAAGGCAGTAGGAATTTCAGTGTCCCCGTTGAGTGATCAGATCTGCATCTGGGATTTATGTGTGAGTCACAGAAAAAAGCTTGAGAGGCTGATGGACCCCACCATCACTGATTCTGTTGAAAGGCAATCGTTGAAATAACAATCACCACACAAAAGGAAATAAACTTACTTCTGAAGATCATCTGATATTGTAGAACCACATACCTAAAATAATCCGTTTTTGTACATCCTGAGGCAACTCCTGAAGCTGTACAGATGCCTGCAGGTTTCCAAAACGTTGCTGACTGAAGGGATTGTTCTCACACAGCTTATGTCAGCACAGTGTCAGCATCAAAAACACATACTAGCTGAGTTATTGAGACTTTATTGATGCAGAGAATATTTGGCAAATAAATGAGGATTAAACTCAGATTGATTTGTTGTTTTGCTGCACAGATGTTTGGCTGAATTCTAAACTCCATATTTGAGAGAAAGCTGCATCGTTGCAGAAGCAAGAATGTCTCCATCATCCTCTCAAGGTGCCATCAAAGAAATCCCCAATTACTTCTAATAATGATGTAATCAAGCACAGCTGATGTCCCAGCAAACTTTAATTAAGTTATTAATTAGCAGAATAATGGGCTTTTTATTCACAGAACAGATGCAAAACGCTCCACTGGAAACAGAGTCAGTGTGTATGTGTGTCTGTGTGTGTGTGTGGAGAGAAAAAGAAATCTTGTGGGTATTTTGGATTAAATCTTTTTTTTTCCCTTTCTTTAGCGGGAGCTAATGGGAACTGATTAATTTACCACTTCCTATTTATTTCTGCCCCCACCAATTACATCAGAGTATCATGGCCTCTAAAGTGCACTGATATGGCCTGAGTTTGGGACAAACCAGGCTAGGCGTAATTGACTTCCTGTGAATAATCTGAAGCAGATTATGTGCCTGTAAAGATGTGCTGCAGGTCCATCTAATTATCTTTAAACTAAAGCCCTTCATTTACCTTCAAATGACTGTTCTTCCCCAAAGACAGTGGATAATGTCAACTGTAGCAGCCCTTTACTATCTTCTACTTCATTTTTTTTATAGTTTTAATTTAAGATAAATTTATACCCATACAACAATTTCAAGTTGTTTTATTTGAGTGATAATAATGTAACTGTCTGATGAGAAAATGCAGGGACTACTTTGTTGTTACTAGAACTTTGAGTATTGTAACATTTCTATTTTATTGACATCAGTTTAATATTTCCATGGTTTGGGCATCTGCTAAAAACCTGTGTGAGGTACACCACTTGCACTCTTATGTGGAGCACGTATGTGGTTTGTATGGTGTGAATACTATGTCAGAATATCATTGAGCCTCTCTTTATACCAGGGTTGTCCAGAACCAGTGTTTGAGGGTTGTGATCCATTTGGGTTTTCTGTCCCACCAGACAGAAAATGCATTAACCACAGAAATGATCCAGCCAAATCCCGGCTGGATTGTGGTCCTGAAGGACAGGGTCAGTTGACTTGTCAATAGGAAAACAATGGATCTCAAATCTAATTCTAACAGAAAGGAAGTAAATGTGCTTACATATTTAACTAAATCAAATGTTCATGTGGTGAATATGTGCAGAAAACCTGTACAGATTGAGGAGGACCATTGCACTAGCTTCCACTTTAAACAGATTTATTTTCTTTTTCTTTGGATGTCGCTATTAGATCTGTGTGTCATTGTTTCCCCATCAAGCCCTATTTGTAATGTCCTGAAGCAGAACGCTATCAGGAGCTGAACTATGTGGGTTTAATAGAGAATTACTTGGATTCCTGCTCTCAAATCTTTCTGTCAATCATCAGTTTGACTTTATGGTGTGATCATGAAGGTCATGGTGCTGCAGCAGTCGAGCCAGAAATTCTATTTGTGGGTGAAATGATGGTGTGAATACTGGTCTTCATCTTCTCTTCCTCCCCCTCATCATCCCCTATATTGTCTTAGCTATCAGCCAATCCAGTGATGCTGCTTTCTCTTCAGTAAGAGGAGGTGATCATGAATGCACAATGCCTTTTATCTCTTCTGCCTTTATTCTCCTTTCTCCCCTGTGTCTTTCCCTAGCACTCTCATTTTATCTCCTCTTTTCCTGTCTCTGGAGATTGTTCTGAATACTCGCTGTACGTTGAGCACTCAGAGCAACTTTGCCTAGCAACAGAATTATCAACTTTGCTCGAGACTCAGGCTGGCTGACCTCTACCTTTCAGAGACTCGGCAGGGAAAAATGTGTAGAGGACTGGGCCTGGGGTTAATTGTGCCCCTTAATTGATGAAGATGTAATTAAACCAGAGTGCCAATCAAAAAATATAGAGCATAGATTACGATAATCTATAAAAATGAACAGTGCTACATCACAGGTTATTTTAAGTGAAAGTATTTCACGACTGACTGGGACAGTTATGTCGCACCAGGTTATCATATCAACAAAGACAGAAGATGAAGAGGTTGCTTCTGTTGAAAGGTAGATGTGAAATAATTTGATATGTTGCCAGGTTTATTCATACGATTCATACGATATTCATACGATTCATACGATTTATTCATATGAATTCATACGAGTTGGTTGATGCCTTTTTAGAAAAGTAGGAAAACGAATTGACATTAGAGTTTTTCACTACCATTTTGAGCCAGTGTTCTGTTAAGTACTGCTAACTATCTGCTACCTATACTTTTGCTCCGTGGTTTTGAAATGATTATTAAACACATGAGATGACTTAATGTATACTTTAAGTTGCATATTGCTCTTGAATATAAAGACAGGACACTTAAATAATAAATTTCATATAATGTGTCACTGGGAGCACTATTTGATCAAAATATGATCCAACTAAAATATCTATTATAGATGGAAACCATAGAAAGGTCTCTTTCTCTTTATGGTGGCTTGTTGAGAAAATATATCTGGCCATATATTTAAAGTAAAATGACAATCTTAGCCATAAAGCTAGTTGCTTTGACTCATACTGTTGTGAGTGTGTTTCAGTAGGTTTGCCAACCATCCCTTTAAATACAGAATTTTCCCATATTTGGACACTAAAAGATGGATCCTAAAGGATGCACCTTCTTAAGTATTCATTCTAATGAATTGGAGCAAATCTGACTGTTGCTGCTAACTCTGATATCTATTATATATTGATGTGGAGCTCTTGACCAATAGAAAGCACAGTCAGTGTTACTTAGAAAACAGCTGTGACACTACTTTCGGACTCTTTTGACTTCCACGCACAATGGCTACAGAATCTTTCCGAGGTGTTGGGAGCTCACGTATATGCTTCTCAGCATTTTTGCTGCACCCATAGTCCACACATGTACTCCACACATGTACACTGTACTGACTGACCAAGCAAAAGTAAACAGCAAACCACAACCTTCAGTGGGATACCATAGTGGGTGCCAATCCTTGTGTGAAAACTTTGTGTGACATCACGCACTGCATACGAGTCATAGTTTGTCACTCTGTATTTTAGCAATGGCTTCAAAATAGTGATTTGGGGAAAATTAACTCCACAATGGTTACAAGAGTATAAAAATGGAATATATAACATAAAGCCTTAAAACAAAAATAAAATAAAAGAGAAATGCATCTGAGTTCTCCTTTAAAGGCACAGTAAACAGACCCAATAAGTGATGAAAAAGTACTTTTTGGTCAACCTCCTCAGGATAACCAAGGGTTTGTCAGAGTGAAGGTAGAGAGCTGTTGAGGAAATGGTTATATTGTATTTATAAAGTTTATGGCTCAGTCTCTAGGTCAAAGATATGCAGAGTGAGAGACCATGATGGAAGCTGTGAATCACAGCAGTCTCTATTCCCATACTATGTCACACCTCCCTTAGTTTCTATTTACCTTCAAGAACTGGCTATGGTGTCATGCATATGTAGCAGATGTGACTATCTGGCTCAGTCCCAAATGTCACTTTATTTAAACACCAACTAAACCAAAGAGTACTATAATGCACCAGTCCAACCTAAAATGGTTGGTCGAAATGCACCATAAATTACAATCACACCTCCCTTTACATGTTCCAGAGGTGACGTACACTGTTCTTATAACCTACTAGATGCTTAAAGGATAATGATGGACTGTTATGACAGTAATGTGTGAAGGAATTTTACACATCAGCATCACATTTCAGACCAGGCTGCTCATACCCACAACCACATACTCCCATACTCACTGTCATGACATGAAACAAATAAACAAAGCTGTGTGTGTGTGTGTGTCTGTGTGTGTGTGTGTGTGTGTGTGTGTGAGTGTGTGTGTGTGTGTTTGTGCATGAGAGAGAGATTGACACGTCCACCCTAACAAAGGCAGAAGCTTTACTTTACACACTGTGTGTGTGTGTGTGTAAATTATTTTGTACTGTGGTGGCATTAAATTCTTCATTAAACCATTTGGACTTCTTGACTGTTTATATTGACTGTAAGGAAGAACGAGTATTGTGAGAGCAACAGGCAAAGATCTGGAAGTGCCTTTAGTCCTGCTGAGATTACAGTCAAACAAGGAGATATAATGCAACATGTTGCATTTCTTTCCCTCTGTTAGCGAATTCTTCCTCTTCTGGGGTTGCCGGGGTAGCAATTTCAGCGGTAAAACCCAGAATTCCTTTTCCAAACTACCTCCTCAAGCTCATCTGGGAAATCATCAAGTTGCTGGGAGTTGGAAGTTATAATCCCAGCCTCAAACACCTCTGTAGGGAGACCACAGTCATAAGGACAGTTAAAAGTGATTTTAACGGTAGAATACCCTGAAGCAGTAAAATTATCAGGTTTGCTGACAATTTTACACAAAATCTTTCCCTGTGAGCCAGCTAAGCAGCAGGCAATGAGAAGTTAACTGTTCTGCTGCTGGTTTCAGACAGGTCTGAAGAAAATATGGGTAATTCCTGACCTGTGGTCTAGGGCAGTGTTTCTCGGCACAGTGGTTGAAAAACGAATGAAACAGTTGCTTAAAAAACACATGAAGCAGTTGCTTAGGTTACTGTCCTGTGAATCATACCCATCTAAGTCCCACTGTTATCAGGTGTTATCAGAGTCAGGTCAGGGACTTTCTAACACCTGTGAGGGTCATGACAAAAGTTATGCAGTCAGGGGTCACTGGTTGCTTCTATACAGCCTGGATCTTGTTTGTGGGGTTCGATTTAAACACAAGAAAACAAAAACTCAGCATGTAGGCAGTGAAGCAATGGCTCCTCATGCACCAACTACCACACTGCTCTGGTGTCTTGGTTATCGTTTTTAACTTTATCTAGAGCAGTCAGTAAGCTCACTGATCAGATTACCCTCAACATGAACCTTCACATCTCATGCTTCATGCATGGAAAAATGCATCTCTCTTTCTCTCTCTCTCTCTCTCTCACACACACACTCACACACACACACACACACATACACACACACAGCAGAAAAGAAAAAGAAAATTATTAGATTAAAAAAAGTACCAGAAAAAGATTCCACAGTATTCAATGTAAACCCCAAGGATGCAGTTGTAATGATACATCTTTAATTTGATCAGGTTAATCCACGGCCTAACAACTGTTTGGACTAAGAGGTTGGAATAAATCTCCTGTCATATTGAATGTTTAATATATTTTTAATGATGAAAACTTGCCTTAGTCTATGGAATTTGTATGAACTCTTTTAAATGTACATACAGTACGTGTATGCTGCTATAATTTATTCATAGCTCACTATAGAAAAAGCTCATTCTCCATGCCTGATTCATTATCCTGTCCATACAAGCAGGGAATGAAAGTCCTGGACTTCTTCATCACTTGTCCTCCTCCTCCTCCTCCTCTTCCCAATCATATGGATCTCTCCTGAGCAGCTGCTGGGAGTTCTGCCGCCGTAGGCTTTTATTGTGATTGGCTATGCGGCTTAATGTGAGCGATGCAGAGGAGGAGACTCTGGATAGCTTCATCCTCATCTGGTTCTGCTCTGCAGCAGTGATAGAATCCATAAAGAATGAATCATTGTTCATAAAAGCAGTGCCATGCACTTTGAGGTTCAGAATTATTTTTTATAAGTTTAAGAATAAATAGTAATAAGAAAATAAATGTTTAACACATATTTCTGAAATATTGAGCCTGGCATGAATGAAAATGAGTTTCAATGGTAGACATTCATTTCAACAAAGGAATGGTCAGATATCATGCTGGATATCTTCAGATGTCTGTCTTTACCCTGAACTAGTTCGAAAAATGTAATATTTAGAGGAGGGGCCAGACCTTTTTGAGATTTGAAAAATGAAAAACATAATATCTTAAATTAACTCTGACCTCCATCCATCTTGGTATTGAGAGAGAGAAAGAAAGAAAAAAAGAGAGAGAAAGGGAGAGAGAGAGAGAGATCACAATATGCAACCTAACAAATGAATCTATCAGAACAACACAACTTAAACTTTGTTTATGTGTAATCAGTGATCAGACACCATTGTGAGTGGTGGCTTCATCTTTTTTGGTCCCTGGCTGTGAGATAAGGAAACAACTGCTGTCATTGTGCATCTGTCTGGAAAAGAACTCCTGTTGGTGTGTGATTAAGATGTGACGCTACTTTAATATATCAACTTTCTGCTTCTACCAACACTCTCAACAATGGTTTTTAATCTTCAAATGGAATACAGGAGGATTCTAAGTGTCCCCATCATCCTGCATCAGGTGAGGAGCAACTGATTGAGGGTAAAAAGATAGTCGTGCTGACAGCAGTGCAGGTTTCTTGAATTAGAATCCAAACAGCCTGAATGCAGCTCGCTCCTGAGATCTCCCATTTGCCCTCCCTAGGTGGTCTGTTCCTCCCTCAATCTTGGGTCCTCTCTCTCTTTCTCTCGCATTTTCTAAGGCATTTTCTTTTCACCAGTAGTGTTATGGCTCACATGACGGAGGGTGGACCCAAACGCAGGCACAGGGTAACGAGGGGGAACAAAGGTTTATTTCCAAAAAACACAAAATACTCCTTGGCAGGAGGGAATAAGGGCTCTCGGGCCAACAGAAAAGGTCACCCACATGGGAAAAGTCAAACGAACAAATTTAAATCCCCACAAACCGGGAAGTTCGGGGAACGGACAAGCGGGGAGTTACTGGGACACAGGCTGGAAGGAGAGTCCAGGGCAAGTCGACAGCAGAACGAGAGACAGATGTGGGAGAAATCCAAAACGACCCGACAGCAGAAGCTGTCGGGGACGGGCCTTATGAAGGGCAGGTAATCCCGGGATCCAGCAGGTGCGCGACCACCTGCTGGTCCCAGGACAGGGTTGGCACCCCCTATGCGGAAGGAGGTGCGACAGGCCCTGACATTACCCTCCCCTCAGTTGGCGCCTAAACAGGCTTGACGGGGTGGCTGTGGGGGAAAGCCCGGAGGTCGTCTCCATCCAGGACGTGGCGCTGTGGAGCCCAGGACCTTTCCTTGGGACCGCATCCTCCCCCGTCCATTGAGCGCTGCCATCCTCGGCCCCTCCGGCGGACGTCCAAAATCTCAGCGGTGGAGGCAGGTCCGAATCCACCACTAGCTCGGACCGGGAGACGTGGAAGGCGGAGCGGGCCCCCAAGGATGCCTCAAACCCCGGTCATACATGCCGCGGAGTCGATACTTCCGACGGACTCGAAGGGTTCCCCTCCTCCTCCCCTCGAAGAGATGAGTGGGCACCTTGGGGTACAGCGCCAGGTTGCCTGGGGCTAGGGAGAGAGGGTTAAATGAAGGGGAGACGCATGTACCTGCTACCAGGTTCTCCGGCCTCGGCGCAGGTGCGCCCGGATTGACGGAGCTGCAGCCTCCTCCTCCTGCGGACTCTGGGGAACCTGGGGCACCAACAGAATTCGGGGGGGCTGCGGACCCAGGGGGAACTACGGGCCCTGGGGTACTTGGGGCACCTGCAGAATCTGGGGGGACTAGGGAATCTGGGGGAACTACAGAACCTGGGGGAACCACGGAACCTGGAGAACGTGGGGCACCTGCGGAATCTAGGGGAACTACGGAACCAGGGGGAACTCCGGAACCTGGAGAACATGGGGCACCTGCAGAACCTGGGGGAGATTGCGGGACCTGGGGAGACTGGGTAGACAGAGCCTGGGGCAACTGCTGACCCTGGGGAGACTGGGGCGACTGCTGACCCTGGGGAGACTGCTGACCCTGGAGAACCTGGGGAGACTGGGGAACCTGGGGAGACTGGGGGGACTGGACCTGGGGAGACTGCTGACCCTGGAGAACCTGGGGAGACTGGGGAACCTGGGGAGACTGGGGGGACTGGGCTTCCTGTTTCCTCTTCTTGGCCCGGGGTTTGCAGCTGACGTGAACGGCGATGGGGGTCAGCTGAGCTGGGCTCGGCAACAAGTGCAGCCTCTGCTCCTCCACCAGCAGCCTCTTCCTGAGGGAGTTGATCTCCGCATCGAGGACCAGATTCACGTCCAGCAGGCTCTCATAGTCCTCCCACTGGTGGAGTATCTGGCTCCTCATGGTGGACAGCTCCTCTTCCTTCTGGTGGAGGGTCTGCTGCCACACCTCTCCCTCCCGGTCCATGGTCCTCTGCAGGTCCTGGCAGTGGGCCTCCAGCACCACTTTCTCGTGCTGCAGCTGAGCATTGAGGGTCTCTACCCTCAGCTTGATGCCCCCCACATTCTCCAGCTGATTACGGAGGTCTACCATGGCGTTGCTGAGGTGCCTGTTCTCGGCTAGGAGCTCTCCATATTCGGCGTCTTTGGCGACGAGTGCCGACTCCATGTTCTGCCTCTGGGCCAGGGCATTGGCCACATCACCCTCCATCTTGTGGTAGCTGAATCGGAGTCTCTCCCTCTCATCACAGAGGTTCCTGCAGTCAGTCTGCAGCCGGGCCTCCTTTGCTGCCAGCCCCTCCAGCGACCTGTGGACAGCCGCCATTTCCTCCTCATATCGCCGTTGCATGTCACCCAGCTCCCGGTTCTTGGACTTGTCCTTGTCCTCCAGCTGCTGCTGCAGGGACGAGTGCTCGCTCTCCAGCTTCTGGACCCGCTGGATATAGTTGGCCAGGTGGTCGTTGAGGTGCTGGAGATCGTCCTGCTTCTGTTGTGTGTCTGTGGTAGGTGCCGGGGCAGGTTCAGCCTTAATGGCTGGGCAGGCAGATGGAATAGTTGGTGCAGGCTATACATTTTACCGCATCCAACCTATTTCTAACCAGACGTATGCTGCAAACCCAGCCCCACACAGGTTTGTTACCCCCGGCGACGAATCCTGTGGTTGTTGGGGAGGTTGTGCTGGGGGTTGTGCTGCCGCTGAACAGGAGTAGGAAGGGTCCCGTTGGTCCAGGGCTTGGGGATGGCCCCTCCCGCTGCGAGAGCGTGGCCATGTTCCAGTGGAGCGCGGCGAGCAGTTCATCGTGCCACCTGGGGCACGCCTGGTGGTCATGCCTGATGGCCTCCTGCTCCGCCAGAATCTGCGGTGTGCCTGCTGAGTCCATTTTGAGTGTCGGGTCGTTCTGTTATGGCTCACGGGACGAAGGGTGGACCCAAACGCAGGCACAGGGTAACGAGGGGGAACAAAGGTTTATTTCCAAAACACAAAATACTCCTCAGCAGGAGGGAATAAGGGCTCTCGGTCCAACACAAAAGGTCACCCGCTTGGGAAAAGTCAAACGAACTGGTCCCAGGACAGGGTTGGTGCCCCCTTTGGGGAAGGAGGTGCGCCAGGCCCTGACAAGTAGAAGTTAATATTAGATCTGTACAGAAGCCATCATTTTGTGATTACATGTGGCCCAGAAGAGCATCAGGTTCTCCTCAGGTTGATGTAGATTGCATTACATTGAACACAGCAGCGAGCCTGTCTTCATTCTGCAGCACTTGACATTATACCCATTCCCAGTCGGCCTTCTGCAGACTTGCTGTACAAATTGAAAAATCAACTGCCGCTTAGCATGTTTACTCACACATGAGGCAAAAATGCCATAGTTTTAAGTATTTGGTTCTGGGAAACACTAAATCACTAAAAAAGCCCTCATTACCTTTAATGAAGGATTGTAAAAAATGTATAATGCACTTTCACTTACAAATTTGACCATCATAGTAGAAAAGTAGTAAGAAATGATATATAATAAGAGGAAAGAAAAAGACTAAGGAGAGAAACAGTCCATGTCGTGGTTATTGGGTTGGGATTAACTAACTGGAGAACAATGGAGGGGGTATAAAAGAAGGAATATTCATTGAATGCTTTGAGTGTAATAAAGAGAGAAATAGCATTGTTAAAAGAGTCAAGAGCAAGTAGGAGATGAGAAAGGAATATATATTGTAGATTACAGATTGTTTCATGCAGTTTGTCAGTGCTTCATTTGCACGACTTAACTTCATCTTATGTTGCTGCCTTTACTGGCAGGGAACTACAGCAGATCCATGACAGTGCTGAGATTTTTCTCAGAAGAAGGAGGAGGAAGTGGAGAAATAAATGCAACATAGTGGCATTAAAGAACAGACCTGGATGAGAACAAAAATGGGTGAGGAGTCTGACAAAATCTATACTGATTCTTTATTTTCAGGAAGTCTAGCCTGTATGTATAGTCTGATCTACTCAGTGATGTCTGTGTAGATTCAAACATTGACTAGCATGGTTACAGATCAATTCAAGAGGTGGTGGAGGAACCATCTTTTGTGGATATTAGCCTTTAGGTCAATGATCTGGATGGAGCTTGGAGAAGAGCTGCTGAAGACCTAGCTCAGAAGATGTGACTGTTGATCTGGTCGATATAGCCAGCATTAGCTGCTGGATAGTTCTATGGGGAGATGTTCCATGTATGTCCAGCCAGAAGGAGACCCTGAGGCATACCCTGGCATGCTGGGTGTTTACTTTGCCCATCTAGCTATGAAGTACTCACAGAGGGGATGAAGGGAGCAGCAGGGCAGAGGATGGTGTTGGCTCTGATATGCTGCCCCTGCAACTGGGACTGTAATAAATTACTAATTTGGCTGTGATACTCTCATAACATATTGAATTGTAAAAGAAAAAAAAAAAAGTGAAAAGTGTTCCAGAAAGAAATCAAAAACAACAAAACAATCCCTTCATTCATCACAATCAAAAAGTGTGTATTATCGATTGGGCATCATTCATAAATATGCTTTTATTTGATTTTTTTTTAGTTTCAACTAAATTTTTATTAAGATTTCTTTAAGAAATAGATTTTTTAGGCAACAGATGATCTCCGTCTGTGCCTGTAGTAGTACATAAAAACATTTGTAAACCACATATATGTTTCTATAATGCTACCCATCTGTTCTTTATTCCTGTCTGGGACATCTCAAGCCTTAAGTGGAGCACACACTTGCTGACTTATATTTTCCCCTTTTTACTGAGTTATTTTGGGGAGTGCCTTTGTCATTGCTACACCCCCCAAAGATGAGACTAGTGAGGTGAACATTACATTCCTGTGCTCCCTTGTACATTGTTTTGCTCTACTCTTAACTTCCCCAAAGCCCAACTGCGTTTCTGAGAATAAAAATATAATTTTAATATCAACCGATCTCAAATAACTGACCTGAGTAGATCTATTTTCTTTTGCTGTGTTGCTTATTTTTCACCAAACCATTATTGCAATAAATTGTTGCAGAAATGTATAAATGGTGACATGCAAACAATTAATACCAGACCAAGATGTAGAGTTGTAGTCTTACACGCCTCTCTGCTGCTTCCATAGAACCCCTATCCACCAATAATAACATAGTTATCACTATACAGGTAGTCTCTGTTCCATGGTTAAAAGTTCACCAAGCACAGAGCAAGGGAGCGGTCAATCACCATAATCTTATTAAAATTAATACCAAAGCACAGGTTGGAGAAACTAACATCACAATTAAATGTAGACTGTTAAATATTAGATCTCTTTTGTGTAAATCCCTGTTAGTACACGACCTGATAGTGGATCATCACATTGATTTATTTTGTCTTACTGAGACCTGGCTTCAGGAGGAGTATGTTAGCTTAAACGAATCTACTCCTCCTACCCATCTTAATTATCATATTTCTTGTGTTACTGGTCGAGGACGGGGAGTGGCAGCAATCTATCACCAAGTTATTAATTGATCCTAAACCAAAATATGGCTCCAGTTCATTTGAAAGCCTGACTCTTGTCATCATCCATCTGAACTGGAAGACAGAAAAGCCACTTTTGTTTGTTGTTGTATATCGGCCCCCTGCTGGGCCACATTCAGAGTTCCTATCTGAGTTCTCTGGGCTATTATAGAGCCAGCAGCCAGCCCATTCTCATGGATTGGCTGCTGGACCTCAGTGCCGTTTTTGATACAGGTGATCACAGCATCCTGTTACAGAGATTGGAACACGTGATTGGGATTAAAGGGAAAGCACTGGACTGGTTTAGATCATATTTATTAGATCGATACCAGTTTGCTGATGTCCATGGCGTTCCCTCTTCATACAGTAGGGTTAGCCATGGAGTTCCACAAGGTTCTGTACTTGGACCAATCCTTTTCACCCTGGACATGCTTCCCTTAGGGAACATTATTGGGCAGCATGGAATAAATTTCCATTGTTATTCTGATGACACTCATCTTATCTATCTATGAAACCAGAGGAGACAGAGAAGTTAGTGAAACTTCAGACCTGTCTTAAGGACATAAAGTCTTGGATGTCTTCAAATTTCCTTCTCCTTAACTCAGGAAAAACTGAGGTCATGGTGTTTGGTCCTGAACCTCTCAGGGATAGATTGGACCATATGATCACTCTAGATGGTATGCCATTAACATCTAGTCTCTCTGTAAGAAATCTTGGAGAAACTTTTGACCAAAACCTCTCCTTTAACTCACAAATTAAGACAGTCTGTAGAAGTGCCTTTTTTCACCTGAGGAACATCACAAGGATCAGAAAGTTACTGACGCAGTATGATGCCAAAAAGTTAGTCCATGCATGTGTTACTTCCAGGCTGAACTATTGTAATTCTTTATTATCAGGGTGCCCAAACAACTCATTAAGAAGCCTCCAGGTGATACAAAATGCTGCAGCCAGAGTTCTGACAGGTATTGACAAAAGAGATCACATAACTCGTGTACTGGTGTCTCTTCATCGGCTGCCCATTAAATTTAGAATATTTTTTTAAAATTTAGAATAATTTTTAAAACTCTCTTGACCTAGAAGGTCCTTAGAGGTCTAGCTCCATCCTACCTGGAGGAGCTAGTGATACCTTACCAGCCCAATAGACCGTTCTGCTCTCAGAACGCTGGTGTACTTGTGGTTCCCAGAGCCTTTGGGAGTAGATTGGGGGGCCGAGCATTTAGCTACCAGGCCCCCCTGCTATGGAACCAGCTCCCTGTCCAGGTATGGGAGGCTGACTCCATCTCTACTTTTAAAATTAGGCTTAAATCCTACCTCTTTGAAAAAGCTTATTGTTACTAACCTTGTAGTTCCAGTTACTATCATAGGCAGACAAATTATCATACTTAGGCGGTTGTCTAATCACTAAGTTAAAGATACTAGTTATGCTGCTATAGGCTGAGGCTGCCGGGGTCCAGAAACATGATCACCTGACAGGCCTCTGTCACCACACTTCTCATGGTTCGGTCTCCTCTCCTCTCCTCTCCTCCTCTTCATCAGTAGACTAGTGATGCTATTTCCTATGTAGCCCCCCCCCCGCCCCTTCTGTATTCATTTACAAGTATCACTGCCTTCAGAACTATCCTCTACCTGTTCTATCCTCTACCTATTCTATCCTCTACCTGTCCTCCCTCTCCTCCTCTCTCTCTACCCAGCCGGCCATCAGCAGGAAGGTCCCCCTACATGAGCCTGGTCCTGCTCAAGGTTTCTTCCTGTTAAAGGCGAGTTTTTCCTTGCCACTGTTGCTTGTCTGGGGTTAGGCCCTGGGATTCTGTAAAGCGCCTTGAAACAATTTTTGGTTGTAAAAGACGCTATATAAATAAAGATTGATTTGTTTTGATTTGATATGATTAATATGCAGTTACAAACTTGATAAAATGGATAGTAAAAAGACACTAATTAATATCATTTATATTCCCTTTCCATTAAAATAGATCAGGGAGTTGTTTCCAGTGCAGTAATACAGATCTATTCTAAAGTGAAGTTTATTCAAGTATAGAGCCAGTAAACCATTTTTTTTTCCAAAATTGCAAACTGTCAAGGAAAACTAATGCATTACTGTGTTGCACATTGTAAACCATTTTGTCAATTTAGGATCAAAGTTGTAAATGTGTACTGCAATGTGTGAACCACTGCACAACAATGCATCTACCACAGCAGTCAGACAACAGACCATGAGAGGGATATTTGGAGAATAAGGATGGCTGAGTCCAGCCATTTATCTCAGACTGATGGAGATCTGCGTTCACTGCCGCTATGTCACAGAGGAGGGTGATTAACAATCACATTAAGTTCAGAGGTAGAGCTGGGGGAGTCACATTCACATTTCACTTGGCTCTCTCTGAGGTTTAACATTTCCTTCTGCCACATTCCTTTTTAAACATTTGAGAAATTAACAGGGATACTAAATGAGTCTCTTGAGGACGTAAAGAGCTGCCTAACTCGTCCACTTCTTATTTTGTAATAACATGTCTTCACCCAGAAGGCATAAACACTAAGCATGGTCTCACTGGGATGACAACTTGAGACCACATGAGGCAGTTCAGGGAACCACTTACAGCAGGAAATTTTATCCTCAACTTTGTTGCATGTTTTTAAGTATTATCATTGAAGGTAAATCTGCACGCTGTACATAAAACAGCAGAAAATACAGCCAAAATAAATGAAAGCACAAAAAATGGCCTGTGTTAGTTAATTTAACAAGGGGGCCAGGGGCTTTTCTGTTTGGTTTGCATGTTCTGGCCATGTCTGCGTGGGTTTGTGTCATTGAGATGTGAATGGCTTTTGTCTCTGTATGTTAGTCCTGTGATGAGCTGCTGACCTGTCCAGGGTTGACCTGGATCCCCATAAATGAAAAGTGGTATATATATATATATATATATATATCCTTCTTTCAGACTTGGGTCCTCTACCAGAGGCCTGGGAGTCTGAGGGTCCTGCACAGGACTGCGCTCTTCTGGACAGAGATCTCTGATGACACTAGGGGCCCTAGTGTTCCTATCACTACTGGGACCACTGTTGCCTTCATCCCCCACATTCTATCTATCTCCTCCTTCAGCCCCTGGTACTTCTCCATCTTCTCGTGTTCCATATACAGGATAGATATACACTCACCGGCCACTTTATTAGGTACACCGTTCCAACTGCTCTTTAATACTTAATTTCTAATCAGCCAATCACATGGCGGCAACTCAGTGCATTTAGGCATGTAGACATGGTCAAGACAATCTCCTGCAGTTCAAACCGAGCATCAGTATGGGGAAGAAAGGTGATTTGAGTGACTTTGAACGTGGCATGGTTGTTGGTGCCAGAAGGGCTGGTCTGAGTATTTCAGAAACTGCTGATCTACTGGGATTTCCATGCACAACCATCTCTAGGGTTTACAGAGAATGGTCCGAAAAAGAAAAAATATCCAGTGAGCGGCAGTTCTGTGGGCGGAAATGCCTTGTTGATGCCAGAGGTCAGAGGAGAATGGTCAGACTGGTTAGAGCTGATAGAAAGGCAACAGTGACTCAAATAACCACCCGTTACAACCAAGGTAGGCAGAAGAGCATCTCTGAATGCACAGTATGTCGAACTTTGAGGCAGATGGGCTACAGCAGCAGAAGACCACACCGGGTGCCACTCCTTTCAGCTAAGAACAGGAAACTGAGGCTACAATTTGCGCAAGCTCATTGAAATTGGACAATAGAAGATGAAAAACGTTGCCTGGTCTTATGAGTCTCGATTTCTGCTGCGACATTCGGATGGTAGGGTCAGAATTTAGCGTCAACAACATGAAAGCATGGATCCATCCTGCCTTGTATCAACGGTTCAGGCTGGTGGTGGTGGTGTAATGGTGTGGGTATATCCATCCATCCATTTTCTACCGCTTGTTCCTCCACTGAGGGTCGCGGGGGGACTGGAGCCTATCCCAGAGCAACGGGCGGAGGCAGGGTACACCAGCCAATCGCAGGGCCAACACAGAAACAAACAACCATTCTCTCTCACATTCACACCTACGGGCAATTTAATATTTATATGTATTCAATCAGCCTAACCCCAATCATGCATGTCTTTGGACTGTGGGAGGAAGCCGGAGTACCCGGAGAGAACCCACGCAGGCACAGGGAGAACATGCAAGCTCCACACAGAAAGTCCCCAGCCTCCATCCCAACCGGGATTCAAACCCGAGGCCTTCTTGCTGTGAGGCGACAGTGCTAACCACCACACCACCGTGCCGCCCGGTGTGGGTATATATATAATAATATTTTCTTGGCACTCTTTGGGCCCCTTGGTACCAATTGAGCATCGTTGCAATGCCACAGCCTACCTGAGTATTGTTGCTGACCATGTCCATCCCTTTATGACCACAATGTACCCAACTTCTGATGGCTACTTTCAGCAGGATAATGCGCCATGTCATAAAGCTGGAATCATCTCAGACTGGTTTCTTGAACATGACAATGAGTTCACTGTACTCAAATGGCCTCCACAGTCACCAGATCTCAATCCAAAAGAGCATCTTTGGGATGTGGTGGAACGAGAGATTCGCATCATGGATGTGCAGCCGACAAATCTGTGGCAACTGTGTGATGCCATCATGTCAATATGGACCAAACTCTCTGAGGAATCCAGCACCTTGTTGAATCTATGCCACGAAGAATTGAGGCAGATCTGAAAGCAAAAGGGGGTCCAACCCGTGGCCGGTGAGTGTATATTATATATATATATATATATATATATATATATATATATGGGGCAATGTACATATATATATATATATTTAGCTTTCTCATTGCCATCTACACAGCCACATGCTAACTCCAAGATGTACATATATATATATATATATATATATATATATATATATATATATATATATATATGTGTGTACATTGCCCCACTCGGCAACAGTAATTGAAAACTCCCAGAATCCTTTCCATGGTGTAGTGATCAGCGTTGATGATAAAAAGAGCCAAAGGAGGCATCTGTTTTTGACAGAGATGAGTGCTAGAGCAGAACTTTAGAACTTTGAATTGAAACTCCAGTGTGGATGCCACAGAGCACTATCAATTCAAGCACTACTAACTCACCTTTATGTCCTAATATCCTCAAACCTTCCAGAAGTAATGAGGTACTTTGAAGAGATGGAAATGAAACGAATTCGGCAGTGAGCATGGTGTAATTCTATGCATGAGTTCCTCCTGTGTGATGTGTTTGGGTGTGAAAGTGAGGCGTCTGATTTGACTTCTGATAAATCTTCCTGTGCTGTGGCATCAGAACGTATTACTGAGCCAACAGCCAGGGCCAAATCCATTTTTATCAGAGTGCAATTGATGTCACTCCAGCTTCCCACGAAAGTGCCTTGGCTTTGGTGTCCACCAGATGTGAGGCTTCCTCTCTCTGAGCACACAGGCATCTTGGAGTTAGCATGTGGCTGTGTAGATGGCGATGAGAAAGCTAAATCTATGTTCACAAGATGGTATCAGCTAGGAACAGGGCTCACACTATCCACAGCTGCCTGTTGAGAAATAACCCAGTTTCATGGCCATGCACACACACTGATCCTGTTTTGACAGAGGTTTTGGCACAGCTTAACCTTAATCTCATATCTATACAGGGAGTGACAGCAAATCGAGGATTTTGACAAGGTGCTGGTGGCACAGCTATGCCTGTTGGCATGGTAACTGATCAAGTCTACCACAACATGTTCAGGTTGCTGGGACTGAACAGCAACACTACATCACACAACAGATGACAAACAGAGGACAGTGATTATGTAATCATAACTCATTACACAGCAGCTTTTGGTAAATTTATATGCCTGCATTTCCAATGACGATGTATACAGCATTATCTTGATGCACAAAAATATATTTGTGCACAGCTCAGTTCCTCCTTAGTATTAGACTGAATAGCAGAGGTGATGATTTTGATCCTTCTGTAATAAGAGCAGTAATATTCAGAGGAAAAATAATTTTCATTGTCACTGTCTTAGTTTTACCAGAATAGTTTATGGATGTCAAAGGGAGGAAAAAAACATATTCCTGATGCAAGGTGACAATTTCATACTCACCTGGTGAATTGGTGAATATTTAACTCATCTAAGGATTAGGTTGGTAGAAGATGGGTGAATGTATTATTGATGGATGGATGGCTATTTTGTCCTTGAGCTTGACTAATAACATGAGTATATTTTGTATTTTTAACTGTTGCTATGTGTTGGTTGATAAAAAATTATGAAGCCAAAGAAAACAAAAGTTAAACAAAACAATCAATAAGCCTACTGCACTACACTACAGTACACATGATGACCCTGTTACATCGCAACAGCACTAAGTAAAAGAAGGACCATCCATACATGGATAGGCTTTTCCTGTACATCGACAGATGCTGTGTGCTTCAAATCCACCTCTACTCAGTTAACTGAGAATTCAGATGGACCATCTGTGGAACTCTTCAGTCCCTGATCTTCCCTGCAGGTCACTGAAGAACTAAGGAAACATCAGAAGGGCTATAAAGCAATAGCCACCCCTGACCACATACAAGCTCCAGTCAGTAAGCCCATTAATTTAAAAGAACTAAGAAATATTCTCTTCCTCAATGCTTTCTTCCTTTTTGATCAAAAAACAAAGCTGTAACCCTGAAGAGCGAACACTGTGTGAAGGTTCACCATTTCTTTAAAAGCATGTAGCCATTAGGCTGGTTCCATTTCAAACAGAACCCAGTTCCTGCAGGTACAAAAAGCTTCTCAAATAGCACGGAGACTGGCACTTTGAAGTGTCCATTAAAGGCATGAATAATAAAAACCAACAATTATCATCATACATAATCATGTGAATACTTGAGAGTGGGATATGATGAAAATGGTTCATTTGGATCAGCATGAGCTGAAAGCTTCATGTAGACATTCAAGTGGGCCATAATGTTAATTATGAAATAAGAACATCATCAAAGCATGTGCAGAATACATTACAGTTAAACAATTGATGTATTTAAAAAATATACAGTCCAATAAAGGTGTACCAGTAATTATTTTTTGCTTAGCTCATTGAATTTTTTTAGCTGTTCTCAATAAAAAAAGCTGGCAATTCTTTACTTATGTACATGCTGCTTATCATTTCTCAACTTTCTTGACCAGTCTGGTCAAAGATGATATTTATACTTGGCCTATTCCAATTTTATATTGTATATACAATACAAATACAAAAAAATATATATGTATACAATACAATTTTGTATTGTATAAATATGAATTAAAAAAACAACAACTCAGATATGCTGCATAATATATAAATAACATTGCAATTGTAATGTAAATGTAATGACCAAACAGCTGCCCATCACTAATACTAACTGCTGTAATTATATATAATCTGTGTGATTACCCAGCATCAAGAGAGCTGCTGTACAATTTAAGTATTGATAATTTATAGTTAATAAGTTGAGAAAGTTTTTTTTTTCTTTTAAAGACAACCAATACAGATTGCAAATAAACAATCACAGATGACAACATGGTGTAAGCAGAGCAGTGTGAATGAGGGGAATTACCCCAAAGTAAAGGATTAGCCATGATGAAAAGAGTCCTCTAACTGAGAGCAGTAAAGTCAGCATCAATGAGACAGCAGGCAGATAACTGGAGGGGTTACACCAACATCACTGGATCTTGTTAACTGATGGCTGAGAGTCACTTCCAGCACAATACGGGTATTTTATCCACACTGTTGATGCTGGTCATCCCATAGTGGCTTTGCAGAGCTGCTGAAAGAGCTGTTGGGGTTCAATGTCAGAGCAAATGAGCCATGGAGCCAAATACTAGTAGGTCACTCTGGAACCCAGGGCTGGAGTGATGGTTGCAGAATTGGGTGGATTAATTCAGATGCATGTGGACAGGACCAACAAAGTAAAAGAGGAACAAATCTGGTTCAGTTATCTTTACGTAATTCTCTACTTGAAACTGCAGCATAGCACCAGGTCAGGTATCACATATAGAGGTCAGGCCTCCCAAAGTCTTATGGCTGCAATAACCTTTTGCAATAGTTAAAGGTGCACTATGCAATTATGCATGGTTTCAGTATGATTTCATTTTTGTCTCAAGCCGGTACCAATAGCATGCACTACAGGGACGAAGCTTTATTAGTTTAATTTATCCTATTCTTCTTCTCCTTTTAATTATTTTATTATTTTATTAATATTCATATTAACCTATTTACACTGAAAAAACAAAAACTATAATTACCAAATATCGACACTTTATCATGGACAAAGTTGCACACGCTACCCTGCTATTAATCCCATTTTAAATGCAGCAAGGTGCAGCAGTGTCTCTGAGGTAATGACTAAATGTTTTATCAGACAAATTTCAGACTCCCTGTTGGTGTCCACAGAGTAATAATAATAATAATAATAATTTTCACATTCATGTTTCGGTCACTGCACAAACAAATATGTATGCAATCCATTCTTAAACAAATGCACATTTATATAAGAAGCTGAAGTCAAGCATATGCACATATATAAATAAAAAAGAATAGATAATAACACATCTGGAATTTATACGCATTAAATGTGGAATTTCAGCTCTTACTCCCCTGAATGACTCAAAAAAAATGATGAGAGCTTTTCTTCAGACATATCTGATGACATTTATCTTCATGAATGGATGCAAGTGTGAAGGGAAGCGAGGCAATTAAAGAGCTATAGCAGTCATGTTGAAAACATGACTGTACTTTCATTAAAATGAGTCTTCATGGTGTTATTTGCACAGTCTGGAGGAACCAGATGAAGCCCAAGGATAAAAACTCCACATTGTTCCACTGTTTCTGCTAAAAAAAAAAAAAAAGGTTGAAAACACTTTGGTTGGTTGAAAGGTTGAAAAGTCTTTGTTTATTTGAGGTTTTCAGATCAACATCTGTCTCAGTTCAGTTCCCTCCATTCTCTGGGGCAGTTTACATGTCTTTTCTTAATTTCCTTGACTTTAACTCCCTAAAATAAAGAGGCTGTTTAACTCTCCAAAGAGAGAGCTGTCAGCCCAACTGTCCACTTATGAAACAAATTGTCAGCACACAAGCACATCTCTCTCTTCCTGCCTTTCTCTCTCTCTGGCCACATTATTTGAGAAGGTCAAGTATGTGTTGCTGCTGCCTCACATATGCCAGTGGTTTTGTGAATTACAGCCATCCAGGAGCAAGCAGAGCCACCCTGTCAGGCAATTAACTGGGCCCCCTAAAGGCCAGTGCATATTTCAACTCTCACTCGTTCACACACACACACACACGGAAGGAGAGCCCGAGAGCGGGGCAGTCCACTCCACAGCTGTGACACCTGGTAACTTTACTGTAGTTTATGTGGTTGCTGATGTTTTGCACAGATTCTTATGCTTTTTCAAAGTTTTATAGTTGGTAATATTGTTTGTGCCTATTTTTATGTTATTGCAATAAAAGTTTTGGTTGCAGATCCAGATTCAGTGCAGTACAGTTGACTTTTTTGGTTGGAATATTGAGATATGAGAGACATTAATGACATTAAATGAGCTTCTTGTTTTGAAAATATGGTTATGGAAATGTGGTTTTAATCTTCTTTGGAGAAGTCAAGCAGGTAATGGAAAATCAGCAGCACTCATAAATGAACCAAGGATGAAAGGAAGAACAGTTTGCAAACTGAAGTGGCAAATTTTTTTTCCTAATTTTGAAGAATTACATTCATTATATCAAAACTACTTTTTAGAATGAGAAGAGTGTTGAACTGTGGACATCACAAATGCTATAATTTCCCCACTAATTGAAACATCATGACTGTGACAAATGGCAATCTGGAAAACTGCACACCTTTCCATTAATGGTTCCATTTTCTGATAACCATTTAATGATGGTCAGACAGAGTGTTGAAGCCTGTTCCTTGCCAGGTGAGAGGTAGTAGCGCACCCTGGATGGGTCACCAGTCCACAGGGCACACAACATTCACCTCAGTGGCAATTTGCAGTGACCACTTGGCCTGATGCGCAAGGGTGGGACAAATGTGCATTCATAACAAAACCATCGCATTTGTCTGTTTAAAGCCAGAGAACAAGCTGATAAGATGAATCATGACATTACAGTTCTGCTCAGTTAAGTTATGAGAAGTAAGGAGGAAAAATATCACTTTTCCCCCCCTACACTAAAGGTGCTGATGTTCAGCTAGTGCTGCTAATAGACATCTGATATCAAGAGTGAAAGGTAAAAGTAGAAAGTGGTTGGTGAGCAGATAGAAAATCAATAGACTATTAGAGTCCACAGCAGGAGGGACATGAAGGAGGGTGATGATGGTGAGCTGCTGAGGAAGAACAAAGGACAACACAAACGTGGTCTTTATTCCACATTATTTAAACATCTATGACAAAGAACAAAGATCAATTCAAAAGGGTAGACATTTTATGACCCCTCATAAGATGATACTAAACTATATCAGTCTGCTGTTAAGGAAGCCACATCTTTTTAGTCTGATTTAATTTAATCTAGCTGTTCAAATCCCAGGATCTTATTTCAAGTCATAGAGTCAAATCACCCCACACTGCACTTTTAATCATATCAGAGGAACACTGATGAGTTTGAATTTAAGAATTGTAAATCAGAAAATGACACACATAAGATAACAAATGCTGCCTTATTGAATTTTACAGACCAGCAGGCCTTTTCTTTGTGGGTTTAAAAATTGTAATGCCAGTTCTCTGCTTTAGCTGACATTTTGGTGAGAAGTCTCATATCAGAAAAATGCAGATCAATCACTTTACTGATTTTTAACAGGTAATGTGATTACCTCCTTCCTATAATAAACATGCTGTTCTAAAAACTCTCTTAAAGAAACCAAAGCTTCACCTGTCCAATTTCAGGACTTTGAAATCATTCTCAAATCTCCCATTTCTATCTTTCTGATATTTTCTAGAAAGTGGTTTCTACACAGCTTTTAGATTTAAAGGTAAAAATGACATGCTGGGTCAGCAGCAGTTGAAAATACACATGAAACTAAACACACCACAGCTCATAACCAGCACAGCTCATCATTGTACACAAGCTTTCTTGATTTCTTTTTCATTACAGAATTATTTCATGACAGAATTCATCTAATTTTCCAGCCAGTTAAACACAGGGAGTCTGACCACACAATCTGAAAAAAGAGCTAAATTCAGGCTGTGTAGCAGACAGCAAGGAAACGAGAGTGAAAGCTGGAGGGTACCAGTGATAATTAGAGGAGAGTCCAGCTTCTCTGTGTGTCCAAGGTACCCTCTAGCCAACTATTAGTAGCTTCAGCACAACCACAAGGCCCTGTGACAGTCAATTAAGCCTCTTTATCTGGAATGCCTGTTTCTCTTCCTCCAACTCCTCCTCCTTATCCACTTTGCTCTCTTTTCTTCTTAGCCTTTACTTCAGGTGTCGTTCTTCTCTTTCATTCCTTTTGTTTCCCAGTTGGCTCTTCCTCTGCTACTTCCTTCTTGAACTACAAATACATTACATTCAGAAAAATACCACAAACTCCCAAAGGCTGTAGCTTGCCAGGCAAAATGGTGTTTACACAAAAATATCCTTAACAAGACAGCTTCAGACAAGGAAGTCTATGTGTGTTAGCGTGTGATTTGTGCTCTGGAGAAATTGTGTCTTATTTAATTGCACAGTAGTGGCTCTTTGTGAAGACAAACTAAGGCCAAGTGTTCTGCCTTTTGGGGTGATGATGGACTGCATGGTGTGATAGACAACAAATGCAGCAGAGTTTTCATGTATATGTGTATATGTAGACACACACATACACCCCCCCACAGAACAAAAAATAAATTCATTTATAACTAATTATTAACTTACCTTTATTTAGCCAGGTAGGTCAGGTCAATTGATAAATCGATTACCTGGCAGAAGTAAGAATTTTCCAAAGTGGAGAATAAATGATAAGCTTAATATTTTATAATCTTTAGTCAGGAAGAAAGAGCAACCAAAGGAGTCCTAATGCATGCATTTCCATATGTATGTATGTACGTATTTCAAATACAAAATAATATTTTTCAATTTGTATGGTATTGAAGTGATAAAAATGCTTTGGTGTCAGCTACTAAAATACTTCATTGTCCTCTATCTTTATATTCTCAAAATACTGTAAAACACTTCCTGTGAGATAATGTGGCTCTAGAGGCTAATAATAACCACAGAACACTAGATGCTGCTTTAACTGTACAGTATTGTTTAACTTTCACTGTTAATGTTAGCTCATCACTTTCTAATTGACCATCTGCCCAGGGTCTCTGGCCCTTATTTGGGGCAAACATATTTGATCTTTTACATTTTGCACATTAAACACCATATGCAACAACAAGCTCATCATTTAGTAGCTCAGCTTCATCTTCCTCATCTGCATGGTGCTATTTCACAGATATTGAGGTCTTTGAGATGACTCCCAATAGCAAAAATGAGAACATGCTTTATTTACACCAATGTCCTCTCTTCAAACACCTGTTTATGAGGTTCAACACCATTTTTCCATCATCTGCTCCAGTACAGCAACTAGGACTGGCCCCATCACCTGACAGGCAAACTGTTTGCAAAGTAAGCTGTGCTGAAAAGCATCAGTTTGATTTCAGCTTCTTCAAATCAGACATCTGACAAAGGGGACATATACAGAAGGGTCATTTGTGAGGATGAGGAACTGTAGCAGTTTTAAAAACTAGGCCTCAATTTTAAAACCTATTTGGTTGCTTTTACAGGTAGAGTAAAACAAGTGATGAATCATTTTAATCAAGGCCTAAGTCAGATGAAGGATTTCAGTCTAGTAGAAAACATTCAGAAAAGAGAAAACAGGTCAGGGGAGAAGCCCTTTAGCAGAAGTTACTGAGTGAGAAGGACACATGAATGAAGTACTCAGAGAACCTGTGTGTGTATGTGTGTGTGTGTGTGTGTGCGTGCATGCCTGTGTGTGTGTTTGTGTGTGTGTGTGTGTGTGTGTGTGTGTGGCAGACGATCTCACTCACAAGCATGTGGTGAGCAATAATAACCCAGAACTTTCTTACAGAAAGTTTCTACTTACAGAACACACATGGCATTGCACACAAGCATCCTCTTCACAGCATCCCTGGTGAATCATGATGTCATGATTCTAATGAACCTTACCAAACCTGTATTTATTTTCCTCAAGTTCTCTGCACCATCTAAGATTTTCAGTGGTACTGAAAATCCATCCAGTTAATAACAATTGGCTTTTTCATATTAAGTAGAACAGATACTGTACAATATGTCTTCATGTTTCTATTCCAGCCACTGATCTGGGTCCTGGTAACATGGGTAGTAGGAAGCAGCTCTAGAATCTCTGACACTCCTCTCCTCAGCCACCTTTGCCATCTTCCAGGGTTCATCACAAGGATTCTCTGTTAACGTGGTTAACAGACAGCTTTCTTTCTGGCCACAACAGACTGACTGAGCATAGGTAGACTACTACAGACGCTGCCTCAATCCATCTGTCAATATCGTAATTCATTCTACCCTCACTCATGAAGAAGATCTCAAGATACTTGAACTCCATCACTTTCCAGATCCAGAGTGAGCAATCCCACTGAGGTCTCAGTTTCAAACTGTCCCAGTGAGAGCTGGAGGTCATCGATTGATGAGGGTAAAAGGACAAGTTCATCAAAAAATAGAGACAAAATCCTCAGGGTCTGAAATTGACTCCCTCCCCCATGTGGCTGCACCTAAAAATTTTTGCACTTAAAACATAATGAACAGAAGGAGAGGGCAACCTCCTGTTGTCTGACCCTCTTTCAAAAGAGTTCATCTTACTGCCAGTGATGTAAACCAAACTGATGATATGATTATACAATTGATCATCTCTAGTCTAGGATGTCCTGGAGCTTCAAGCATTAAGAAATGTCTTGATGTTCAAAAAGGTGTTAGTAACTAGACTAGACAGACTAGATCAGGCAGGCAGTTCCTTCCACTCACCCCCATCGAGTTTAAGTTGTCATTGTCCACATTAGCATTCAAGTTTCCCAGTAGGATGATGGAGTCCACAGTCGGGCACCCTCTTGGGACTCCAAAAAAAGTGGGCACTCTGAATTGCTGTCAGGAGCATATGCAACAGTCAGCACCAGTTCCTCCACCTGAGGGTGCAAGAAAGTTACGCTTCCATTCTGTGTGTGTGTTTGTGTGTAGGTGTGTGTGTGTGTGTGTGTGTGCGTGAAAGCAAGTAAAGTAGTATAATTGTATTTAAATATGGAGAAAAATTTACAAATGATGGCTCTGATTATCCATTGTTTCATTAGCAGTATCAATCAAAGCCAGTAGTTTTCAGAAGAATTAATGACTTACATTTACAATAAAAGTGCTGCAGAACTCATACAGTGAGACTAGAACATAACATCTCTTTCCTGCAGATCCACCTACGCTACAGTCCTTCACCCTCTCCTGAAGAGTAAGGCAGGAATGTCACAGCTATTACAAATCCTGTTTTCCCTGTCTGTGGGACAACAGCAGCCACCCAATTAACCTTTAGACTGAAGGCAGCTGCAAGCACTGACACACCACATATCAAACAATGTTCCGTCTGAAAGTAGTCAGCTCGTCTGCTCTCATTTGATTTCACCTTATCTCCTTTTTGCTTCAGGATTCTCGACTTAAAGAAATTGTTTTCTTGTCTGCTTTTCTCATCAGCATTCTGACAAGAAGGAGGGATAGTGCAAGTCAGTCAATAACAGATTTTCTTTCTTTTAAATGTAGAAAATTCAGCTCATACTGTCTGTTTGAGTGAATTAAGCCATTTTGTTCATTTCTTATTCATGTAGAATCTCCTAAAGTGATGAATTGAGATGATTAGGAGTAAATGGAAGAAGGACAACTGACTGGCAGGAAGACAGGAAAGGTGACCTGCATTCAACTGCTCAATTAATTAATGAAAGAATGAATACATGTGAACATTCTCAGTCTGGTCTATGTGTTGGCAACAATACTAAGCCAAAATTTCTGACATTATTTGTATAACCTATTTATTTTCAATTGTTTACTGTATTCTATGTTTTAGTTCATCCTTTCAAACAATTCAATCAATAGCCAAAGTCTGCAGTCCACGCTAAACAACCCCTGCTGGAATTGTGGGTAATAAAAAGAGTCTGTCAGGATACAGGAAATGAAAAAGAGCTGATGGGCCGATAGCTGTTAAGGTCAACAGGGAAGTATTTAGTGCTCAGAGAGGAGAACACAGACTTGTACATATCAATGTGCTGCCTGCTGTTTGTATCCTCTCCATCATTACTGAAACCTGCAGGTTACCAGCCAGGATCAATTAAGCTGCATTTATGTAAACCAGCCTGTGAAATCTGTCTGGGCACCTCCAGTCTGTCCATGCTGGATTCTCTGTTGTCAGCCATAAACAGCAGAGCTGTTTGGACTATCAGGAAAATCATTATCCAAACATTGTTTTGCACTGGCTGAATTTCAAAGAAATTCAATTATGAAAGAAAAAGGAGGACCTACTGGAACAATGACATTGGCATGTTTTTAGAGATGAAGTCCAACCAAAGTTCACTTCTTACTGACTCCACAACCATCTGAAGAGATCTGGTTATGTTTGCTTTCTGTAATGAGTGTACATAATGTCTTCCTTGGTAGATATTTTCCCCAGACCTGACTAAGTGTACATACATACATGCTTTTCTGTTCATTCAGTAGGTTGCAGCTGTAAAGCCAATCACTGGAACGTGAATTCTTGTTGGAAAAATTCCCAGAAAACAGACCCGTTTTTTTAATAGATAACATGAGAGTTTTAATCTTTCTTTTCCTATTTCCTTGCATCTCTCCAGGTCCTGTAGTACCATCATTTCACTTGGACACGGTTTAAAATGTTCCATAAATGTAATTGTGTTAAAGCTCTTCAGCATTAGATATAAAATGTATTCTTTCTTTAACTTTAACAAAAAATAAAACTAAATCAGAAAAAGTATCTCTGTATAATTTTTCATATGTATAAAAATAACATCCATCTCCACATGAATATGTCTTCTACTTTTTGACTTCTTGTTCAAAGAAAGCACAAATCAGGTCCACATCTTTTTAATTAAATTGAATTTTAAATATTTAATATTAGATATCTAGAATGAAAAAACAACAAAATCTTTTGGGTACGAAACTGTGATCACACCATAGCAAATTAAAATCAATGGGGTGTTTTATGAAGATTTTGTTTTCAGTGCTTGTAATTCACCAAACAAAGGAATCCCACTGCAGCAGGCAACAAGGGACTAGACCAGGAAAACAAGCGATAAAGACCCCATTTGAGCCTGGCCCTTATCCTAAAACACAAAAGAGACTAAATGAAAAGACAAGTTAGGATTGTTTATACATATTCAATATAGTACACTAATGTTTCATTCATTCATTCATCCATTCAATCAATCATTCAGCACTGCCCATTTGTAATAACATTGATGAGAATAGAATCTTGATTCCTTGCAAATCACAGAAGAAATTAGATTATGCATGACTTTATTTATAGCAATGTGACTTCAAACGTACATGTCCTTCAATGGATTTTTACACTGTGAGACTTGTGGAGGCTCCTCTCTCTATCCCTCCTCCTCTTGTTTATGCCTTTTAGAGGACTCCAACTGTCCAACAGGGAAAAGCTTTAGCATTCACTTCTGTTTCTTTTTTGAGGCAATAATCCATCCTCTCATTGCTGGAATTCTTCACAGGGACATTTCTGTAAACTCTCATTCAGATACTTTATTGCTTCTGCAGCTTACCTTCCTTATTGCCCCTTTATACATGTACTTTGGCCAGTGTAGTGAGGTCTAAGACCAATGTTATTCCACCAAATGACTCTGTTTAATGGAGGCACAAGCTGAACAAGAATGGTCCAAAATTCTCGCAAGAAACATGCCTACAAATAGCTCATAATATACACATAATCTATCCATTTCTGACATAAAGACAATTCTAAGTTAAAATCCTGCTATTATCAATATTATTTTAGGTGGAATGGCATATTGTATTCAAAACATGTTAAATGTGTATAAGGAAGCAAAGCAGTCTAATAAAAGAGCATCTTTAAAATGTTCCAGTGTGATGAAAATACATGAAGTCATGTTTTTCAATCACTTTTGATGATAAAGATGTGAGTCACACAACAAAAAACAAAAAACAAAAAAACAAAAAAAAAACTGTGATCCCTGGCAGACTTTATTCACGAGTGATGTGTCACTAACAGGAAAAACTGAACTGCTGGTTGGTCACATGTGGAGCCAGCAGATGGTTATAGCCAGGAGCAAGACAACTTGGCCCAGCTACACAGCACAGACCAACCAGAGCCAGTTACAGCACACTACCACAGTTTAGCATGTCATAATAAGAGTGTGTGTGTGTGGGGGGGAGGCTGCTGCCAGGTCCAGTCTCTTGGCCAAGTGTTTATAATATTATATTATTAGTATTTGGTTCATACATTACTTCAACGCACACCCCACCTCAGGGGTCCACTGTATATCTGCTCTGTATGTTTATACTTATACATCACCTTAAACAACCAGGAATTTCAGAGCTTCCTTTGTTGTAATAATTATGCACATACAAATTGAAAAATGGTTTCAATGGCACATCCCAGATTTTGATGAATGACATATTCCCATGGAACAACTAATATAAGAGCAATCTGTTAAAATCCAAATCATCCACCAACTGAGGACTAGATTTAGAATCATTGGAGATATGTAAGTAGGAAAATGAGCTGGAAGATCCAACAGCTGTGGGCATGCCTCAGTCGTGTGCATGGCCTCCATGGGCCTGGATGCAGCCCTCAAAACATCTGTTTACTCCCCCACAGTAGTCAGGTTAACTCTGACTAGAGTGTGGAGGTCAGTGACACCCTCTGAAGATATACCTCCCCAGTCCATGACCACCGAGTCAGTTGTGCTGGAGTTTTAGTTGTACTTTTACCAGTTGTAATGATTCTCTACAGCAGCTGTAGACTCTTTTGCATCTGCCACATGTCGACTCACATATGCTCTCATCTGTGAGGAGAACAAGGTACTAATGGCAAATCTGCTACTTCTTGTAACCTCTGCTAAATGCTAATCAAGTGGCAAGAGCACAGGCCCCAATTTTGGACACACACACACCCACACACATACAATAAGCCTTCTCTGTGTTAGTGGCCATTAGGCTACATTTAAACTTTGTAGGAGACACATGCATGACAAACCTTTATCCTTTATTGAGCTATTAATGACAGCACAGCAATTGTTATTGATGATCCATCTATCCATACATTGAGGGACAAATACCACAATGGTCACCTGAGGAAGAAGAAGCTGATGCAGGTGATAGAGGACGATATCTGATGATATGGCCATAAGGGGCGATGATTGGTGCTTGAAACATTTGGCTTTTGGCTTGTTTTTTATAAAAAAAAATAAAAATCTCTTCTTCAAGGCGGTGCCTCCTTCCTTCAGACTCGGGTCCTCTACCAGAGGTCTGGGAGTCTGAGGGTCCTGCGCAGGATCTTAGCTGTTCCTAGGACTGCGCTCTTCTGGACAGAGATCTCCGATGTGGTTCCTGGTATCTGTTGGAGCCAGCTACTCAACTTGGGTGTTACTGCCCCTAGTGTTCCTATCACTACTGGGACCACTGTTGCCTTCACCCCCCCACATTGTCTCTATTTCCTCCATCAGCCCTTGGTACTTCTCCAGCTTCTCGTGTTCCTTCTTCCTGATGTTGCTATCACTTGGGATCGCTACATGTATCACCACCACTGTCTAGATAGATAGATAGTTAGATTATATATATATATATATATATATATATATATATATATATATATATATATATATATATAGAGAGAGAGAGAGAGAGAGAGAGAGAGAGAGAGAGAGAGAGAGAGAGAGAGAAGAGAAACAAGCCAAATGCCAACTGACTCAGATTGCCACCTAGAAAAACATTTTCTTCAGTAACGATTTCAAATGTTTCGAAGCACCATTCATTTATTCTGATCATTGACAGTACATACTGTGGATAACATATAGCAGCTGATTTATAAAGTCTATCATTCCATTTTGAAATCGAAGGATATAAACTGCAGAAATATTTTTAGTCTAGACAATCCAAGGCCTAATCTCTCTCTCATCTTCAAGACAGAATACAGTTATTATTACATCACCTCCACTTACCTCAATAGGACCGGAGTTGTCCAGCCTGATCTGATATCTACTCTACATTCCATCAAGAGCTTCTTGAACAAACTCCTCCAGTGGCATGCCCTGCTCCTTTCTCAGCTGGATGCATTACAGCTGAGGCCTTCCTTCCTGCTTCCTAAAAATGTTAGATATGTTTCTATTCCCAAAGGAATCACATATTCTTTCTTGGGTGCTAAAATCTTTGATTTCCTTGAGTGCAGCCCCTGCTATTAGTGAATGCCAGCCATCAGCTTGTGCCATCATAGTTCACTGTGGAGTAAACAACCTCAAACATAGAATATAGAATATAGAGTTAAACACAGAGAGGGTTATGACATCCTGGCAGAGACAATTGAAAGCCTAGTGAAAAAATGGCAAAAAAGGTCATGATCCCTTCTCATAAATCACCGTCAGCGATGTTTAGCAGGCTCTACAGTGGTTCTGATTTGTACAAGCACATCTACCCACCTCAATAACAAGGGAATTACATTTCTGGCCTCCAACCTCACCAACCATCTGTCCAACCTTGCTGACGCCACTTGTCTAGTGAAATAAAATAACTTTACCACCAATTCTCCTTATGCTCCATGCAAACTTGTGACTCACCTCCTGCACCTGCTATGTCTGGCCTGTTGTCAGTTTTCACTGGAATGATGAGCAGTGGGCTTCAATGTCTGCTCAGTGTTCACTGTCTGCTAAATTGGCTGGCTCTTCTCCTTATCTGGTTAATGTCAGCACTCTTTCTGCCCCCCTGGCTCATCCTCATGCCAACCTCAGTTGTCCACTACTAAATATAAGGTCTCATTTTATATTAATGACATTATAACTAAATATGCTTTGCATTTCTACTTATTTCTACTCCAACTATTTTCATGTTATGTGTGCTCACTTGTGTGCTGTTTTATCTTTTCTTTTGAATACTTGGCATTGGTTATTAGAACTCATCAATAGATCCTGGCATTGATTATTTATAGACCACTTAGGCATAACTCCATTTTCTTATTGGGATTTTCTGAGCTTGCTTCAGTTGCACTGACTAAAGGTGGCAACGAAGTCCTTCTGGGTGACCTGAACCTCTATATTAATCTCATTCCAAAGCAGCTGAATTTCTTTCTTCTTCTCTAATGTTGATTTTATACAATGTGTTAAAAGTGCCATGTATAGTCATGGTAATACACTGAATCTCTTTTTTTTTTTTTTTTTTTTTTTTTTTTTATGAAAGGTATTTTTTTATGCTGGTATTTCATCCACTCTGCAGGTCCCCATCTCTGAAGACTTCTGTGTCTTTTTTGATAAAGCATAATGTGTGCTCAAGTAAACCCCCTGCTCATTTTGCCATGTTAATGAGCATGTTAAGGCCCTTTAATTTGAAAGTCTGCCTGATAAAATCGAATCAGCTTCTTTCATGAACATGTCTCTCAACTGTCTCAGTGATAACATTAATAGGGTATGTTATCAGATTAAAATATTAAAACTAGCAAAGGCACACAAACTAAGTCTGTGCCTTGGTTCTCAAACCACACTCGCTCCCTAAAGACGACTTGTGGTAGATTTGAGCACAAGTAGCATGGAAGTCCTCTCGCTTTGCCTGGTTCCACAGTTTTAAATGTTATAAATGCACATATTCTACTTTGTATTTCTCCAAGATGATTGAAAAGTATAAAAATAGTCAACACGTCTTATTTAATACTGTGGCTAATGGGATCATGTCACCCCGTTGTAAACTCATATTTTATAGCTGAGAACTTTCTTACATTACTGATTAATTACTTTCAAAATTAAATTCTGAAATTGGATTAAAAATTAGCATCCCTCTAGCAAGATAACTGATCTATGTCCTGAGACTTGGTTCTCGACCTCTCTTTCACAGCTTGAACCAGGCATTAACCCCACTAGTAGAAGGCTAGGCCTACTATGAGTACATCAGACCCTATCCCATCTACCCCCTTTAAGGAAAGCGTTTACATATTAAATGGTAATTTTCACACTTTCATCAACATGTCTCTATCTGAGAGGGCTGTCCCATTAGAATATAAATCTGCAACCATTAAAACACTCCTCAAAAAAAACACAACTCAGACCCACTGGTTCTGGTTAACTATTAAACTGTCTCTAAATTGTTTGCACAGTTGTGTTCTAGCATTGATGGATGTACAATCACAGAGAGTTTGTGTGAAAGAATCTTAGCAGTAGATTGACCAGACATTATCTTTTCAACTCTATATCAGAGAGATCACAATAAACCTTTTTCCATCTCCGCAGCATTGAAAAATGCACCTGGTTCTGGCTCATCACAAAGCTGAAATTGCCCTTCATGGTCTAGTGTCTTCTAGATTAGACTATTGTAACATTCTTTTCTCCAGCCTGCCCGCAGTCTGCTACCTTTAGTCTCCAGCTTGGGCAGAATGCTGCAGCAAGAACCAAAACAGCCATATCACTCCAAACTTAACATCTGTGTGCTGGTTGCCTATCCACAACAGAGTGATTTTAAGATCTTTCTTTTAATTTATAAGGCATTAAATGGCCTTGCCCCATCTTACCTTTCTGAAATATTCCACCTCATCTTCTTCACCCTCTGAACTTTCACCTTCTGGCGAGTCACTCACTCACTCAATAAAAACTCAAAACTCCCTCTCTTATTGTGCATCTGACTTATGGAATAGCCTCCAGATGAATATTAAAGAATCCACCTTTGTTGCATTTTTTAAAACCATGCCATTTAAATTAGTGTTTTGCAGTTTTCTTTTTTTTTTCAATTGTTATATCTCTAGTATGTCTTCTTCTATGTGTGTTCAACTGTTTACTTGTTTGTCTACTCTTTCTTGTGATTCTTTTTATTGTAACTGATTCTGTAAGATGTATTGACACCATGTTGCTACCATGGTGATTTTACAATAAATAAATAATCCTAGTAATGAATAATAATGCTGTCATTCTGCCATGTATGTCAGAATGTGAACTAACATCTCATCCCAAAGCATTCACTTGGACATGTTTTGATGTAAAAGCTGCTTAACAATCAATTTCACAGATTTTTATCATTTCTCTTTTCATTTCTTTTGGGCTAAATTGAAGCCCTGTGGGAGTTCTGCTCATTGATCTTGGTGTACAGACTTCATTGAGTGTCAATTTAGTTTAGGTTGTGTCTTTTTTGTGTTTCTGCTTATTTTCCTGGAGAGGTTTGACAGCATATTCCCCAATGAGACCTCATGTTTTTTCACCCCTCCTTACCTTTCCTTGTATCCCTCACTTATGCCTCCACATTTCGCAATTTTCTCCATCCTCCTTCTAAAGCTGCATCCATCCTGTCCTCCTCATCTGTCTCTCTTTTTCTCTCTGTGTGTCTCAGATAGTCTTTTTAGCATGCACAGGAACCCAACACTTCTCACCTCCTGAGTTTGGTTTCCATTGACAGTTGCATGCAGAGCATCACACTTCTGCTTTTCTCTGGCAGAATAAACTTGTCTCCCACCCAGACACATACAAATGTGTCTGCACTTTGAAATGCAATATTTTCCAGTTTCCAGTAGAATAAATAAAGAAAGAAAAAAAGAAAGAAAGAAATAATGTATCATCATTAATATATCCTAACATATCGTGATTAAATATGGCATTATCACCTTAACCAGTATGACCCTGATGCAGACAGGACATTCTTGTGTTCATTCATTAGGATTGATAAATGGCAATAAAAGGTTTATTTTTGGAAAAATTGAAAGACAAAAGTTGTTAATGTAGGTGTTGAACCACTATGGAGACACAATCATGTGTGGGTATGGATTAATCTTCCTGAAACATCTCCTGTGAGTTCACTTTGTTGTGCATGTCTATTTAAAGACATATCAAGCATGATATTGATGAATAAAATAGACCTTTGTTGACAGTTGACAATGAGACAGGCTGCACCAAATCAGAATGAAGATATGGTGTTGGTTGCATCATTTTTGCTGCAGCAGATGCTCAATGAGCTCATCGTCATTTAAAGAAAAAAAAAAAGAAGAAAAAAAAGAAACCCAGTCCAGTTGACAGAGAAAACCACTTTGGATCATCATTTAAGAAAGAAGCTGCTTTAAGATGTTGCTCTGTGAGAATCAATAGGTGTGTCTGTGTGTGTGTGTTGTGTGTATCTGTTTGTGAACACGTATAATTACAGAGGTTTTACTTTTTGGTGGGGCTAATTGATCATTCTCAGCGACTCTGCTCATCAGTTTGTGGTATATACAGATGGATCCACACACTGGCCGTGATCAACAGATCTGAGTCAGTCTGGTGACTGTGCTTCGTGGACATCTGGTAACTATAGTCCAGGTTTGCTCTTTAATGCTAGTGTTAAGATGCAGAATTGGAGCCAACAAGAAGAATCCAGATGAAATAGGTCTCTGATTCCAGCCTGGCTGTTTCATCCTCTACAGGTTTCAATAGCTATTCTGACTAGTTCTAATCTGTTTTGTGAGTGTGTGTGTGTGTGTGTGTGTGTGTGTGTGTGTGTTTTAGGATTTTGGGTTTGTCCTTCTATCTACTGGTGCTGCACGACAGCTTAAACAATGAATCTTTATGATTTTTCCTCTTCCATGAGATATTTTAAAGAACATTCCTCTATTGTTGCAAGGGTGAGTAAGGCATCCTCCCTTCCACTCCTTCAATGCCACATGTTGTTCTTTTGCATTCGAAGCAAACCTCTGCTCATCCCCCTTGAAGGCTGACTCCCTCGTGACTCTTTCATCTTGTTTCTGCAATCCTGCCTCACTGTGCATCCCGGGCCCAGATATATTTTCAGCTATACTGTCAAGACCTGCTGACTCTAAGAAACCCACAAACAACCTGTTTTGCATTAGCGTGTTTGGGTGGCTGTAATCTGAGCACAATGATGCATCCAGCACCAACATGCTAACATGATGATAATGTGTCACTTCTGTGTGTTTTCAGCACTGTAGGAATTTGGTAGAAACTAAATTAGTTTGTTTTTATAATAATGCAACCAGACAAGAGCAAACAACAAAAAACTGTAATAGTTCATGTTTTAATGTTGTCACAAGACAACATACATTTTAATCTCAGCCACTGAAGATAATTTCTTCGCAGAATCTCTTTAATAACCCAGCAGAGTTGGTTGACTCACTGATTTTAATAGAAGCTTTTATATTGTAGTTAAATGGGTGTCCCTATCCCTGTACAGGTGTGCATGCAGCTCTGGTATATTTAAACCGATGGCATGCATTGATAAATGAAAGTCTTGGTTGGCAGTATGCAGTGCATTGTGGGTGCTCAATGTCAGCATGAAGTTTAATTGAAAATGATCTGGCATTTGTGTTTGGGCGTGCTTTCATGTTATGTACCTGCATAGTCATTCACCTTCCTGCAGATGCCTGTGTGTGTGGGTATGTATGTACATGTACATATAATGTGTCTGTAGTAGGCGGAATAATGAAGTGAATTATGAGTGGCTCAGTAGCGTGATGAGAAGCAATGGATCGATAAGTCGATATGTGCAGGACTGTCAGAGTAGTGCACCTAGAGGAGAGAAGTCGGCCCACGGATTGACAGTTTGATTTTGGAGACTGAAGATGTGTGGGTGTCAGGAAACAAATATGGGGTGAAGAAAAATGGAGAGACTAAGGTGTAGTGAGAGGAAGATGACCTCCTGGTTTGATTCATTTCAACACAGTATATACTGATTTTATCATGCATTTTGCATTGTGGTTGATGTTTATGTCCTTTTCTTTAATGTGAGTATATGTCAAACACAAAATAAGTTAGATAGGACTGGATCTGTACATATTTGATGTGGCATTTGAGTCACATATGGAGAGGTGCTGATGTTACATGAATTCCTAAATTTCATCAACAGCATAGGCTTTCAATTGCATCTATTCTTATTTTGATTATAGATTAGATTAATTCTTTAGTGACCTGCATTTGTCATGATGCATTCTATGTAATGTAGTACAGTATTGTATATTATACAAAGTATGTATAGTATGTATCATGATACATTGTATATTATACAAAGTAGTATAGTATTGTATACTATACAAATATGTATAGCATTTGTCATGATACATTACACAATATATGTATGCATACATATACATATATGGTTGTGGTCTTAAATGTCTTTTGAATAGACAGTTCTGAAACTATGAAACCATTTTCTTACAAATGAATCCACAAGTTTCTTCATACAGTTGTTTCATCTGAACAGGCTTGTTACCCCACGTGACTCTGTGTATGAAAAAACATCGTCACTCATCAGATTTTCTCACCTTGGAGAAGACAACGTACTGACGCTGAGTGCTTCCGCTAGCACTGAGTAGCTTCTGCTGCTCTTATATAAGGACACAAATATCTGAAGTCAGGCTTTGTTGAGGTTCTGAAAGGCCGCTGTTGAAGGAAATGTATTTGGATGGCTGCTGATGAGTCAATGCATGACTCATGTATTTAATCCACAACAGAATCCTTTTTTCTTCAAACTACACTTACATGTAATATTTGAGAGTTGATATTGGAGAGTTAAGTAACTGTTTAACACTAGTCATCAATTATTATTTTCCAGTCTTTTCTGGGACAAAGGGCCGGAGTGTTGTTGTCCACCAGGGTCAGCAGCAGTGGAGCAGATATTTCAGATGTCATGGCTACATCATTTTAGATCATTACAACACAAAATTACTCAGCATCTGGCCCTTAATCAAGTCCTTAATCATTATATTTTGGCATTCCACCTGTGCCACCCTCCTATGCTTTAGCATAATATGAACACAAATCAAGAAACAAAATCTAGACAGTAGAAAGCAAAAAGTAGAGCTATGGTTTAGAACTTGGCCAAACACATTTATCTTCCAAATACAGCATCATTCTTTCATTTCCTCTCACACCTTTATTTTATTACAGCTCTGAATGGAGCTGTCTTTCACCTCACTTCCTCTGCAGGCTGGGTGCCTCTCTGAACTGCCACTTTTTCCCCCAGAGTGCCCCATCCTTCCCTTTCTCACCTTGTCATAAACTCCCACACTCCTCTTCCTGTCGCGTTCGATCACTCTGTGTTTTCCAGCTTTCCAGGGTTGCAGCCTGCCTCTATGCTAATAATATTTCTGTACTGAGAAAAGAAAGATGCTTAAATATTCACACATAAATGGTTGCTATGATGTACACACAGCATGTGTGCATTCTTCTGATCCTTTTCTTTGTCACTTGCAAAATATTTTTATTCTTATGTAATGTTGATGAATTAGAGATTATGATTATTAGCCAATCTGTAAACTTTACATGATTCAATTCAATTAATTTTTATTTAGTCTGTTACAATCAAAATTGTCTCTAGACTTTACAGAACCCCAGGGCCAGACCCCCAATAAACAACAGTGACAAAGAAAAAAATTTGTTGAACAGGAAGAAACTTTGAGTAGTTGTGATATGGGGGGACCCTCCTGCTCATGAGTAAAGAAGGAGAAGGAGGGAAAGAACAGAAAGAAAAGAGTATAGATGGATGTGTCAAATATTAATTAGTTTAAACATGAAAAATTAATTATACTGAGAAAGCAAAGCTAGAGCTGAGTGGGTCATAGGGGTCAGAGGTCAATGCACAACTATGGGGTTGTCATTACCTGTAGATGGATACAGAGGAAGAGAAGGGGAGGAGGTGACATAAGAAGAGGGGAGTGTAGGAGAGTCAGAGAGAAAGAGAGAAGAGAGGGGGGTGGTCTGCCACCAGTGATGACGGACACAAGAGGACAGATATTTCAGATTTAGTTTTTAGGGGTAAATATATATCATTAATTAATAAAATTTTAAATAAAATTGACTTACGCTTTAATTAGTGTTTACAGAATAAGTCCTCAAACAATTGTCAACACCCAAACCCAAATTAAATCCACTTTCAGATGATTTCAACTGGAATCCAGTTTAAATTCAGCATGTCTTTGCTTTGATAGTTAAATTACAACCATGATTTAACAGCATTTATGGAAACTCAACCTGAAAACTGCTACTGCCTGTGCTGCATTTTTGTCCTCCCGCCAACTAGAAACAATAGAGATGAGTAGTCTCAAACATACACATTTTTAGACTCTTTCGTGCTCATGAAAAACTCCCAGAATCTTCTGCTTCCAACAGCCTCAAAGGCCTGTATGATTGTCCATATCAACTTCAGCTCCTTACACGTATGTATATGTGGACATGTGTATATGTGTTCACGTATGTGTGTGTACGCACCCTTGGTAATCTATGTCAGCTCACCCTGCGAGGACAGCCTCACAAATGAACACGTGTTTTGTGCAGAGGACAAGACATGAATGGTGTCTCATTTCATTCTTGAAGCTGACGCTGTAATTTGATTTCATCAGTGTGTGTGTTTCTGTTTGTATGTGGATGTGTGTGTAGGGGGATTACAGCAACCAGGAAGTGATGGATGGATGAATGAAAGATGAATAGAGGATGAGAAAGGTGGGTTTCAGCTCTGAGGTGTGTGCTGCATATTGGTGAAATATGAGCTGATCTCTCTGATTTTTTTTCCTACATCTATAAGAGTTTAAGCTTGTTGAAAACCAATAATCTAAATATTGGGATAGAATTTTGACGAATGAGTTGGAGTCATGGAAAAGCCAAGTTGTCAACAGGTTCCTCAGTGTTAAAACAATTTCAACATGATGTGAGTGTGATTTACTGATAAGAAGTCTGCCCGGTGGTTTCAGTATGACTCATTAGCTAATGCAGACAGTAGATCAGCAGCAGGGACTTGTCTGCGCTGTCCTCCCTGCCTTTACGAGCTGGGTGTCTCCACAGACTACTGGCTTGTCCCACAGGAGTTCAGCCTGTACCTGCTCCAGAGACAGCAGAATGTTGCAGGCAGGGGAACCTGGTGATGAATCACATGGCACTGGATAGAACACTTTTGTTGATAAAAGTTTCTAAAATCCTAAATGTGGGTTTAGTAATGCTTGATTGTTCGCATATTTGCACACCAACAACATAAAGCATATCTGTGATTAATCACTGACATGAGTTGGCTGATGGAGTTTAAAACAAACCAAAAATTAGTTATCAAGAATTAAGCAAGAGTTAAGTTCTGCAGCTGATTGTCTCAAATCAAAGGTGATAAGAGTTACTGCAAAAGACTGATAAAGCTGACACCTGAAAAACAGCGCATTTATCTCCTTCACTTCTGCTGCTTTTGTTTATCCACTCTTCTTTTTTATTCTGTCCAGAGTCAAAGGGATAGACGGTAAAACCGAGAAGCGTGTGAGGATTATGGTATACAGACCATGACTGGATAAAAGCTGTGTCCAGAAAGAAATATTAGACAAAAGAAATCCCATCTTCCTCCTGGTTTGATGCTTTGTCTGTGGCTGCTGACAGATAGCAGGGATGAAGGCTGCTCCTGGATCAGTGTTCACAGTGATAGCGTCGTTGAGAGCAGCTTGGAGGCCAAGCGGCTGTATCACATTCTGAGTGATCATGGCCTGAAGCTGGACGTGGCCACGTGTCATGTGTCCTCAGGCAGGAGGACAATGGAGTGTGTCCTCCTCACGGTAGCCAAGGAGATGAACAATTTATGTGTCATTTATTTTATTTCTGTGCATTTTTACATTTCTCATGAATTGAGATGCCACTGAAGCCTTTCTCCCAAACATTGACATTTTAAAGGACTTTTGCTGATGTTTATGGCTCACTGTTCACATGTAATAATTATAATCACATTTTGGTAGGTTGTATTTGTCATGCATGTGTGAAAAAGACTTATCTGAAATGTTGGATTCCTGCAATCTCTCTTTTATCTTTATTAATTAATGCCTTTTACATAAAGTGTTTCCCTGCAATACCTCAATGATGAGTATACATGTGGACACTATCTCAGCATCACAGCTTCTCCGATACTCTATCTGTGTGTGTGCGTTTTAAACACTAAAGCACCAATTTAAATCTAATTTAAATCTATCTTAAATTAAACAGAAACATGCTTTGTGTGTATGTATATATGTGTGTGCGTTTGTGTTTTAATCAGTCTCTGCACTGCAGTTAAATTGAATCAATTAAATCTTTCTGGTAAATGGCTGCAATTGCTTCCACCAGATTAGACACTGATCAACATGTACACCAATAAATAAATAGTCCAGAGGAAAGGGAATAGGACTGGAACAAAATCCCTTAAAAGTGATTTAACATACTTTTGGTGAAAGAAAGTGAATTTTTTTTTTTTCATCAAGTCAAAGTAACAACATTTAAAATAAAATACTCATGATAGACATTTTTTTAAAAAATGGTCTAATAATCAAATGTGCTAATGCCACTTATATATATATTTTTAGATTATTATTTTATTGTAGGTCTACAGTTTAATACTTTGATCCATAGACATTATATATTGATAGTCAAATCCTTATCCAATAATGTATATAATATATTAAGGAAGGTTATTAAATAGTGCAGCTGTGTAGCACATTAAATCATTTGAAAATACAGTCCGAGTTAATGAGATGAGGGGCAAAGACTCTACCGTAGCTGGCAAATAATTCAAACAAACCATTATTATCTTATTAGTCACTGGCTGGTTCCTTTAAAAACATATAAATCACCTGATATTCAACACAAAAATTACAAAAATGGATCTTAGACCTGCTGCAGTTACTTGTATCTTGTCACAATATTCACAATCTAATATCTAATCTATCTAATATTATGCACACACAAAAACAATAGCACTCCATTACTAATTTTATCAGAATTTGAATGGGCACATTTATGGTCACTTAAAATGATCACGTGACAAGCTCTCAGTCACAAGTGCTCAGGAAACTGGGATGTCAGATTATGTAAATATAGCCAAATGATGATGTCATTCACTATGCGCCTGATTTCCAGTGGGAAGGGCTGTGCTAACAGCCAAGAAAGAGGTGATCACAGGCTGGGGGTCAGGATCCCTGGACACCTCCAGTAAGTAATGGAGTGTTTAGCATGGAAATGGGAAGAGGTAGATAGTTGCAGTTTGATAGTTGCAATTTGGGGGTGGTTGAAGCTCTGGTGGGTTTATGTGTGTACTTGAGTCTTTATAAGAACACCACCAGCCAGATGATCACTACTACTAATGTTGTTTCATAGATTTTTTGGCATACTTGTTTTGTATATTTGAAATGACCCTTTACTGTTTGATGTTCCAACAAAGTTTAGTTTTACAGATGAATTCATAAAAATGAATGGATCTAACAGAGTCACTTCCTATTTTTTCCATCAATGATAAATAAAATGCAGTGTGTGTATGTTTGTGTTTACTAGTTTTACTGAGGCACTTTTTTCCCAGAGGAACTGAGACTTAAAATGCATCTGCTCAGCTTCTAGAAGAGACAGAGCCTCCTTCACTCTGTTCTTCTCCAGGAACTGCCAATTGAGTGTTTAACAGTCACACTTTCAGATGAATATGCTCTTATCTGTGATGCTTTTTTTTAATGTATTATTATATTTTTTTCAAAAACATCCAGAAGCTGTTATTTTTAATTTCCAGATCTCTTTGGTCTTTTCTTGGTTTCTCCTGGTCATTATTAGAAACCTTCAATGATGAGCCTCTCCTCTCTGCAGGGTTCCTCAGCACAGGAGACCAAGCTGCCAAAGGGAATTATGGGCTGTTGGACCAGATCCAGGCTCTGCGCTGGACCAGTGAAAATATTGCAGCCTTCGGTGGAGACCCACTGCGAATTACAGTGTTTGGTTCTGGTGCTGGCGCTTCTTGTGTTAACCTGCTGACACTGTCACATTACTCTGAGGGCAACCGCTGGAGCAACTCTACCAAAGGTACCACTCTTATCTAACATGCTTCTATTCATCAGAGCTCTGTGTGTGTGTGTGTGTGTGTGTGTGAGTGTGTGTGTGTGTGTGTGTGTGTGTGTGTGTGTGTGTGTGTGTGTGTCGCATGCGCATGTGTGTGTTTGTGTCTTAATAGTATATTTATTGCACAAGAAGTAATTTGTTTGATCTCAGATTCAACAGACAGCAACATTCACAACAGTAGCAATGGTCAAACTGGTGACACAACTGTATTTCACAGGCTATTTTCTTATTATTTCTCCACCCCAGGAAAGCACTGATATCACATTTTAATGTAGCTGACATTCACTTCTTCCATACATTTTTTTTTCCTTAAGGTATTATATGGCTGATTGAATAGTTCATAGTAATTTCATGTCAAGATGGAGTATATTTTGGATTTGATAGTACTAATTTTATTGAAGGCAAATGTGTTAATTTAAGTCATAATTTTTATTTGAATATCTATATTAGGTGTAGGGGGCATAATGTTTAGGTGCTAAGTAAGGATGAAGGGAAAGCCCACGTTTTTTCTGTGGAGCATGTTTTTGGATAGTGTGTGGACAAGGTGTTGATATTTTAAAGTGCCCATTGAAAATGCATGTTTTTTCTCCTTTGTATTTGCTGAATAAACTTAAGGGTAAGGGTGACTGTTGTGGAAGACCCACGTTTTTTCCCTATGCTCTGGTGGAATTTGTCCAGAAGCCTATATGTATTGCAACCCTTCCTTATAACCCTTCCTGTTCTTTTCTTTTCCAGGCCTCTTCCAGAGGGCCATTGCCCAGAGTGGTACTGCTCTGTCAAGCTGGGCTGTCAGTTTTCAACCAGCAAAATATGCCCGAATGTTGGCCCGCAAGGTCGGCTGTAACCTGGAGGACACAGTTGAGCTGGTACTGTGCCTCCAGAGGAAACATTACAAGGAGCTGGTAGATCAAGACATCCAGCCAGCTCGCTACCACATTGCCTTTGGGCCAGTGATTGACGGAGATGTTATACCTGATGACCCTCAGATTCTCATGGAGCAAGGTAGAGTAGTTCATGAGAGGTCCTTTTCTTCTAATGAGCAAATGGCTAAATAAAGGGCCCGTATTCACAAATATTCTCAGAGTCCTCTCAGAAAACTCCTAAATTAGCCTAATAATTCAGAATCTTAGCATAAGAGTGATTTAAGAAGTTTCTGGCAGCAAGTCTGGGCAAAGAGAATATTTTTAGTGTGGAAGTGTGGTTGACCCAATTGCTAGGTATGACACAGACTTGTAAAAGCTGTGATTGGTTGTTACAAAAATATTCATGCTCCTAGTAATGAATTGAAATCAACTGATCTGAGAACTTCAACCGGATTGGGAAATGTGTAATCATGAAAATACTGTGATGATGATAAATATCACCTAAATTAAATTAGTTGTTACACAGCTTCAAAATGTTTGAAAAATATCTTATCCACATGCCAATTTTATATAGATTTTCTTATTTTGTGTTTACTGGTCATGCTGGTATTATTACTACTTAATCTATTTGATAATAATGGTTGACACAGATTCAGCCATCATTACTGAGATTGATGGACTCCTTGTAAAAAGAGGTTTGATTTGGCAGAATGACAGAAAATTAAAAAAACAAAATGTTTAAAAAACAAAAGGGAGAAAACTGAACAGAACAGAAGAGCATCAAATTTGGTCAGATCATGGCAGAAGGTAAGAGGCAGACATGGGAGTGTATTGCCCAACAAATCAATGCGTCACTCCCTTTTCTTTTATGCACAAGTGATGAGTATAAGAAGTGTTGGTATGTACTGCAATCCAAAACCAAAGCAGAAATTACAACAAAGCACTGTAATGGTCAATAGTCTGAGTGACTATTGACCATTACACACACACACACACACATATATATATATATATATATATATATATATATATATATATATATATATATATATATATATATATATATACATATACGACCCTCACCCTAGCCACCTAGCCATCCTGACCAAATGCCCGAGCTGACTCCTCTCAACATGGAGAAGCAGCAGTTCTACTCTGAGCACCTCCCGGATGTCTGAGCTCCTCACCCTATCTCTAAGGCTTTGAGGAGGATATTAATTTCATCCATTTGCATCCGTGATCTTGTTCTTTCTGTCTTCATACTACCATGACCTGTAGGCCTCTTTCTTATGCCTTACAACCAGCACCAGGAATCTTGCAGCCACAATTTGCTACAGCCACTTTAAAACTGGTGGATATGGCCCATTTGGACTCAATGTCCCCCACCGCATCCAGTACGTGGTTGAAGCTCTGTGGAAGGTGGGAGTTGAAGACCAGCTTGATGAGTTCTACAATAATAGATAGAATCACAGCAGCATGGATGTCCCCCGATTTAACAAGGTCCACCTTAGGTGCCAGGGGTCAAGGGCAACCTGATGAAAAATGGATTGCTGGAACAAGACATACATGGAGTAGGCCAGAAAACATGGGGTATTGGGGGCAGTGGTTCCAACAGATTTCAGGATCAACAGCTGAAGCCTCAATCCAGAAAAGTGCGTTCCTACAAACAGTTAAGATACTGCGCAGAACACCCAAACACCCAGGACCCTGGTAGAGGAGCTGAGTTCAGTTTTTCAAGAGCTTTCTTAAGGCCTAAGACACATTGTGAATATCTTTTATCTTACCAATAGAAAATTCTAAAAAAAAAAAAAAATCCCAACGATTTGAGGAATTCTATGATTTATTTTCCTTAAAATGCTGCTTTTTGTGATTCTTTGTGAATACGGCCCTGGCCTTGTTTCTTAAAGGTCTTCTGTTTTCATCAGTGCTTAATCCAACACCATTTTGTATTTCTCTTCAAAGGCGAGTTCCTCAACTATGACATCATGCTTGGAGTTAATCAGGGTGAAGGCCTCAAGTTTGTAGAGCTGATTGTGGACAATGAAAATGGTGTTCAGGCAAATGATTTTGACTACGCTGTGTCCAGCTTTGTGGATGACCTTTATGGCTATCCAGAGGGCAAAGACATTCTCCGGGAGACCATCAAATTCATGTACACGGACTGGGCTGACAGACACAACCCAGAGACACGCCGGAAGACTCTTTTGGCACTTTTTACAGATCATCAGTGGGTGGCACCAGCAGTAGCCACAGCAGACCTGCACTCCAGCTTTGGGTCACCAACATATTTTTATGCATTCTACCACCACTGTCAGACAGAACAGGTGGGTCTCTGATTACCTGAAACAATCCGGCCAACTTCGTAAACTCTTAGCAGTTTTGGTTAAAACTGTAACACATGCAAAGTCATAAACTGGGATTGATCTGTCCCTATACTTTTCCATCTAGTCCCAGAATCTTTTTTTTTGAGGAGGCTACTTTTTGTGGTGAGATGAAAACACTGAGAGATTTGAGGTATTCATGTAGATTACAAAGAGAAAGAAAATAAAATTTCTAAATGTTCAAAATTTTAAAATGTTCTGGCTAAAACTGACATTTTCATTATAGAATCAGAACACAGTAATGGAATCCAATTAAGATCTCTAATATACTTTTTCTGAAGGTTAACTATTCACTAGCCAAAGAAATTCTGTAGTTCATCCTAACATCCATTTTGCATCATTGCAATGGAGAATTAATTATATCTGGTTTCCTATTATAGAATAATCACAGGAACATGATATATAAAACTCTGTTAGACTGTCTATTTTTCCTCACAAACCAATCTATCTGTTTGTGAGTATTTGACCAAATAAGTCTGTGGTCTGCATATGTTTCATGATGTGTTGATATTAATTTTAATCTGACTCAGTTTGTCTACTGCTTGTTAGGTACCGCCATGGGCAGATGCAGCACATGGAGATGAGATACCATACGTGTTTGGCTTACCAATGATTGGACCAACAGAGCTGTTCCCATGCAACTTTTCCAAGAATGACGTGATGCTCAGTGCTGTGGTCATGACCTACTGGACCAACTTTGCCAAGACAGGGTATAGTGAAAAGTCTGGGATCATCCCAGTCATCACTGTCAGGTTTATTAAAAACATATAGGCCAGTAGCTGATCAGAGGACTTGCAATGGCTGTATGCAATTGTCCCAAGCTGGAGTCAAACCAAGCTCAACTGTTGTCAGGACTATGCATAGAGACACATGGTTGATATATAAAAAGGAGCATTTTTAGGAGGTAGGAGCATGAGTGCAGGGAAGTTGTTGATTTCATTGCATCCATCTTCCCTCAGCACTGACAGAAGCAGTGGATTGTGTCTTGATGTTTTTTAGACTACACTATTTCATTTGGTATTCAAGGCTGATATTCACAACATACCATATGTTGAAATGCATTCTCATGGCCTAAGCCTGAAGATTGATATTGTTTGTCGGAAAATTGAAAACGCACTCCTCTCCTCTCTTTCTGTCTTGCCTTTCAGCATATGTCTGTAATTGTTTTCCTAAAAGAGTAATTGGGAGGCAATGGCTTTTCCTGTGCACTGCCCAATGGGCCTGAGGGGACAGGAACAGCACTAATGATCTACATATATAATCCCAAATTGACGTGAAATGCTGGGTACCTGGGAGATATATACCACTAATTTGAATGGTTAAGAGTGTTCCCAATGAATTCTGGCTGGCTGCTCATGCTGCTCTCAGACAATGGGGCGCTCAGCAGGTCCTGAATGGGCTTCCATAGCTCACATGGCCGATTGTGGCTCTGTTAAATCTGTTTAGTACCAGTTTAGTAAAGATTCTTATAGAAGTAGGTCTATACATATAATATACAGATAATTATTCATATTTAAATTAAATTGTTATTTGCCCACTATACAGACAAAAATATCATCAGTAGCAAGAGCACAACCAAAATTAAGAAGTGCAATAAGAGAGTCTGGTAATCACATTGGAGGTGCTCTAGGAGACACAGCAGTAGATTTAGTGGCTGCTCGCCAATGTAATTAGGTGACTTTAATAATTAGTTGTTTGGTTTCATCAAAGGTCATCTTTTACATCCATTTACCCTCTCTGGTCTTTTGTGTAACTTTCAGTTAATAAGTTTTCTTGTTTGCAGGGACCCAAACCAGCCTGTGCCACAGGACACCAAGTTTATTCATACCAAGCCAAATCGCTTTGAAGAGGTAGCATGGACACGCTACAACCAGAAAGACCAGCTCTATCTACATATTGGCTTAAAGCCCCGAGTGAAAGAACATTACCGTGCCAACAAGGTACGGTCGCACATTATTCACCACATATTCTGCAGTTGTGTATCGCCTTTATTTGTTTTTGTGTCAATGTAACATTGAAGTCAGGTCCAGTGTGTGTGTTGAATGTGTTATTTTTACTAGTGTGGAGGGTTTTTGTTGTTTCAGTTTTGTCCTCCTACAGTATATGTCAATCCAGTCATTATAAACCACTAGTTTCTCCTGGAATCAACCATCTGAATCTCAGGACCTTTAATCTGGGCCTCATTGTTTTTCTCTCCCCCTACTTATGGAGATCAGACTGACGCTTCTTCTCTCTGGCGCTTGATCACCCTCTTTCTCAGCATCAACATGCAGCAGTTTCCTCACATCCTGTCCCAGTGAAGATGATCATGTTTTTTTTTGCAATTTCTGAGCTTAGCCTACTATTTCTGGATGCCTTCGCTTCTGTGTGAATATGTCACTTTAACTACTGACTAAAAGCACCAATGTGGAGCAGAATTCTACCAGTGTTTTAAAATCACAAGTGAGACATTACTTTCTTTCCAATTAGATGGCAAAAACTGGAGTTTCCCTTAACATAAGAACTGGTTCCAGGAGAGGATAGGGTTGCAGAGGTCCAGAAACAGTTGCTAAGATAAAGTGTTACTGATCATTTCAACTCATCATTTCAATTGAACACTTGTTACAATAAATGAGCCGCTGAAGTTTATGTTTTCACTCAGTTTTTGGAACATATCTGGAGGACTTTGACCTTCTTATCAAATAGTACTGCAATTGTTTATAGGACCTTTTTTTGTTTTACATTAGCAACTTTCCATTGCAGAGGCATTGGAGATAGGTTGATCATCTGTAATTTCCATTTTCTCTCTAATCCTCAGGTGAATTTATGGTTGGAGCTAGTTCCTCATCTGCACAGCCTGAATGAGGTAACACAACTCATCCCCACCACCACTAAGGTTGGTACTGTTCAGCTCACTCTGTTCACAACAACATCTTAATTTAAGGCTGTTGTAAAATGTAAGAGACACTAAATGAATAGAAATTATAAAATGGTGATTGTATTGTGTATGCAGTAGTGCTTCAAATATTTTTTTAACCAAGTTTATGTCTCACATCAACAATGTCAGTATTTTATAGGGCAATTCTTATTTTTCATGGAATTCCCGCATTACTCATTTTCTTTGACTATATTCCTGATTTAAGTAAATAAAGTAAATAGTTGCAGAAAGGTTTCCTAAACTCTCCAAATCAGTCAGTCCAGATCAATATTTTTACCACAAACACATTGTTAAAGTAATATATTTTGTAGGTATAAATCACCACTAATTACTTGTATTCTTTCATTAGCATCTTATTATATGTATGTTCACATTAGTAATTTTCCCACATTATTGAGGGATGCCATTTTAAATTATCTTTTGGAGTTCTAAAAATGAAATCTGAAACAGCATTTTTTACTGAACTGATAAAAATGTCAGTTATAATTATATTCATTTATGATTATACAGTAGATTGTCTCATGGAAATAATGAGAAATTACTGATTTTTTTTTCATTAAAGTAATTATGTTCATATTTCTTCAATTTAACAGAATTCAAGACCAGTATATGCTATAGGTTTTGTTTGCATCAGTATACCTGATGAAATCATCAGTGTTGACAGTGTAGACCAGAGCAACTTCATCTGGTGTGTTTGATATCTCTCCCTACCACCCTTAAATAATGTACCTCCTTGGGCTTTTTTGGTTAAGAATCACTGTATTTTATTTTGTGCTCTCAATGTATAACATACTGCATTTTAGAAATTAGTTTACAACCGATTCTCCTAAATCAAGCAATGCATCCCATCATCCTTGAGAAGCTAGACATGATGCTATCAATAATTGAGTTAAATATTGAGCTCGGAGCAGTAGAAAAAAATAACCAGGGGGGTTTTTTTTTTTTTTTTAATACATTTTACCAGTTCCAACACCAACTGGAATGGGTTCACTACCTGATCCTATTGACCTGTTTACACCTGGCACTAATGCATGTCTTCAGTGTCCACAATGATATCTGACTAAGACCAGATCTCATCATTGTGTGGAACTCAAATAAGTAAACCAAAAGCAAGAGAGAAGAGAAGAGACAATGCTAGCCATCCATGAAGCTACAATATTTTCTCTTTTTTGGTATTTCAAAGAAATTTCAAGAAACAAAAGGAAGGGAGAATGCTCATTTTCATCTTTCATGCCCACATTTTTTCAGCCATAACGTCGGAAATTAGTCAGATGCATGGATTGCCAAAATCAGCTTATGTATTTTCATTCATCCCTAACCAGCTACAGATTTTACCGATGGGATCATAATCAAACTGCCCTAAAGTATAGGTTTTGCTTCCATTAGTGTATCTGATGAAATCATCAGTTTTGACAGTGTAGACCAGAGCATCTTTATCTGGAGCCTCATTTATCATAGTGTATACACTTTTTTAAACCCCTTTTTTCCCATTTTGTGGACATGCACTTTTCTCTGCCAAATTTGTGATCTATCAAACCAAAACCCAACGGGAAAAAGTTTGTATACTTCCACCCTCCCTGAGCATGGCATATTGTGATTTACACTTTTTTGAGGACAAGTATAATTGGTAACATGGGCGCTGAGTTGGTGAAACATAACATGTGAGTGAGAGAGGAAAGGTGCAGGGAGACCCTGCATTGATTTCATGGGATAAAGGGGCAGATTAAGTACAATCAGTCTTATACAATATTAAAAAAATATTTAATAATAGAACACTCATGTCTGTCCCTACTCTATATATAACTCAGTCAAAAAATACCTCCTGCATTGCTGGAAAAAGACTTGATAACAATATTCACTCCTTTTTGTTTAGTGATTTGGTGAGATCTGCCTAAGTCAATGCCACAATTGTTTCCATCATGCCCTGCTGGTTGACCATCATGGAACAACTGTGGCTTTGTGGGTTTCATATATCTGCTGCATGACCAGCTACTGTTTCCCTCTGAGCATCCAGCATAGTCTTAGTGAGGACCCCCAATCGCTCTCCCTCGGTGCTGCGACCGCGTTCATGGATTGCGATCTAGCCATTCATTATGCGTTTTTCACCTTGTTGGTGAGGCCTGGGCTGTTACTGATTAGATGAGAGAGTCTTTATTTCTTCTTGATGGGCAATTGTTTGGGTCAACAATATAATGTGTTCATCTATTTTTCCTAAATTAATCACAGGATGCATGGAGCAACTGTGAGCACTCATAGAAAATTGATGCAAATACCTGCGACAGAGGACTTTTTTCCTCTGAAAAAGGTATATATTTTTGGGTGTACACAGAATTACGATTTTGAGTGTATTCCAATTTTTTTTTAAACAAGGATTGATAAATAAGGCCCCTCCTGTGTATGATGTCTCTCCCTACCTTCTTAAATAATGCACCAACTAAGGCTTTTTTGGTTAAGGATCACTGAATTTTGAGTTATTACCAGGTGTAAATGGGTTCTATGATGCAATTGAGAATTAATCACTCAAAGGTGGTCTATATTCAAATATACTATGTTGTGGCAGCACATGCAGTCACAGCAGGCGACTTAAGTGACCTTTAAGTGACTCATTTCCTAATCTTGATTTGTTAATAATGTGGTTTGTTCTTTCAGATCAATTCTCATGTCTCTGCATTAATAACAGCACAAAGTAAAAACAGGAACCTTATATCTGTCAGGAATTGTCTCACAACTGTTCATATGAGATTGAAAACTTCAGAACCATGTACATGACAATATCCTTGTGGTCTCCAGATTCCTCCACCAGAAGCTACAAACCGCACTCCAAAGCCTAAGGTTCTGGTGACCAAGCATCCAAACCCCACTCCCTTCCCCACTGAGACCCAGGACAGACAAAACCAGCCACACCTGGTGGACCAAAGAGACTACTCCACTGAGCTGTCAGTCACCATCGCTGTAGGAGCCTCCCTCCTCTTCCTCAACATTCTGGCTTTTGCTGCACTCTACTACAAGAAGGACAAACGGAGGCATGATGTCCACAGGCGCTGCAGCCCTCAGCGGAACACCACCAATGACCTGGCTCACACTCAAGAGGAGGAGATCATGTCCTTGCAGATGAAACAGCACTCAGACCTGGACCGCGACTGTAGGGGAGACACCTTGCACCCTCACGACATGGTACTAAGGACTGCCTGCCCCCCGGACTATACTCTAGCCATGAGGCGCTCACCAGATGACATCCCTCTCATGACACCAAACACCATTACCATGATCCCCAGCACCATCAGTGGGCTCACTTCGCTCCACTCATTCAACACCTTCCCCAGCAGTGGGCAGAACAACACCCTGCCCCACCCACACTCACACTCCACCACCAGAGTATAGCCCCCCTTGTGGTGGAAAAACTTAATATTGCCGCAGCTGCAGCAGAGACGAGCCAATGCAGACAAATGCAGATGTGTCAGGAGCATAAATGCCAGCCCGGATTTTCCAGACTGCCATGGAATTATAACTGTGTTCACACAGGTGTCAGTACCGGAGGAACCACAGTCAAGGCGTTACCAGGGTGTTGGAGCACAGGATAAAGACATATATCATCATTTTTGTATTATAAAAAATGAAGGATTTTCAAGTACAAATATGGAATTGAAGAAAAACCATTGCAACAAGTCAGATTTTTTTCTTCTGGTATTGCAGCAAAATACAGTACAACAAGGTGTTTTATTTTATTTATTTTTTTTCCCTTGTCTCAATGGTCTTTGGGTTCTTTTGACAAATGACTGCATAGAAGAATTATTTGAAAAAAGAATGGAGCGTCAAATGTTTGTCAGCATTAAGCTGAGTGGAACACATTGGGGAAAAAAGGGATAAATTCAAATATTTTCTGTTTTCTGGAAATGCACTGCAGACAGGATTCTGGCATGTGTTAACTTCTAAAATGAAGGGTAAATATGTAAAAGGATTTCAGTCTTTATGGAAAAGGAAACCCTGTGTGCACAAAAGAACCATTTAAAAGAAAAAAATCTGATTATTCTTCATTTATTTTTGTGGATGAGAAAGGATTTTATTGTATAGAACCTATTTACATTCTAGATCTGTACACTAAGCACCAAGGCTGTTGAAGTTCTCCTCCCAAGTTGGGTGGAGGCATCTCAATACTGCAAAACCAGCCAGAAAGACTGAACCATTGGGAAAAGGCATCCACCTACAGGCTTTCTGGCAGAAAGCTGGGGGACACAGGATAATTGGATATTTTAGCACGAAGCGCATGACAATTTATCTGCTTGATGGCTGCTCTGCTGATTATGTCATTATTTAGAGTAATTTCCACCCTTTTCTGTGCTTTTGGAGCGATTTCAGATGGATTCCCCATGACTGGATCACAGTTCAAACACCCCTGCAGGAGTATACGAAGCGCAGTCCAAGGTTGTGGGACAGAATGTGGAGGGCTGTGGGCAACATGTCTCAAAGAGCGTAACATAGCTTAAGTGGATCTGGGCATATAAGGACTAGTTTTGTACTTTGTGTATTGTACTACCTTTTGATAGTGGTTAAATCACATGACTGTATCAATCGAACTCATTACACTTTAGTTCAGATCAGTGTTCATGGCTATTCAAACTAATAATCCACTTTCCATATAGTTGTTAATTATCTGCACTGTTTACTACATTAGCCTTTTTTCTTTATTTTTTCAATTATCTCATATTAAATCTGTTTGAGTGGCACAGAGATATAGAGTAATATAGAGAGATAAAGAGTGTATTCAGCACGTTGCTGTATACATGAAACCAGTGAAATGCTAAGCACAGTCACAGCCAACCAAGTACAAATGCACAGTTGGTAGACGTAAAAGCTTGTGTCAGAAGATTAATTCCAAACAACTTCCCTTCATATTTGACCACAATTTTTAAACTTTGGGTTGCAAGAAGAAAAATCCTCAAGTAGCAGCTGAGACCAATATTTTACCTCACTTTAAAAGGTCCTCCTCACTCCTCTTTTTTGTGACCCTGTTCTTCCCCCCATAAACATTTACTAAATCTCTCTTTTTAACAATGAGCTGGCAGTTTGGACTGTTTACAATGGTTCCAGCTGAGCACCTCCCGCAGGGCTTTCTGCCACTGCTAACATGGGCTCTGTGCAACACTCCCGTCAGCCATGCAGATGTCTGTCCTGTCATGCTCACATATTAGATCAGTATGCTGGTGCAAGTATGCCTGTTGGTACGCTAAAATGCTCATCTCAGTTCTTTGTGTTTGCTAGTGTGGTTGTGTTGAGACCTCTGTAAAGATACAAGCTGCCCCTCAGGCACATTTCAGTGAAAAGTATGAACACTTCTACAGCAGAGGGCCACTACATAGAGCCAAAAGGGTCATCATGTGTGCCACTTTTTTGCTATAAGATTGAAATTGAATAAACTAATTTTATCATCTGCAGTTGATTGTTTCTCTGAGATTAATCACCTGTCTAAGGTTGTTATCACACATAATCCTCCCTGGTTCAGATATTTTTCTCAGTAACAGTCATTACACAGGAAAAAAGAGCTCTGCAATGATATGTTTGTATGATATGTATGCAATTATCTGTTTTGCAGCATCAACATTTGCAACATTGTTGATGACATTCCATTCTGTGAAAATACAAGTAGATTTATTCAATCTATCTAAAACTATCTATTCTCACTGAACCTTCAAAATACAAGAAGAAATGGTGTCTTCTGTGTGAGTTTGGCAATATCAGATGTTTAAATAATGCGTTTCTGTGAATAAAAGCAAGACTCAATAGTGGTGCACTTCTACCATAGCATGTGTTTCACTGCTGTGATGTAGTGTTATATTTCAGGAGGTAAATATGTTCTGGCTGAATGATTTACTATTTGGTACAGCCATCAAAGTTTCTCTCAGGTACCTAAAGTAATATTGAGCCATATGGCACTGGTCCTGAGACCAGTGTGATTATAAGATTGCAGTCACACACCAAAAGAAAACACAAAAAGTCACATTGTCCAAAAGTCACATCATCCAAAAGTGCACTCTGTAGACAATAGTATCTATAATTCTAAACAACTGGGAGACACCCTCTTAAAGCAGTCACTATTCAGTAAAATACACACTCAAGTCAATTAAATGCACCAGCCAGTCTTACTGGGTGATGCTTGACAGCTGAGGATGACGTTTAAGTAAGAAAAACATGGGAACTGTAGAGTCAGTGACACAGTGTTGGTCAGCACCTGATAGATTTTACTAACATCAGTAGCTGTTGTCAGGTATGTGCATGGCAGTCTGTGCTAACTGGATTTAGCCTGTGTGGTGACCGCAGTTAGAGGGAGCAGTCCTGCTGCAGAGCAAGCTGTCTCATCCTATTGTCCCTAGTGTTGAAAAGGTGTTGGAGAAAAGTGGGAGAAGTGAATTAAGGCTTCTGTAAGTCAGGAACCACATTAACCAGGTTCATCAGTAAGATATGCAGTTACCAATAATAAGACTAACTTTAAAAGTATGTAAGACTGGAAAAGAAGAACATACTGAGACATTGTACCTTGACATTGGTAATGTTTTAACAAATACACCGGCTGGATTTTTGTTTTTTGTGTGGACCATGAAGCACAAAGTAGAAGATCTTAAGTTGATTTTGAACATTGATTAATTTTCAATCAACAACAAGGAACAAATTTCACTCACTTCTGACTTGAAACACACCTTATATCTTGGAATAACTGCTGTGATGGGTAATATGCAGATAAACTATTTCATGATCAAAATATACATACATACATACATACATGTATATATATATGTATATGTATATATGTATATATATATATGTATATGTATATATGTATATATATGTGTGTATATATATGTATATATACATATATATGTGTGTATATATATATATATAGAGAGAGAGAGAGAGACAGCCTCTACATATATATATATATATATATATATATATATATATATATATATATATATATATATATAAATAGAGAGGAATTGTGGAAATTAGCAGGGTCAAATCCATCCATTCATTTTCTAACCCCCCTTTTCCTTCTGGGGATCAAGAGGGAATATCCCAGCTGCCTTTGAGGAGAGGAGGAGTACACCTCTGAACAAGTCAGCAGCTCACCACAAGTCCATCAGACATAGGCAAACATCTGTTCACATCTATGGTTGATAGAGTGTCATGTTTTGCTACAGATCCTTAAAGGTCCTACTGTTAACCTCAATCTTCTTTTCTTTTTTCCTGTTTTTTCCTCTCCCAGCAGTGGTATGCATAAGCAGCATTGCCCCTATTAAAGTCTGTTTATAGTGTAGCAATGGTGATATTTCATTTGCCTCTAGCTGAACAGGTTTTACACTCAAAAATTTCATTTTCTGATTTTTACAATGTTAGATTAAAAAAGAAAAACTTTATCTTTAAAGACAATTATTAAATTTCAGCTTTATTTCAAAGGGCTAGGGGATGATAACTTTGTTCATGTTATCAGGGATTATCAGGAATTTATCTTGAGTCAGTGCAGTATTACTTAACATTGCATATTTGAATTTGACAAAATGCAAAGGGAAAGTTTAAGATCAATTTTTGTATTTAGCTCTAGATACAGAACATGATGGGCTTTTGCGTTTATAGTTACAGAGTGTAGTCTGACTGAACTCATCAATTACCAAATGTCCAAATGTGAATTTTCAAGACTGGAATTCCAAAAGTCAAAAAAGGAAAATGTTTGATGAATACCCAATAGCAGATCAAATTCAAGAAAGTTGGGCTTAAATGTAATTCAATCCCTTATTTATTTAATTATTTATTTTTTTTATTCTTTTTTTAATGACAATGTAACTCAAACATTATATGTTCCTGGAACATTATCAGCTTTGTCATTCTGCAGTAATGGTCTAAAGTCTAAAATTTTGAGCGCATCCTCATTTCCCAGACTACATCACTGCCTAATGATATAACATATGGATTCATGAGCATCTTTATTTTTTTTTATCTGTTCAGAATAAGTGAGATCATTTCTACAATGTGCTTAATTTATGAGTGACATTATTTCTTTAATTGTTCATGTTCACATTGTGGCAGCTGGCTTGTCCAGATTAAGACTTGAATTTGGGCTGTTGGCTTGTTTGGTTCCAGTTTCAGAGCCCCAGATTTGAGAATGGCTCTTCTCCAGTGTCTTCAAAGAAGGAACCTGCACTCTTGTCCAGGTAGCTTTTCTGTGTGTGTCTTTAAATGTGGTGTGATTACGATAGATTCTATTTTCAGGTCCACAAAAATGAGGCAAAAAAAGGAGAAAATACCCAGGATGAATGTGAACAGTCACAGCTGCTCTGTCTGAAGAGATGCGTGGTTACAATTGAGGGAGGTGACCGTCAGATTGGGCTCTGTGTGGGGTCACTGTGAATACTGACACCAAAATCATTTAGCACTGTTGAACTGGTGTAGAACGGGAGGTGCATCTAAAGAAGTGGACAAGGGGAAGACATGGTATGATGGAGATGAAACAGATTATTTCAGTCATGCCCTTATTAGAAATTGAAGTAATGTAACTTTCTGATTGATGAATGGTCAACGCCAGACAGGAAGATCCAGCGGAAGTGGGCTGAGGCCTGAACACACTGTCAGTGTTCACAGCCAGATGCAATTTATTTGACCACAGTGGCACAGAGCAATGCTCACGTTGTCACTTTTATTGTTAACCTTGGATCCAAAAGTTTTGCCTGGGACCAGACTACACTATTTTTTAGCCTTTCATGATAATCAATCACAATGGATCACAACCTGTGCAAGTTCATACTGTATGTTAATGAATCAATCATGACTATGGAACCGCTGCCATGATGCTAGGGCTATTTTGTTCAGAGAAAGAA